>CM062817.1:234699496-235160514 GCA_031772625.1 Pinus tabuliformis
TTGTAGGTACTTGTTGAGCGAGTTAATTTCAAGAAGGAGTGACAAGAGTCATACAAAGGAGACAAAAGGAAAGCGAAAGAACAAGTAGGTCATTTGATTCCCTTTGTCTTATTTATCATCTATAGAAAAAGGATAAGCACTTTAAATTTGTTGTTCTACATATAGCTACCTACCTAGGGAATTAGTATTTATCCATAGATGAAAAATTCCTCATAACAAATTGGTGACTCTGTTGGGGAACGATCATTGTTTCGGGTAGTTTACCTTCATCCTAGTACACTCTAGTAGACCTTACTTGCTTCCATTGATCTTATTTCATCCTTTTGAAGTGTTTTTTGGTGAAAATTGTGCTTGTAAGTCCCTAGGATGGCCTCTCTGGCACCGGCGCAGGCTTGGTCTAGAGACAGAGCACTGTAGAGCACCCTTGGCTTAGTTCTCTAAAGTGCATTGTCTCCCATTCAAGGCTGTGCTGATCCTCCTTAGGAAAAAAATCCCTCCTTTGAGTTGATTTTTTGCCAAATTTTTTTCTGTTTCTTCTTGCTGAAAGGTCAATGATGCTTGTGTCTCTGAAATCAATTTGTGTTTCCTTTGCCAGCCCTACTTTATCTTTGATTGTTTAGTGTTTCTTAAATGATTTATTTATCACTATCAATTCATTGTCAAAGTTAGTTTATAGTTGATTAATCTTTGTTCAAAAGAAAGTGTCGTAAAAGTCTTCTTTTCTTTCGAAATGGAACTGTCGTAAAGTCTTCATTCTTGCAAAAAGATTGATTGATTGTATGTGCATTAGTTTCCTTTTGTTCATCACAACATTAAGGGAATTGAAAATAAAAACTTGCATTGTGCATTAAAAGAGTTTGTGTGTGCTCATAGGAATCGTTTAGGGAAATTGCATTAGATGTGTTCTTTGTTCTTTGATTACAAGATTTTGATTACTCTATCCCTACTAGCTAAGGTTTTCATTGTCAAAATTGAATGAAAAGGATGCTTATCATATTAGTTGCATTCTAGGAATTTAAAATACATCACATGGTGAACCTTGAAAGGCAAATTCTTAATGAAGATCAACTTAAAATTAACATCAATTAACCTAATGGAGCATTGTCATCTAACGCAAAACATTTAGAGGTTCTAGGCTAGAAACGTGTTCCGGTGTCATAAAACATAGCACTTGTTGCTAACTTGTCTGCGATACATTATGAGTGTGATACCTCATTCCAGTATGTGAGTATATCGTAGCTTGTCCATGTACCTTCGGGTATATAGGATGGTGTTACAGTATGTAAAGTATATGGGAATGCTCTCACTGTGCGGTTTCACATTAGGCAATGCTAATACGGATTGGGCCTCCATGTAATTTCAGGTATATATGGGAGGACAACACTAGGTTGCTATCCATCCTTAGGTAACCGATTCAGTCGCCTTGTACACTGTGATACACCAAACAAAACATTTAGGGAGATTGCTTGTCCGTACTTCTCGGTTCGCCAGCAGGCATTTTGCAGTTCAAAGTTTCTTGGTAAAACTTTTTTCCTAGCTTACCCCTTTTTGTTTATTTATTTTTTGTAATAAAATCAATCAGCAATCATGGAGGAAAATCAACCCTTACCCTATCGTTAGTGGAGGGCAGCGAGTAAACCGCCTTTACCACCTAAAGCTACACCTATCCAGTTGAAGCGTCTCGTTTGAATAGATCAAATACTTCACAAGCCTCTGGTTCTTCATCTAAATTACCAAAAAAACCTATACCGGTAAGTACTGTGACCCCAATTATTCCTACGATTACTGGTACATATGTTACTGAAGTGGAATATCCACAATTACCTGAGGAAACTAGAAGTGAATCTAGTGTAACGGTAACCCAAGTTGTTCAACAACAAGTTGATTCTCAATCTAAAGTTGTTCAATAAGAAATTAATTCTAAACTTGAATCTGTTCAACTAGAAGTGGATCCTGAACCCATCACTATTCAATCAGAAGTTACTTCTGAACTAGAATTTGTTCACGAAGCCCAACCTAAACTTGTTCTTTTACCAGAACATTTAGATCTTGAGATTGAACAATTAGAATTTATTACCTTACCGGAAGAAGATCAAAATTACATCCTCAGACATCCGTCACTGTCGAGACTTTCTCTTTACATCAACAAGAAATACCATAAATCTATTACGGACTAGACTGTGAAATTCTTCCACTTGGTTTGATTTCAGTAGAAGAGGAACCTGAGGTAGAATCACCCAGAACTCCATTCCATTTTGCAATTGGACTTTATTTGTATCCTCATACTCCTCATTTCACAGCTCCTTTTGATCCTTATTACTTTTAGACACCAGTTGATTCGTTAGGAAACTTATTTGGACATTTGATTATGGCAGAGTCAACATCCCAGACCGTACCATCTGTTACAGCTACAGTAGAATCTTCTGTTACAACCTCTTCGATGTTTACTACGACACCTGAGTCACACTTGTATGGTGATTTGTCCGTCCCATTGAGTTACCAATATTTATCAGGAACCCACTCAGGTGTTGCTTCTAGCCCTTGGTCTTCACCAATGTCCTCTACTAGAATTTTATATGGTTCTTCATTAACGGATACCGAACAGCTGGACCCATCAAGTTCATATCAAGCTGGTTCATCTGGTTACCATCCTATGTATCCACTTTACATTGGACTACCCCCATATGGAGAACAATATGCACATTCTCCTTATCCTCCATTTTCTGGGGGGCAACCATATGTTGGTATGCCGTCGTCTTTAGGTCAGCTTGGAATGACTGTCTGTCAGTGGCAGCCAGCCATGCCCATTCAACCTAGGCTTGTGTATCCATCACAACCTATGGAATCTATCTCATCCATACCTACAACACCTGCTGTTACAGTTGTACTATAGTCACAAGCTCAAATTATTGTATCTCAACCTATGCAAGCTGGCCCTTGAACCTCAAACCCCCAAGTTTTAGGTATACAGATCCAGCCTTCTCACGCAGTTTTACAACAACCACTTATGTCTGGAGTCCAACAACTTCAGGCTAGTTTACCTTTTGTTGGAATGACTCAGACTTACACTGGTTTAGTGTATTCACAACCTAGCCAACCTTACATTGGTGAGCAACAACAACCGTTAAATCAACAATTGTTGTACCAACAACAACAACAGTTGATTCAACAGCCTTGGGAGCCCCAATATAAACAACAACAATTCCAGAAATACCAACCTCAACATGGACTTGGTCAAGAATCTTATGCTGGGTTTGGTCAACAACAAGTTTATCCAGGTCCTGGTCAGCAAACCTGTGCTCAGATTGGAAAACAACAAATGTATCCTAGTGCTCAACAACAACCTTATGCCAGATTAGATCAACAAACTTACCCTTATCAAGGTTACCAGTAGCAGATGCCTTATGCTGGTATGCAAAGGCCTATTGCCTATGTAATCCCATCTTACCCTGGATATGCTCAACCTGACCTCAATAGATAGTTTCCTTTCGTTGCGACACTTGAGTTACCAGATCTAAACCGGCTCACCAATGACCCAATTCATTATGCACCTTGGTGGCTGGTGATTCCTCATAAGTTACCTTCCAATATTCCAAAATTCAATGGAAACCCTCGAGAAGACCCGTCTAACCATGTCATGACTTTTCATTTATGGTGTTCATCAAACTCCTTGAATGATGATTCTATTAGACTACGTCTTTTCCAGAGAACGCTTACTGCTCTGGCTGCGAAGTGGTACATTGAGTTACCACGATCTTCTTTTGATAACTTCACTACCTTAGCTACCACATTTTTAACCCACTTCCAGTTACCCATATGATATGAGATTGGAACAGAGCTATTAACCAATTTTAAACGAACTACTACAACTCATATCTCTGATCATATTCCTGAGTGGCATTGTCATCGTCGAATGGTTAAACCTTATGTTCTTGGTCATCCTTTGGCTGAGTGTTTTATAAAATCCTTGCTGCCATCTATCATTAAGGATGTGGCGTAAGGTGGAGTTGTCACTGAAGAGAAATTAATTTATTGTGCCCAATATTTGGACCTGATTTATACATAGTCTAGCATGCTTTATGACAAGATCCTGAATGCACCCTGACCAACTTTCACTGTTCCTCCTCCACCATCAAGTAAGGACTCTCATTCCAGTGACGGTGTGATTGGTTCTTCAAGCACACAAACAGAAGGTAGACCATCTAGTCAAACACTTGCCATTTCCAATCAAACTACAAATGCACCTGATAACACTCTTACTTTCGAAATCAATGTCATGTCACCTGACAAGGGCAAGAATAAAAAGCAACCAGGAAGTAAGAAGAAGGGGAAAAACAAGAAGAAAAAAATAACTCCCCTCAAGAGAAATCATATGATTCCACTTCTTCGGCTAGGAAACCTCTTTACCCGTGTTTGATCTGTAACAATGAGCATTTTATGTGAGATTGTCCTCACCACTCCGAAGTCTTAAAGCTTTTGAAGACTTCTAATACATCTGCGGTATTGACTGATCCTTTTCCAAAACTGAAGACAAATATGGTTGCTACAGACCATGCTTCCACTTCCCAAGTGCTTATGCTATCTGCCTCTAAGCCTAAAATTGAAGTTTTGGTGTCAACACGAAGTAAATACTATGGAAATCAACCGTCGTCATCAAATAACCAGGCTGATCAACCTAACTCTTCAACTTCAACTTCGAATGACCCTATTCCACCACCTATTGCACCAGAGTTAACAATAAAACCACCCAAGGGAGTTGTACATAAATCTACATTTAACCCTTGAGCTCGAGCTGCACAGAATTATAACGTAGTAGAAGATTTGGCTCAGTCACCTTTTGCTATGTCAACGCTCGAGTTGCTTCAGAACCATCCCTCCCAAAAGTAGGCTTTGTTTTCAGCAATTGTTGGAATTGATCCAACTGATTCCAATCTTGTGGTTTTCAACCATGCGGGTTATACGCCATAGTTACCAGTGCAATTACCATTCCTGATTCAAGTAAATGCCTTGAATAAACTTGTTCATCGAGTCATTATTAATGAGGGGGAATCTAGTTGTATTATGTCTATGAATTGCTGGAAAACACTTGGCTCACCGCCTTTGTCACGTTCACCAACAATGTTAAAATATTTTGACAGATGCACATATACGTCTTGTGGAATATTGAGTAATCTAAAAATTGAATTAGGTGGGAAAAACAATAACTGTTGAAGTTGAGGTTGTTGACGGACCTCTTGACTACAACATTTTACTAGGAATACCATGGGTTTATGCTATGGCTGCTGTGGTTTCAATGTACTTCCATATGATTGCATTCCATCATAAAGGTGGAATCAAAGTTATCAACCAACTCGCCTTCTTCACCTCTAGTTCACAGGCTATTGGAAGCATTCTATTGGTACACAGACCCCTGCTATCTCTTCAAAACATTGGTGTAGGTCTCTTTAAAGATTCTTCCCTAATGGGTACTTTTTCACTACCACCACCATCAAATTTGGCGGAAGTGGCAAAAGTTGAGACTTGCGACATGATATCTTCCACTTAATCTGACTTAAGGAAGATTACCAATAGTTTTGAAGTTGATAGTAGTAATGAAATTATGTCGCTAAGCCCTATTAAGCTAGTATAGCAATCAATATTTTTGGTTTGTGCGGTGAATCCAAATCCATTTTTGTCAATTGTATGGGTAGATCGTTCATTAGAATATGGTACTTCCTCTGATCCTTTTTTCACGTATATTTTCTACTGATGAAGGAATCATCCAATCAATGATGATGGAAGGAGACCCATGGGAAGATTATCATCATCATTCCCATCTTCTAGATCACATAGAAGATTATTCAAATGAACTTAATCACGCTTCAGTTTTCGATTTTCTTTTGAATTTCATTTTCATAGATATAGTAGATTCCGAGCGAAACCTGTCAAATATCAAAGAAACTATTTCTATCAATATTTCGACCAAACCTAACATTGTAGAAAATATTCATGTTGGCAAATCTTGTTCTCCATTAGAACTTGGTATTTACCGTGCTCTCTTTTGTGAATTTTGAGATATATTTGCATGGTCATATGAGGAGATGACAGGAATTGACTCTAGTATAGTTGAACATGAAATCAAAATGTATCCTGATGTCAAACGAGTACGACAGCACCTCCGTCCTGTTCATCCAAAGAAGGTTGTTGCTATTAAAATAGAAGTTGAAAAACTTTTGCATGCTAGTTTCATTTACCCAGTTCCTCTTACTGGTTGGGTTTCCAATATTGTTCATGTCATGAAGAAACAAGGGACAATACGAGTGTGCGTCGATTATAGGGATGTTAATCAGGCTTGTCCAAAAGACAATTATCCTACTCCCTTTATCAATCAAATTATTGATGAATGTGCCAGATGCGAAATATTCTCGTTCATGGATGGTTTTTCCAGCTATAATCAGATCAATATCTGCCCAGAGGACCAATCTAAAACTGCTTTTATTTATCCATGGGGCACACTCACTTATAGGAAACTCCCATTTGGTTTGAAGAATGCAGGGGCATTATTTCAGAGGGCAATGAATTATTCCTTCCACAACATCAAATATATTGTTCAACCATACCTTGATGATTTACCTGCTCATTCATGCAAGCAGACTGATCACCTGCAACATTTGAGAGCTATATTTTTATGGTGCCGACACTACAAAATATGACTCAATCCACACAAATGTGTGTTTTGTGTTGGTTTTGGTCATTTTCTTGGATTCGTAGTGTCTAAGGAGGGAATTCGACTTGATCCACTTAAGGTTCAGGCAATCCTTGATTTGCCTCCACCTTCTAATCTACTACAGTTACAGAGACTCCAAGGGAAGGCTAACTTTTTGAGGAGGTTCATTCCCAATTATGCTGAAATGGCTAAAGGATTTACTTGTTTATTGTAAAAGGGGATACCTTCCATTGGGACCAGGTTGCGCAAGCTTCCTATGATGCTCTTAAAGATACCTTGATTAGAGCCTCATTAATGTATTTCCCAAATGATCAAAATGACTACTTCTTGTATCTCACTGCTGCAGATACAACCACTGGAATGGTTTTAGTTCAAGAAGAAGATAGGATTGAACATCAGATATATTATTTGAGCCGTAATCTCAATGATATAGAAGTTAAGTACTCTTATGTCAAAAATTTGGCTCTGGCTGCTGTTCAAGCTGTACAGAGATTTCTCCACTACATCCTGCTTCGAAAGACCACTGTCATTTTGGATTGCAACCCTATGACATATATTTTGTCATGTCAATTGTTGAGGGGAAAATACTCAAAATGGATCGTCATTTTATAGGACTTTGATTTGGAATTCATCAAATCCAAATCAAATAAATCTCTAGTCTTCGCTGAGCTTCTTTGCGACCTTCCCTCGAATGCCATTGATTCAACATCAAAACCATCAATTCTGGTTGAGTCTCTATTCTAGACCCAAACTTTCTGGCTAGATACCTCTCGCCTGCAACAACGATGCATTTGATACCAAGCCAAATATTATCTTATCATTGGCGACACTCTTTATCGTCATGGTATCGATACGATTTTACGAAGGTTCCTCACTCATGAGGACACCGAGAAAGTTTTGTATGATTTCCATTCAGGTGCTTGTGGTGGACACTTATCTGGTTATGCTATTATGTAGAGAATTTTCTGTGCTGGTTACTTCTGGCCTTCCATATTCATAGATTGCATAATTTCTGTCAGAAGCTGTCACGCATGCCAGATCTATGACCGTAAAGCTAGATTACCACCTGCACCATTGCATCATGTAGTCGTTGTTGGACCATTTTCTAAATGGGGCATTGACTTCATGACATGTAACCCCACCTCGGCTGGGAGGTGGGGGTACATTATAGTCACCGTTGACTATTTCACAAAATGGGCTGAGGCGATGCCAACATTAAACAACAATGGTGAGACGACTACTCTTTTCTTTTTCAACCACGTGGTTTCCCGGTTTGGTGTACCACAGGCTATAGTTACAGATCATTGGTTGCATTTTCTCAATCACGTGATGGATGAGTTAACTGCCAAGTTAGGACTTTCACATGATAGTTCTACTCCTTATTATCTGCAAGTGAACGGACAAGTTGAGGCCATCAACAAACTCCTGAAGCGAATGCTTCAAAGAATGATAGGAGTTCATAAATAAAACTGACATTTAATCCTGTACTTTTCCTTGTGGGCATAACAAACCTCAGTGAGAAATTCAACTGGATTCACACCCTTTCAGTTGGTGTATGGTCTGGAGGAAATCTTGCCGATACAATGCAAAATTTTATCTCTCAAACTCACGATTGACCTATTACCCGACACTTCTGAAGAAGAAGTGTGTTTCTTGGAACTTATCCATCTGGCTAAAACCCGTCGTGAAGCCGCATTGGCTAACGAAGTGCATAAGAAACAAATCAAGGCGCAATATGACAGAAATGTCAAGCCTTTCATTTTCTTAGAAGGAGACCTGGTCTTGCTTTACGATCAAGAAGCTGATAAACTAGGAGTAGGAAAATTTGAATCGCTTTGGATGGGTCCTTATATTTTCAAGCATGTTTTGGAAAAAGGTGCCTACGAGTTGGTGGATTATGATGGAATTCCGTTGTCACAGCCCTGAAATGGGTTGTATCTCAAACGTTACTATGCTTAATTGAGTGTAGTAAAAGTAACTGTATATACACTTTAATTGCATGTGTGTGTGTCCGTGTGTCTTTTAGATTTTTTATGTGGTTAAGTAATTAGCTTTGCATTTGTTGCAGATGTCAGAACCTTTGGAACCATTTGTTGCTTACGCCGATGGTGCTAGTCGTAGTACGCAGAACCTATCTTATGCAGCATGGGCCATTTTCACTCCAAGTGGCGAGTTAGTGAGTTTTCAAGGGATTTGTATCAATCGATCAAAGAACAATATCACTGAGTATAACACATTGATCAAACTTCTCTCTGATGCCATTTCACTTGGCATTCGTTGAATCATCGTTAGGCTAGACTCACAACTCGTCATACTTCAAATAACAAATGTTTGTACCTTTCGAAACCCAAAAATTCTTTGTATGTTCCTTAGAGTTCGTATTTTGGAAAGACATTTTGAGTACATTCAATATCAACATATTTCTAGAAACTTTAACACATTAACCGACTCATTAGCAAACTATGTGTTAAATAGACATTTGCGACACATGTAAAAGTAAATTTTCAATTCACATCATTAGTTGAATAGGATTGCACATAACCATATATATAAAAACTCTGAAAGTAAAAATAGATAGATGTTTTAAAAGTTTTTACAAAATTTGTGTCCAAGACATGTTTGGTCATCTGACCTAAAAACTCAAAATGCATGCAAAAAAATCCTAAGTAGACCTAGTGAGGCTCATGATAACAAGTCACAGCCTGAGCTATCATGCACAAGAGCCACATCCAACGGCCTGAAACACCAATAGTATTGCACTGCAACCTCATAGGTAACTCCTCGATCCAGAAATCTGGAATACCAAGGGTCAATCCCATCTACATGATCCTGCAACTCTGCTAGTCTCTCGGCCAAATATAAATCCGGGGGAACTTCTCTCCCAACATTTCTCCATGTTGGCCCACCTACCTCCTATCGATACCTCATAGGTTGAACACTACCCACATCTGCATGCATGAGAACGATTTTAGTTTAGTCTTGGAACATCAAAACACTAAAACATGTAGAAAATTGAAAATCGAAAAACATTTTGGTCAAAAACAATTTACCTATAGCACCCCATTGAGCGCCCACTGGTAGACTCAACTCTGGATTGCCACGAAAATCCATCCCTGAGTATGGATGCTCCTTGATGACAATATGTTGTCGATTGAGCCAACTGAAGAATGCAGTGGAAAAAGTAATCGATGACTGACCAGCATGTCTAGCCATCAATTCGACCCACCGTTGCATCCGTGGATCTCTAGGACCAGCTACACCCAGTGTTACATGCTGGGGTTGCATCAATGGAATTCTTTCTAAGGTAAAAGCAATTAAGAGTGATCCATAGCTAAATTTCTTGGTCTTACCACTCTTTACCTTTGTCAGCTGCTCTTTCAGTGAAGAAAGTACTGCCTCGCACTAGTTGAATAAAGTTGGCTCAAGACACTCAAGAGCATATTGAACATATGATATGTTTGCCAGATGAAGTGTCACACTGCCTGCCAACTTTGTGATGGTGAAAAGGATTGTTCTCAAAGGCAAATCACGGATATCTTTGATGATTATCTTTCCATCCTTGCTAGGCTATGTACCTAGCTGACATAATTGTCGAACATAGTCCCTCACTATCTCCCCTCGATGGGTAGAACCTGAAAGAGATATAGTGGCACCATGTCTTGACAACCCTGTAAGAAAGTAAACATCATCGATCACAATAGGGACAACTTTGTCTTTTATGTGAAAAGCCTGATATGTTGAATCCCATGCATGAACTAGGAACTGAAATAGTTTTGATTGTTGCCTCATTCCGGACAACCTGAAGTATTTGGGAAACCCACAGATCCTAAGGGCCTCAACTATACCCAAATCATTTAGGGCAACGATGTCTTGTTCTTCATGCTCTCTTTCTCACCAAGTATAGACATTCTAGTCCAATGAAAGCCCAAAATCAAACCATAAGCTTAGTTAGGATCCTTTTCATGCAAAAAACTGGAGAAATTTTGGGTCAATTTGGTGAAACAAGTTTTTGAAACTTGCCCAGCGCAGCCCAGGCAAGGAGACACTACACTTCAGTATAGAATCCATTCTATCTAGGTGCTCCCAAGTGTAGGTTTCAACATGCAAGCCTGCGCTGGTCCAAGGGCAAAAAATTCAAACCCCAGGGGCCCTAAAAACCCTAAAAACTTGCATGAAAAAGGAAAAGAATGACATGAAAAGAAAGAGGAGGGGTAGATCTCCTACCTGTTCTAGACGGCACGAGAAATGATTTGCAGAATCTCTCACAATCGGCTAATGAAGATCGAGGTAAAAAACAGGTTCAGAGCACAAACTGAATGGTAAATATCCAATGGCGAAAATAACATGGTAAATTCTTTTTTTTATGTTTATTACATGAACATTAAATGAGTAAACTTTAGTATTTACCTATTTTTACCAATGAAACATGTATATTTAATCCATTTGGTGTTGCTTTGAATAGATTTACAACTGAATTACAGAATTTGGCGTGCACAATCATGAATTGTACTTTGACCACAGAGCATACTTTTATCTATTTTTCGAGATCTGTTAAACATCGAAAAAGGAACCCCCTTGGAGTCCTATTTAAGCTCTTTTTAGACTCTCGAAACATGAAAATATTTCCAAGCTCTTGTCCTTTTCAGCTTGTTAATGGATTGGAAATGAAATCTACTCAGTATAAGTTTAACCCCTTTTCGGGCTGAGATAGATTATTTACGCTAAAGGAATACGTTGACCAAACATGGTCAATAGGTTCTCTCTTGTATTATTTTACACTTTTTCGGACTTGATAGACAAATATAAGAAAATGAACTTGTGGAGTTTTCTTTTTTTCCCTTTTCAAACTCTCTAAACATTAAAAGGACCAAGTTATCGTTGTCGTTAGACTCGTTAAAACATCAAATAGCGACAAACTTGTCCATGATGACAAGACTGAGTTTCACCTTCGCTAGACTCATTAAAACATCACATAGTGAAGGATTTACCCAAAGGGTGGAATTATACAACAAGGATATGTTATCCTCCTCAAGCTTGATAAAAATAAAGAGGTACTAGTCACCAATGACTGGGGAAAATGGGAAAAGGGGTAAACCACTTTATGGCAGTAGGTCGCTCTTAAACATGACACTTTCACTTCATCATTGTGACTATTTGGGTTGGGTTATATGCTTGATGGTCATCATACCTTGGTCTATCATACCATCCATTACTTTTGTTTTCGGTCAATGCTGCCAATCCATTCAGTGTCGCCGACATGTTCAAGAGAAGTCACTCAGTTTAAAAGTCATCCTTTGCAATACTCATAAACCTTCATTTTCATGACCTCCATTCCTAAACCTTGTATCATCAGTCAAATTCCGTCTCCAAAATCATTACACTCATTTCGTGTCGTTGATGTGGGATACATCAAGGCCCTCCTATGACAAGTCACTTCTTGTCGACATCAGCACATTATCCAAGAAGTTGAATTAGAATCACCGTTCCAGTACCTTGAAGCATGCATACATCAATGGCAAGTTTCTCGCTTCTAGCGATAGGTTGACATCACTAGCCTTCGACCCAAAGACTTTGTATGGTTTTAGACATCAAAACATCCATTCACACCATGCAAAATGTACTGTAGTACCTTGAGGATCATTATCATTATCAGTGATTTCTCTTGCATCTATTAACGACTTACATCATTGGCTGGTAATCAGACGGTGTCTTCCCATGTTCGAATTCAGATCACATATTCTCATGGTTAGACTCATACTTGTGCGAGTGATTTAACGAGATAGAAGACCCTAGATTTAGTTTCATCCATCCGGGCTGCAGTTTCAGGAAATGTACCAAATCATCTGTACAATGGCTTTACATTGATAGTCATCCTATCATGGGTCTATATCTATAGATGACTGTCTATGTACTTGTAATGAAAGTTTATATGCTGAGCATGGGGATGCCTTCCCTCAGCGATTCATGAGAAAAAATCAAAATATCATGATATTGTGTATTGTAATCGATGCAGGTCACCAACCACTTCGGAACCTACTCATCACATCATAAGGCATATCACTCGACATCATTATTTTCAACTTCATGCTTTAGGGGGCAGTTGTTACAGATCCATTCGGCACATCACTCCCTGTTGTGTGTGGAGCATGAATGTTCAGAGGTCTTTATTTCAGCTAGATGTATACCCCAGGAAGTTTGTACACCCCTCCATGCGGGGGGGACTTGTCCCCCCCGTGGGGGTCTGGGGGGGCCGATCCCCCCCGGCTGGGGGGTTCGGGGGCCAGCAGTGCCTCGGGGGCAGTGCCCCCGAAGCCAAAAATAGATGTAAAATTTCCTTGTAAAAGTATAGAAATTTCTAGTTAATCTGGGCCGTTCATTAGGCGGATGATCTGATGGTAGAAATTATATTTAGTTTAGGGTTTTTTGCCCTAGAAGGAAACCTCCTCTCTTTGTTTGAGGGCATTGTATTTGAGGCTGTGATATAGATGTGTATGCTAAGAGCGAGAAACAGAGAGGTGAGACTGTGAGAGAAAACAGAGGATATTACAGCGGATCTGTAGGTTGTGTCTCTTCATTTTGTTTGGATAATAGAAAGGAAGGACTGGCTGTTCGGGGTGGACGTAGCCCAAACTGGGTGAACCACGTATATCTGTGTCTCTCTTGTTTTATGCATTTTCTGTGTTTATATTTCTGCAATATTTTATGTGTTCCATTGCTCCGTAATAAATAATTCTCTAGCACTCCCATCATTCAAACTAGTATCATTAGGGTTCATCAAACCCTAATTCAGTTGCTACATGCCCTAGACAAGTCACCATTTTGAATGCCTCCTTCTCTGAGAGTTTCTTGGCCTGAATCCCTCTAGAAAATCCTCCTTGAGGGACCAACACAGCCTTGGACAGGAGTAAGTGCACTTCAATGCACGTAGGCCCATGTCAGGGTGCTCTGTAGAGCACCTAGGACCACTTTGACCTACGTTGGGTGAGATTGAGTGAAATTCACATAGGGTTATGGGAATATTCTTATCTTTTGGAGTCATCTAGAAGATTCCCACACTTATCATCTCCTATAAGCTCGAAATTGGATAGGGAATGATTTAAGTAACCTCCTATCCTTGCATCCCTTCCTCCATGAAAACTAACTCTAAGTTTGGAAGGCCATTCAATACCCTCATTTATGACCAAACCTTCTTCGTTTGCCTATAAATTGAGCGCTCATCTAAGTGATCAGGGGCTGGAATTTGAGAGATTATACGAAGATACTATTGGTGTGAAGATTGAGAGTATAATCAAGTGTTGTTATGTTTCCAGAGTGTTGTTATATTGATGTCATGTTGGTTGGAACCCAAGTTGGAAGAGTGACAATGGATCGGACTTCATGGTTGTAATTATTCCTTCTACTTAATAAAGTTGTTTACACTTTTTTCCATATACTTATCTTGATACATGATGTTTATATGTGTGAATGTATTTGATTCCATTTACTTATATTCGATAGATCTCTTACTTAGATTGGTTCTTTATCTTCTGTTTATGCTTGCAGGTACCTGTTGAGCGAGTTAAGTTCAAGAAGGAGTGACGAGAGTCATACAAAGGAGACAAAAGGAAAGCGAAAGAACAAGTAGGTCATTTGATTCCCTTTGTCTTATTTATCATCTATAGAAAAAGGATAAGCACTTTAAATCTGTTGTTCTAGGTATAGCTACCTACCTAGGGAATTATTATTTATCTGTAGATGCGAAATTTCTCATAATAGTGTTGAGATTACTATGATAGCATCAGTTGTATGCCAAGCTTAGCAAATGAAGTTTCTTTCAAACAAACATACATTACTTGGGACATGTGGTTTCCAAGGAAGGCATAGCAGTGGATCTAGAAAAGATAAAAGTTATAATGGAATGGGAAGCTCCTAGGAATGTGGATGAGGTAAGCTCATTCGTAGGGTTAGCAAGTTAATCTAGGAGGTCATCAGGAACTTCTCATGCATCACATATCATATCATGTCATTGCAAAGGAAAGGTAAGATATTTCAATGGACAAAGGAATGTGTAGTGAGTTTTCAACAGTTGAAGGAGTTGTTTCAAATGCTTCAATTCTTAAGATTGCACATCTGGATAAAGAGTTTGTGGTGTGCACTAATGCTTGCAAGAGAGGGATTGGTGGAGTCCTTATGCAGGAGGAACAATTGGTATGTTATAAATCAAGGAAACAATAATATCATGAACAAAATTATGTGACACATGATCTTGAGTTGGCAGTGATCATCCATGCTTTGAAGATGTGGAGGCATTATCTTCTTGGAAGGAGGTTTGTACTGATGAGTGATCACAATGGATTGAGATACTTGTTTGACCAACCAAATCTTAATGCTAGGCAAGCTATATGGTTGGCCACAATCAATGAGTTCGACTTTGAGATTAGGTACATTAAGGGAAAGGAAAATAGGGTTGCAGATGCTCTTAGCAAAAGAGTACAGGTGAATCATATAGTATATATGATATCTTATGGGGTAAATATACATGATCAGATCTTACAGGTAGTACAACAGGATGATAGGTATAGGGAGTTTATGCACATGTTATAGTAGGGTACAGGTGATCAAGATGTGGACTATCGTCTCACAACAGATGGTTTGGTTAGATTTAGGGATATGATCTATGTGTCGGACAACAATGAGCTCAAGAAGATTATCTTGAAGGAATTTCATGTTAAACCATATTTAGGGCACCCAAGATATTAGAAAACATTAACATTGGTGAATAAGTTCTACTTTTGGCAGAATTTGAAGAAGGAAGTCTCAAAGTTTGTGGCTAGGTGCTTGGATTGTCAATAGGTAAAAGAAGTTTGCAAGCATCCAGGTGGATTACTATAGTCGATTCCAGAGTGGAAATGGGAAGCCATTTATATGGATTTCATTACAAGTTTTCTAGGGACATCTAGACGACATGATTTTATCATGGTTGTGGTGGATAGGTTGACAAATGAAACACACTTCATTCTAGTGAAGTATACTTATTCAACTAATGATGTATCATAGATCTTCATCAGAGATGTGGTAATATTGCATTGTGTTCCAAAGAATATTGTGTCAGATATGGACGCTAAGTTCACTTCCAAGTTTTGGAAAGAGTTATTTTCAGGTTTGGGTACAAATTTGTCCTTTAACACGACTTATCACCCAAAGACAGATAGACATACAAACAGGGTCAACAGAATTTTGGAGGACATGTTGAGGATGTGTGTGATGCATCAAAAATGTAAGTGGGAAGCATATCTTCCACTGCTTCAGTTTTCTTGCAAAAATCGGTATCATGAGTCACTAAGGATGAGTATATTTGAGGCAATGTATGGGAAGAGTTGTAATACTCCTATTAGTTAAAGAGATCCAGTGAACAGGGTTTTGATAGGATCAGACATGTTGGTAGAGATGGAATAAGAAATGAAATTTATCAAGAAGAATCTAAAGGCATCATAGGAAAGGAAAACCAATTATGCAGATCATCACAAATTGTTTAAGGAGTTTTAGGTTGGGGAACATGTGTACTTGCACGTCAATGCCAAGAATAACTCCTTGAGGATTGGGTCATGTGCAAATCTACCACCTCGGTATTTGCAGGCCTTTCGAGATCCTTGAGAGGATTGGAACAATCGCCTACAGACTTGCATTACCTCTAACAGTGAAAGTCCATGATGTTTTCCATGTTTCATTTCTTAAATTATATGTAAAGGATCTTGATCATGTTATTGATTGGTTTGTATTGTAGGTGGATCCAGACAAAGAATTCCTATAGGAACCTTAATGTATTTTGCAAAGAAATATGCTCATGCTCCAAAACTAAGCAATCAAGCAGGTTAAAGTCCTGTGGAAGCACTTTGGGTCTCTATGAAGCTACGTGGGACATGGTTGATCAGATGTGGGATATGTATCGTTCCATGTTTTCCTGTTGAGGAAAAGTAGTTTTGGTAAATTTATATATGTATATGGATGTAAATACGACCATGAGTTGTGTTATAAATCTCTAATAAGCGATATGGTTATTATGTTATGTTTGTCATGTTGATTTTATTTTCAACAGGTTGATCATTGTAAATACTGAATTGAGCTAAGTTATAGAGCTCCAGGGGCAGTATGTTTTTCTTTTTAGAAGATTTGCTAGTTGTAGGTGTCATTGAACAACGAGGACGATTTTCCCCTTAGGGGGAGGGGTTTGTAACAACCCAGGGTTAAAAATTCATGTAATAAAGTTAATAAAGGAAAAATAAGATCAAGGTCATGAGACACTTATTCTAAGATGAATGTTGGGAAAAACATCCTAGCGGGTGTTGATTTCGTTCATTATGGCTAAGGGAAATTGAAAAAGGAAATGAAAAAGGATTTGGAAAGGAAAAGAGGCATTAATTGGTATTTTATTTATGAAAATAAAGGAAATTAGGAGAAAAGGAAGGTGAAAGGTTATAGGGTGAATGGGAGGAGGAAAATGAAAGAAAATTAGTGGAAATTGAAGAAAATACAGGCCTCATTGATAAAAAGGATTTTAAGGACTAGTTCACAACTTTTTGTTAGTTTTAGCTTAGAGCTCTCTCTCTACTCTCTCTCTCTCATACTCTTGGACACTTAGAGAATTCTTGGAGCACTGTAGCATTGGAGGAAGGAAAGCTAACGAAGGAAAAAGGAAGCAAAGGGAAGCAACTATCAAGAAAGGAAGAGCAGGATCTAGTGGCTACAATGGGATTACATGCAAGTTTCAAGTTGCATGTATGATTTGCTTGTTAGTTTGGCATGCATGGTGCATGCATTTGTGTATTTGGTTCTCTTGTTGTCATTGGCATGGCTATTTCCAGGTGTGACAGTGGTTTTTAGCCTTGTCTTGTGATTTGTAGATAACCATGATGTGATGATATTTCTCTTATTTGGTTGAATTGGATTATTGGATGGTTTCAAAATTGAGTGGGGTGGTCTCAGGGGAGAATCACAAGGTCTAGGAATCCCTGGACCGATGAAGGTGGGATTGCAGTAAAGCCTGATTGTGTATACCCCTGTTGGTCCTAGGAATCCTCGATTGGTAAATGGTGGGATGTATGGTAAAGCCTAGAGGGTGGAGCCTCTTTGAGCCTAAGAATCTATTGATGGTGTTGGATCTACCAACATGTTAGGGGATGTTCCTAGTAAGAAGTCTCAATTAGACCTCAGACTATTTGGAGTAGGTATCCTAGTAGTGGGTATTAAAGCAATGTCTTGACTGCAATAATGCGCATAGGTAAGTGTGTTATCTTTGTTGGAAGAAAGTGTGTGACCTTGCAGCAAGTCAAGTGATATGCATGGGGATTCTAATACATAGAGGGGAAAATGAAGTGTGTCCCTTAGAAGCCTGTAATTGTACGAATCTTGAAAGGAACACACGAGTTGAATGACATCACAAGATGGAAAGCAGAATAGTACACAATCCAAAGTGATGGGCTGAACCAACAACACAATTGCAACAAGATTCATACAATTTCATACAAAATAGTTCATACACAAATGCATAAATTAAATAACATACATTTCTAAAGCAACTAGATTAGTCCAACTATAAAAACAACATATGCATGAAGCGTGTTGGCTATGTTATATATATTAAGTGAAAGTTCCATCCATGCATACACCATTGACAACCACTAGCCCTAATAGTGGAACATTACAGTCAACATCGCCTGCTCCTCTAAAGAGGTGTACTCGATCTGCACTGTGGAGAAGCCAAGGTTCATCACAATACTCTCCAAGCCTTCTCTAATCTATGCCTAGCCAAAATATTGGTTCCCAAAAGTCCTTTCTATGAGTTATGAGGTTCTATTTATAAAAAAGGGTGGGGTGACCCTTGAAATTCCCCTTTGTGACTCTTGGACTACCCTCATGACTCTTCACATTACATAATGACTGTTCAAATTCAACTAGTGACACTTGGAATTTCACTTACAACATCTTTTCCATAATATACATTTTCCACATGTATCCATGTGAGACAAAATAGGCTAGAGACAACCTAACAAGACAACACACTATGACTCCGAGGTTTGGGGAAAGACCAACTCGGCAACACCCACTTGATGCTTCTCAGTCATGTACTGATGCCAAGCTTGGTGTTGTGTTGTGATGTCCCCAAACTGCTTGATGTTGTCTTGCTAAAAGTGGACTCTTGCCTCCATGGCATCCGGGCATGTGGTCTTGGAACCTGTGTCCATCTCATCTTGAAGTATGTGTTGCACTGTCCTGAGTGTGGTTGGACCACCAATGTACTTTTGCATGTTGTCCGTGCTCAACTGCAAGTCATCATTGCTGGCCTTGTGCATCAATTGCTCCATGTACCTGTCGACCTCTAACCGAACTTGGTTCTCGTGCTTAGATTTGGTGAGGGAACCTGCATATGTTCACTCTCTTCGTCAGCTATTGGATGTTCCAACTTATGAACCTGTATGGGTTGTTTGCTCTATGATTGTGCCTTACCTTTGTTCTTCTTCCCATTTCTTCTTCTTAGCTCTTGGTCTTCCTTCGACTCTTGTTCTGCTTGCTGTGATCTCAGTTCTGCTACCTGCAAGCTCTTCTCTTCACTCTACTGATGCCAAGCTTGGTGTTGTGTTGTGATGTCCCCAAACTACTTGATGTTGTCTTGCTGAAAGCAGACTCTTGCCTCCATGGAATCCTGGCATGTGGTCTTGGAACCTGTGCCCATCTCATCTTGAAGTATGTGTTGCAATGTCCTGAGTGTGGTTGGACCATCGATGTAATTCTGCATGTGGTCCGTGCTCAACTGCAAGTCATCATTGCTGGCCTTGTGCATCAACTGCTCCATGTACCTATCGACCTATAACCGAACTTGGTTCTTGTGCTTAGTTTTGGTGAGGGAACGTGCATCTGTTCACTCTCTTCTTCAGCTACTGGATGTTCTGACTTATGAACCTATATGGGTTGTTTGCTCTATCATTGCGCCTTGCCTTTGTTCTTCTTCCCATTTCTTCTTCTTAGCTCTTGTTCTTCCTTTGATTCTTGTTCTGCTTGCTACGATCTTAGTTCTGCTACCTGCAAGCTCTTCTCTTCACTCTACTGTTTGTGTCCTCTGCTTCCTTTTGCTTTCGTTGTCAAAGCTTCCTGCATGAAGATTAAATGTGCTTTCACTCTACAAATTTTTTCTTTGTCTGTTATGTCAATAACTTCCTCTTTCCATGTTCCTCTACTAAATTTTTGCCTTCTTCCATTGTTGTTGGTCTTGCTGCCATGTTAGTGTTGAGAATTTTCATATATTGGCAAGTCAATTGGTGCTTGCTCAACTGCTTCCCTGGTACTGCTTTCAGCAGACACTCTTGAAGTAGCTCTCTTTGGTGCTATGTTACAATGACTGCTAGAGAGAAGCGCTTCGTGAGTGTGGTACATGTGGGATAGAAAAGACACTCATGGAAAGCAAACATTAGCTCTTACAAATCCAACTTCACAGCATGATCAAGCAACAATCAGGGAATTTGATGAGAGGAATTGAACAATTTTGACTGACATGGGTGACTGATTGATTGTTGGAACTACACACTGTTCAACCCCAACAATCAGTGTGGAAATTTTATGACTGGAACTACGCAATGCGCAATTCAGTCTGGGACAGGGCCTGGGAGAGACTGCGCATTGTGCAATCTCAATAACCCAGCTGGGAGACTGGCTCCTGGAACTGCGTAATGCATAGTTGGAGCCAGCCCAAGAGCAAGGCAAGTTTTCCTCTAGGACTACACATTTTTCCAAGATAGCGCGTGAACCATATGTGAACAAGGTCATGGGGTCATATTGTGGTTGGTCAGCAGAACAAGAAAACAAACACAAGATGCAAAGCAAAATATAACTTCAAATGAGAACACAAGTGCCAGAGCAGTGGAAGACATGCTGCTAAGATTTTGAGGAGGGAGGCTCAAAACAAAGCGAAGGAAAATTTTTGGAGGGTGGTTTTAGCCACTACAAGAGAATCCTTGACCAGTGAATGGTGGGATATATGGTAAATCCTAGAGGTGGACACAGACAAATTCATCACACTTTAGGAGGAGAGATCTAGAGGCATCAATGCTTGTATAGGCCTAGTGATCCCTGGACAGGTATGTGGTGGGATTGTGGTAAATCCTGGTAGTGTATGTTTCTTGTTTGGGCCTAGGAATCTTTTGGTGGGATTGTGGTAAAGCCTGGTTGTATAGATGACAGCTTGGGCCTAGGAATGTATTGGTGGATTATGGTAAAGCCTGAGAAAGACCTAGTTGTTTTATTGTGAGTCCCACATTCATGCTTGGAATATGGCACGGGGGTGATTCGATGAAAGAAATATTTGGTTCAACCAATCTATGGTCGAGTGGTACATTGAAGTCCCTGACTTGGTTGCATTTTTCATGTGTTAATAAGATATATTTTCCTCTTGTGTAGTATGTGTAAATTTGTTTGTTATTATGTGGTTATAACGGTTGTTCTATCATTGTTATATGCTAGTTATAAGCATCATTTATGACTAGCTTGAGTTATGGCTCTCATTTTGTTTTGTTTTGTAAATGAAATGTTAATTAATGTATGACCTAATAGATGATAATACAACTATTGTGAGAGGCATCAAACCTTCATGACAATTCCCAGATAAGTATGAAGTCCCTATTCTTAGATGTGTTTATATGACCTGTAGATTACATGTTCATGATGTGTTTGAAAGAATGTTTGTCATGGCTAGGCCTTGTCAGGTCAGGTCCTTGTTCAAGACTCGATTTAGAGGCCTTTTAAACATATTATTTATCATTTGTAGAAGTTTCATTAAGTTATGAGTAGAGGCATGAGTCCTAGCCCTGAAAAAGTGGCTTAGAATCTGGGGTCATTGGCACATAACTGCCTGAAAAAGGCCACAATTGCATGGAGGCCTTGTTGTGGGAGTGATTGGAGGGTCTCAGTCGCATAGAAGGCTTATCATGGGAGTGACTGGGGGTCTATTTCAGCAACACATCAAGTTCTCTCAAGGGATGGACACCTCGAGGGGTCGTTGGCTCCTTAAGGTTCTATAGCTATTGAGAAATGTCAATTTGGTTTTGTTTAGTCAATCCCACTTCCTTAGTGAGCTTTGGGAGTTAAATCATATCATAGTAACTCTCCATCACATGTTTACCTCAGTGGACCGGTTAGCTTAGGTAAATGTGGGAGGAGGGTGTTACACATTATAAAGGAAAAAATAAGACCAAGGTCATGGGATGTGTATTCCAAGTTGAATGGAGGTGGAAAACATTAAAGTCGGCATCACTTGTGGTTAATTAATGGCTATGGAAATTGGCATTGGAATTGGTAAAAGGAAAAGGGAAATAAATGACATTTAATTCAAGAAATAATGGAAAATAGGAGAAAAGGAAGATGAAGAGACAAGAATATGCGTGATAGGGAAATTGAAGAGAAATCAAAGGAAAATGAAAGAAAATAGGAAAGGAAAGGAAGATACATCATACATCAATGATAAAAAGGTATCTGATACACATTTAATAGTTTTTTATCAGTTTCATCTTTTGACATCTTTAGTTTTTCTAAGGAAGAAATAAAATTTGAAGAGAGAGAGGGAAGGAAGAGCACAAGCAATCAAGGAGCACAAGCCAGGAAGGAGGAGCAAGGAGGAATTAGAGTTGCACCCAATAGAAGAGGTTTTTAGTCAAGGAACATCTAAGGATTTGTAGGTAATAGGTTGCATGTGTGATTTCCTTGCTGGGATTTGAATGCATGGTTCATGCATTTAGGTTACTTGATTATTTTTTTATCATTGGCATGGAATTGTCATGTTTGACAGCGTGTTCAAATTTTCCTTGCCCTTTCCTAGATAGCCATGGTGTGATGGTATTCATTATTGGTTGAGCTTTATATTACCGGAATATTTTGGATCCAGGTGAGGTGGTCCCAGGAAAATCCCAATGTTTGGGGGTGGAGATGGTTTTCTTGGGAGGCCCTTAATAGGTGGGTGGAGACAAGAAAATTCCTCTGGGTATGGTGAAGAAATTGTTGGACACCTAATCCTAAAGGGTTAGTGTGGAATTCGAATGGACAAAAGCAGTCCAAGAGACCTTGGGACCTGAATCCCAAGAGTCACGTATTGTACTATAAATGTGTATCTTATGTTAATAAAAAAATGTACTGAATGATTTATCTTTCCTATTGTCTATGTTTTCCATGTCTGTTTAACATGGTATCAAAGCCACTTGTGTTTCTGTGGCCTGTTATGTGCATGGCAGTCCTGCCCCTCTGCCATATTCTTTTCCAGCGCTGCCTTATAACGCCTTTGTCTGCATAAACACATCTGTCCACAATATTCTCTGCGCATATGCCTGACATAGCGCTGCCACTGCTGAGTCTATCGCTCCTCTGTCCTGAGCACTCCTCTGTCCCATATTCTGCCTCTGCCAGCGCTAACGCTTGTCTCTGACCTACATAAGGGCTGACAACGTTGCGCACTTATTATTGCCTTTGTAACGCTTGTCTCAGACCTGCTCCACGCTGCTCAATTTTCATTGCCAGACGCTGCTCAATTTTCCATATAAAACGCTGCGCTGCTGATGGTGTCAGCTCCCTGAAATCGACTCCAAAACCGTTCTGAATGAGTGAATATTGTTGGTCCAGGTGCGTTCTGGCCTGACATACTAAGCTCCGTCTTTGGGAAAACCTTCGAATGCCCTCTTTAGTATTATGATTACTTGCTATTTGTGAAATTCACCTGGCAGGTTTATGCGTTTGGAGGTTTATGCGTTTGCGTTTGGAGGTTTATACTTACACTTCGTGAATTTTACTGTCTGTTAATGGCAATGGCGTATCAGGATTAGGCCTTGCAGTCCCTTCGGCACTTCTGGAAAAGCTTCAGTTGCCAAAGCGCGATTGGCGGAATCCACAGCCGACTCATAACAAGCTGCCGCAACAGTTCCAGAGCTTCATTTCGGGCTTGAAAGGCTATGGTGCATTGAAGTTATCGGTATCGGTATCGGTATTTTGTAATTGCCTGCTTTTTTGCATTCAGACTGTAATGGTTACTGATACAACAATCAAAGCTTCCAGCTATGGCAGACAGTAGTTGGAAAACGTGGCATGCACACTTCGGCATTCTGTTTTGAAATCTTGGTGAGAAGTCCAACGGTGGGTGTTCGTTGAAATGGTTGTCCAGTCGGTTAGTAGGTGGTAGTGCAGTACGTATAAATATTGGGAGTAGTCCAATGAGGCGGTGGAATTGCCTCGACTGTTAAAAGTGATTTGAATTTGGTTTCAGAGAGATAATCTTTCTCGATTCGCGCGTGTAGCCATCTGGACCCATTTTCTCTCTTATGGAAACACTGAGAGGACCACAGTTGCGTTCCGGACTACCAGCCAAAGATGAGAAATTTCCGTTGCACGTCATGCCACTCAGGCCCCAGGAAGTCTAACGGAACGAGGCCCATGCAGGTTCGACCGTATTACTGATCTATTGAACGCCATTTATATAATCCAATCGCGTAGCAACACGACGTAATGGTTATTCATTATATAGTATTGAAGTTGGAAGTTTATTACAAAATTATCATTGGCATTTGATTTTTGGGCATTTAAACATTCTCGCCCTCATCACAACAGCCTGACTGTGATCCTATTGAAGGTTTCATCAACAAGTTCAAATGACTCCTGGAATTTTTTGGCCATAAGATTCTCGACGTTCTACTTCGACTTTGAGGAGCGTGGAGGATAAGCTCATGGTTTTCTCTTAATGATGCGCGCAGATATGTCTATTTCTATTGGTATTCTCGATGCACAGTGGAATTGGTAATTTTGTTGCTTAGAGAAGTTGCAGCAACAGGAAGCTGCTGAATTGGAACTCTTTCAGAATCTAGATCATGTTCGCAAGATTGAGTTTCTGCATGGTTTGAATGAAATGACGGATGAACTGCAGTCTTTCCTGGGATCTTTCGATGGTACCAGGGTTCTTACATGCGCAGACGTCGATGAATTCTTTCAGAATCTCAGAAGGAAGAGACCACGTCTAGATTGAATCTGTTAAAATTCATAAATTCTATCTTGGTATCAGTTGAATGCCATGTCTAACAGAGCCCTATCGTTGATGCCATTGAGGTGAGCGCCTCTTCAAGTATTGTGAGAAGCACCCAGTCATCACCGAATTGTGTGTAGATAGCCGAGATTTATCTGACGCTGCAAGGGTCATAGCCGAGCCTTTGAAAGTAATTTCTTGGCAGCCAAGAAAACGTCCTGCAGTGTCCACACTGCTTCAGCGAACGAGCTAGATTTCTCCATTGACAGAGAACCGCTGCTTGCACCAGAGGAGAGAAGAGAAAAGTTCGATTTGTTGCAGGAGCAGAAGAGAAAAGGAGAAAAACACGTGGACGTGAGCACTGGTGCGGTGAGCTTCTAGTGTTGTTTAAGCGATCTGAGGGCACCGTGAATTCTTTGCTGTTGAAGATTTAAAGTTAATTTGTTTACAAAGTCAATCTTACTGCCAAGCAACTTGGGCTCGTTTTTGAGATGACCGGTGAAAATAAAAAGTGTGGTGTTGTGTAAATAAACCTGTGAGTGAGTGACTGCCTTTATTTTTTCCTCGGCATTGGAGTATAAATTTGCAGTCGCCTTTTCAAAGTAATAATGGTGATACTGTGCTAAATGGTGATACTGTGATATAGTCCAGAATCCTAAAGTGCCACGCAGTATTTGGGAGATTCGATTAGTTTATGTCAGTGACAGTTCTTTATTTTCACATTTATGTTGAATGAAAAGTTGAATGTGTTGAATGCCTGTCTTGCATTGCGGTCTCACACTGTTTGGTAGCTCAACAGCGCTTACAGAGCCTTGGCCTGGGCTCCCACCTTGCTCGTCTCATACTGATTGCTAAAATTAACAGTAAAACCAGCAGATGTCCTGGCACAGTTGGTAACGTTACTGAGTGCCCTGTTTCCTTGTGTAGAATTGTTGGAGAATTCGATCAAATTTGTAAGCTGCGTTGCTCTCATATATTTCAATACATGATGAAGTACTCAATAGAAAGAAACTGTGAAATATAGAATAGCGGCAGAGGTTTTCTGATTCAAAAGGGAAGGAGTATTTGAAGGATCCAAGCAAGTTTGCAGTTGCTGCTGCCCCAGTTGTGGAACTGCATTTAAAACTCATTATAGTTTCTGTTCTTTGATTCATTTGCTGCACATTTACAAAGGATTTTTCTGTGTCTTTGTACTGTGAATGGTGTTACTTTTACTCATTGAGTCATAGTTGTAATCAGTCTTTTAAAGGGGTGTAATTTTGACAATGAAGAATATGCCTCGAATTACTGAAATATTAGAGTTCTTAAAAACTCTCATACATTCCTCAGATCATGATACAGTGAGAATAAGCAAAGCTTCTCTGGTTGATATTAGAACCTGTTTGTATAATGTACAAGAGAATATTGAGTTTTTGCAGCTTGAGACAAAGCTACAGCAGGAAGAATTAAAACAAAGGAGTCATCATTCTGACCCTGTTTCTGTTCAGAACAATGAAGCAGACTCCCATAAACAGCAAGTTAATATTGTTCAAGTTCATTCAGATCCAGTGCCCAATAAAGCAGCAGTTGTACATGCAGATGCAGAAACTAAGTCTGCACTTCCCAAGCCCATCATCAGACCTTGGGAACAGCTTGTCCACAACAAGCACAAAACTGGTCTTGGATATGACAAGGACTTGTCCTTTCATATTCCAGACTATGCCAAGCCCATTCAGTTTCAGAGTGCTGGATTCATTTATGACAGTTCACCTGCTCCTCATGACAGTTCAGCTCCAGCTGTTCCAGATTCTACTCCTCTTCCACAGCAACAACAACAACAACAACAACAGATTGAGAAATGCCAACACTGTGACCGAGTTGGCCATCTGAAAGATCACTGTTTTGATCTTCATCCATGTAAGCACTGTCATAAAACCAGCCATTCTTCACACAGATGCTTCAGAAACAAACGTCCTGCAAGAACAAAGATTCATCTTGGATGGATCGCTTCTTGGCAATGGGCATCAACAGCCAAGAAGATATTCCAAACGCATGTTAGAACTTGTTCCAGAGTATTAAACAGTCTTGCAGTTGAGTTTTCTTCATCTTCTCACCTTGTACCTGACAAGGGGGGAAATGATGGTCATCTACAAGCTTCAAAGCCACATCAAGCGAGCCTGAGCCACAACCTGCCACACCAGTTTCAGAGTTGTAGCCAGAGACAAGATGCCTGAATATGCCTTCAGTTGGAAATCTGGGACTTCATCTAGCAGAAGACTCTAGCTTCTTGCCAGTTTTGGAAGAGTTCCAGCAGAGTTGTTGGTCATCCTTAAACCATCACAGATTGAGAACACTTCCTCTAGCAGAAGACTCCAGCTTCTTGCCAGTTTTGGAAGAGTTCCAGCAGAGTTGTTGGTCATCCTTAAACCATCACAGATTAAGAACACTTCCTCTAGCAGAAAACTTCAGTTTCTTGCCAGTTTTGGAAGAGTTCCGGGAACTGCACTAAGCGTTCCAGTGTTGGTGGTCATCCTTAAACCACTGCCCTTTTTACCAACATTTCATAGAGCACATTCAGCCTAGTGCTGTCATGCATTTTTGCACATTTTGTATTACAGCTCTCTTCTTGGACTCATACATAACCCTTCGGATTAAGGGGGGGAATGTTGGACACCTAATCCTAAAGGGTTAGTGTGGAATTCGAATGGACAAAAGCAGTCCAAGAGACCTTGGGATCTGAATCCCAAGAGTCACGTATTGTACTATAAATGTGTATCTTATGTTAATAAAAAAATGTACTGAATGATTTATCTTTCCTATTGTCTATGTTTTCCATGTCTGTTTAACAGAAATTATGATGCATCCAATCTTGTGTTGGTTGGTGATATCTGGCCCAGTTTAGGTGAGATTATTGTGGCTTGAGGGTGGAGGTGGTTTAACCTTTGGAGTCCCTGTTTGGTTATATTTGGTTTACCCTATGAGATCCCACATTCATGCTTAGATTATGGGATGAGGGTGATTGGATGAAAGAGATATTTGGTTCAGCCCAATCTATGGTCAGTTGGTACATATCAGTCCCTTTCTTGGTTGGTTTTATGCATATGTTATTATGTGTTTTTCCTTATTGATATCAATGAGAACATGTATTGGTTATTGTGTTGATTTTATGACTGGCTTGTCATGGTTCCATTCTAGTTAAATGTTGGTTATAGGCATGGTTAAATTATGTGATCTTATTATGGATATTGTTCATGATTCAATAATTTACTGAATGGTTACATGAATATATGAGCTAACAAGTGTTTGATGTAGCTATCTTTGTTGGAAATAATAATGAGAGGGGGGGTGAATCAGTATTATCAGAACTATAAAACTTTTTCAATGCTCAGAAACATATACGCTACTTTAATGAGAGAAACCAGCGTGTACACGCGCTTTTACCGAAGCCAACCTGCGTACAGATCTAAAAATAAATTCTCTCAACTTGCAGCTGTACCAGACATCAGTTAGACCCAGAACATAACATTGCGTCAGTATGCAGATCTAGAAATACGCATAATCAACCATATCATAATAGTGCATTTCAAATCATTAGGTCCTGATCTATCCTTAGATCTAGTCTTCCATCAACCGAAGTGATCTCTCCTTAGCTTAGATCAAGCAACCTAGAACCTGCATACCAGATCTCTTTCTTCTTCAGATATTCAAACCTTTTCAAGATGTCTTTGCCTAATGATCTTCTTCTCCTTATATAGCCTTAGGCCTTGCTCAATACCAAGGGCTAAACCATAGAAATCCAATACCATCAACTTAGAAACTAGGGATCAACACGTCTGTCGAGATACTTTGGTCCAAATACATAGGCTCAAGTACCGAGGACTAACTACCATGGACCAAAGGGAAGCTTCCCGACATATACGCCCTTTTCTGTTCATATATCTGCGTGCATACGCGCCTCCTTATATATATAACCTGCGTATACGCGACTTAGTATGCATATAGACTGCGTGTATACGCAACTTGGACTTGATTAACCTGCGTATATGAGATTTCTCTTCATTCTGTAGTCTGAACGGAGATCTGTCATCAAAGAGAGTTGCCATCAAGGACAACATCTGTATCAAAGCGCCACACCTGTGCCAAAATGCCAACAATCTTTAGAGGGAAGTTAGCATTCTTGATGATTCTCTGGTGAAACTAACAATGAAAATAGATGCATTCATGTCATGTAGCTACTATGTTTACCATATGTTTGTATAAATAACTATCATGAATTTGGCATGTTTGGGAAAGATATGAGCCTAAGTATAGGTTATGCATATGTGTGATTGTCTTAGACTTGATTTTGGAAATTTTTGGGCATTTCAAGGCAATGGCATGTAGGATGGCTCTAAAATTTAGGCACTGAATCCACAACCATAGGCATAGAACTGAGTATTCTTAGATGTAGTCACATGGAAGGTGCCTTGTACGTGTGGCTGGAGCCTTCTGGCTGCATGCACAACTTGGAATGTGTGTGACTAGGCTGTGAAGTGAGTCAAGAAGGTAGTTCCAGCTGAGGAAAATATGATCAGTGGATGTTGTTGACATTTGTGTGATCAGGTGTTCCTAGATATTGCAGTAAAGTATAATGATAGTAGACCCCACTTCCATAACTAGAACTTGGACGTTGGGTCATGCATAATAACTCCCAGCTCATGTTTACCTTGGAGAGCTTGTAAAAGTGGGTAAATGTGGGGGAGGGTGTCACAGGATGGTATTAGAGCCATGTTTTGCTCCCTGTAAACCTTTCTCTGGTACCAATATTATAGAGTGGTATCAAAGCGAGGTTTACAGTAGTGGAACTCAGGGTAAATGCAAATGGTTATGGCTATCATGCATGCAATTATTGTTTCAGTTTTGTATTGTCATCTCGGTTCATGCATGATGTTGATATGTTATTTCTATTATTATATATTGTGCTAATCTAGACTGACTTGTGTAGATGTAATAGCCTCCCATGAGGTACATTGGCTTATCTAACATGGTATGTTTGCAGGAAATAGAAGGCCAAAAGATGAAAATCAAAATGGTGGATTACAGTTCACATGAATCCCCATACAGGCCTGAAGTGAAAAAAATTTAATGAGAAAATAAATTGAGAAGAAAGGAGAGAAATATTCTCCTGATCTAGTAGATACATTGAGGAGCATGAGGGCAAATATTAGAAGTTGTGAAGAAGATAATAACAAGTTGATTGAGGCACATGAAAGACTTGCAAATGCTCAAGAAAAGCAAGCTGAAGTCAATGTAGTGATTCTTCAAAGCCTTTTAGACTTACAAAAGTAAGCTTGTTTGGGGATCAGTCATGGACATAGGCAAGACGAAAAGACTAATGGGGTGGATGGAAACAGGTCTTAGAAATAGTACATTATGGACAATTATGATACAGTGAAGAGTGGAAGACTCTTGGATACACCTGAGAAGAGGACTGGTGATGAGCCTTGATATTGCAACAAGAATGTTGCAACTTGCAAGGATACTAACTTTAATTATAAACTCGGGGTTCATAGAAAATTAAGAGGTATTGACACTATATGTGAAGAATACAATGTGTCCTACCTTCACTGTCATTATGTAACAGAGTACATGTAATGAAATCAAATCCTACACTATTTGCAGAAAATGAAATGCTCGAAATGGAAACCTTAACCTATTACAAGAAAGAAAATACAAGGAAAGAAACCTATTCTAATTGCATAAAATAAATATCATGAACTAAATTTCAACCATTACATTTCAAAGAGTTTATATCCATTAACAGAGTTCATTGGATGTGGCAATCATCATTGTATTATTTATTTCATAAATATGTCCATTAGCCCAAATCGCTGAAATGTTTTGCATGGGTAAATAGGCAAGTCCTAAGTGGTATTTAGTATTACCTAATCATTTATTTAGAGCCCGGGGTCATGATTCAACCGTACGGACCAAAACCAATCTTTTTGAGCAAATCTAGGCAAGTATATACATGTTGGAAGAGTACTACAAGAAACAATAGATTTACTATAGGAAACTATAATTCACCAAATGACCAAGAAAATCAAATCGAAATTGGATGGGACAAATTTTGTTATTGACTAGGATGTGTTAGGTCTCCATTCCAAGTGGAATCACTCAAAAAGACCTCTGTTAACCGATGCTAAAAAATAGAAGAAACTTACTACTCTAAAATCTAGAAATTTGAGAACTAGTGAGCTAGTAAATCTATCAAATGCTTAACCTAATCAAGTTCAAATGAAATGGGATAATTTTTTCTATTAGCTATAATGTTATTTTTATCTAATTCAAGTGGAATCAACTCAATTGAAGCTCATTAGCATGCTCTAAAAAATAGCAGAATTTATTGTTATTTGCCACTAGGGACTTCCAGAAATCTAGATTTGGGAATAAGAAAACTAATCCAAGTAGCTCAATGATTACTATGAACTTCCAAAGCTTGTCCAATGATGAAATGATGCTTGTGATCCTGAAAAATAACTTACTTCAACCATTTAACCCAATCCTACAACAATAAATCATTAATACTAAATGCATAAAAAGAAAAAAGACAAGAACAAGAGATGCATGTGAATAAAAAGTGAAAAGAAGAAACGTAAATGATACAAAAGGGCTCTGAGACTCTTGGGATGGCAAAGGCCAAGGAAAATAATAGTCCTATGAAGGAGACTAAGATATAGAAGCTGAACATGTCACCAATATTCATTATTTCCATCAATATAATTACATCCCTGCAGAAAATGAAAGTGAAGAAGCAAAAATATGAGTTCTCTCCACAAGAAAAATGTTATGAAACCAGCTCAAGAAAAGATAGAAAAGATAGATCAATGCCTTAGAATTCAGCCTCTTCGAGGGGGCAACCTCCTTTACATTACATAAATGAACAATTCTTCGATGATACAAATGACAAAACCTCCTTTCTATATATAGGAGTCTAAGGAGTCACAATATAATCCAGCCGACCTAACAATAATAATATAAAGCCACAAAAATAACAATAGAGGGATTCTATGGGGCACAGAAATAACAATATGGGGGTAATAGGGGCACAACAATATAAATAAGGGGTATAACTACAATAGTAATGGGGTAATCACTAGTATTATAGGGACCCAACATGCCCCTCTCCTTCAAAAAAGTGTTGTCCTCAACGCTTGAGTAGTTCTGGATACTTCTGCATAAAATTCTCATCCTCCCATGTGGAATCTTCAGCGGATAAGTTCTTCCACTTGATAAGATACTCTGAAATTGATCGATTTCGTAGCTGTCGAGTTCTTGTTTCTGTGACTGCTTCCCGTTCCAATATAATTTTTCCTTCCTCGTCAAGTTCTGGCAATATTGTTTGAATTGGGAGCTTGTCACCTATAACCTTCTTTAAACATGAAACATGGAAAACTGGGTGCAATCGAGAAGCTGCAGGAAGCTCCAATTTGTATGCCATAGTACCAATCTTTTGCAACACCTTGTACGGACCATAATACTTTGGTGATAATTTATTATCCTTCTTAGCTTGCTTTAGGGACATTTGCTTATATGGTTGTAGCCGTAGGAATACCCAATCACCTACATCAAAACTTCTTTCACTGCGATGTTGATCTGCCTGTTGTTTCATTCTATTTTGTGCCAACACGAGGTTATCCTTTAAGAGTTGGAGGACTTGTTGTTGATGTTCGATGTGATGTTCCACTGCCTGAACCTTAGAATTTTCTCTTAAATATGATGTGATGGATGGTGGTTGATACCCATAAAGTGCCATAAATGGGGTCATTTTTGTTGCTGTATGGAAGGAAGTGTTATACCACCATTCAGCCAGAGGCAACCATTTGACCCATTGTGTCTGTTTATCAGATACAAAGCAACGAAGATATCCTTCCAAACATTTGTTTACTATCTCAGTTTGCCCATCAGATTGAGGATGATAAGATGAGCTATGAGCTAACTGAGTACCAAGACAAGAAAATAATTCTGTCCAAAAATTTCCAGTGAAAATGGGATCTCTGTCACTTACAATAATCTTTGGGTTTCCATGTAGCTTTTGAACTGTTTCCATAAATGCAGTAGAAACTGTACTGGCTTTAAATGGATGTGATAATGCACAAAAGTGTGCATACTTGGTAAGTCTGTCAACTACCACCATGATGACACTCTTTCCCTCAGACTTGGGTAAACCTGTGATAAAATCCATTGAAACCTCCTCCCAACGTTGGCTTGGAATGGATAAAGGTTGTAATAGACCCGGTGTCTTAATTGTTTCAACTTTATTTTGCTGGCAAACCAAACATTCCGCCACAAACTTTTGAATATCTGATTTAAGGCCATCCCAAAAAAATTCCTTCTTAACCCTGTGGTAAGTTTTTAAAAATCCTGAGTGCCCTCCTAAGGGAGAAGTGTGCAATTCCATAAGAATCTTTTGTTTTAGCTGGGAATTCTTACAGAGGTATAAGCGATCTTTGTACCATAACGAATCATTTTTCCAGCTAAATGTATCAGAAGTACTGGAATCTTGTTGTAGCTTTCGAATAAGTGCCCACACTTCTTCGTCGTTCTTCCATTCCTCCCTTGCTTCGTTTATCCAATCTGGTTGGATAATAGAAATGGCACACAACAATGCTTCCACATCCTCATCCTTTCTTGAGAGTGCATCTGCCACCACATTTTGCTTCCCTTTTTTGTAGATGATTTCAAAGTCATAACCCAACATCTTTGTGACCCACTTTTGTTGCTCTTCAGAGGATAATCTTTGTTCTAAAAAGTATTTAAGGCTATCATGATCCGTTTTTACCTTGAAGTGTCTTCCCATTAGGTAGGGTCGCCATTTCTTAAGTGCATGGAGTATTGCCAACATTTCCTTCTCATAAATAGCTTTTCTTAAAAACTTTCCCTTGATTGGACGACTTTCAAAAGCAATGGGTCTTTCATCTTGCATTAGAACAGCACCAATTCCATTTCCTGAAGCATCACATTCCACAATAAAGGTTTTTGTGAAGTCCGGTGTAGCTAAGACCGGTGCTTGGCACATTGCCTCTTTAAGATGTTCAAAGGCCTTTGTTGCTTCCGGAGTCCATGAAAATGAATCTTTCTTCAATAATGTTGTTAGAGGTGCTGCTATTCTCCCATAATTCTTAACAAACTTGCGATAATACCCTGTCAACCCAAGAAATCCTCGCAGATGCTTTATGGATGTGGGGATTTTCCATTCCTTAATGGCTTTAATTTTGCTAGGGTCTACCTTAACTCCTTCATGAGATACAATATGACCCAAATATTCCACCTCCTGGACTCCAAAGAAACATTTGGATCTTTTTGCATATAATTGTTTCTCCTCCAATAGTTGTAGCACCCTGTCAACATGTTCAACATGATCCTTCCAAGACTTGTTGTAGATTAGTATATCATCAAAAAATACTAACACAAATTTTCTAAGGAATGGTTTGAAAATTGAATTCATCAAACCTTGAAATGTTGAAGGTGCATTGGTAAGGCCAAAAGGCATGACCAAAAATTCATAATGACCCTCATGAGTTCTAAATGCCGTTTTCGGAATGTCTTCAATCTTCATTCTGATTTGATGATATCCCGAACGAAGATCCAACTTGGTGAAGTAAATTGATCCATGCAATTCATCCAGTAATTCATCAATAACAGGAATGGGGAACTTATCTTTAATAGTGAGCTTGTTGAGCTCCCTATAATCCGGACACATGCGCCATGATCCATCCTTCTTGTGCACCAATACTACTGGAGCTGAGAAAGAACTTTGACTTGGTTGAATTATACCAGCCTCTAGCATTTCTGCAACCATACGTTCAATTTCACTTTTTTGGGCATAGGGATATCTGTACGGCCTGATGTTTGGAGGAACACTTCCTGGAATCAGATGAATAGCATGATCATGATCACGCATAGGTGGGAGACCTTTGGGAGTCTCAAATACCTTGGAATGATTGTCCAGGACTTTTTGGAGATCTGGAGAAATAGATGATTCCAATGTGGAAACATCTAGCGAACATAATTGTGCAATTACACCTCTTTGCTCCTTTTTTAGAAGCTTTGTCATGCCATTAGAGCTGATTATCTTTCCTGGTTTCCCTGCAATACCCCTTAATTCAACTTCCTTTCCTTCCATAGAAAATTTGATGAAAAGTTCTTGAAAATTAAAAGCTATTGTACCCAAGGATTGTAGCCATTGGACTCCTAGTACAACATCAGCACCTCCCATTGGAATGGAAAGCATTGGGCTAGTCAATACATATTCTCCCATGGATAGCTTGATATTATGGCACTTTCCAGAGCAATTTATTGTTCCTCCATTTGCAATCATCACTTGACACTCTGGTGCTGGATATAGGAAGCAATTCAATTCTTTTGCTACCCTACAATGAATAAAATTGTGGGTGCTTCCTGAATCAATCAACACTATTACCTTTTTCTTCTTGATTTGTCCTTCTATCTTGATGGTTTGAGGAGTGGTAATTCCCGCCAATGCATTACAAGATATGGTCGGATTTATTTGTTCTTCATCTAGGCTTTGTTCCTGGAGTATATCTTCTTCTTTTGACCTTTCTTGCTCCTTTTCTTCTTCCTCTTCACAATCTATGTAGAATAATTTCTTCTCAGCACACTTATGACCTTTAGTGTATTTGCTATCACAACTGTAACAAAGCCCTTTTGCTCTTTTTTCTTCCAATTGTTGTGGTGTCAACCTTATAGGTTGTGGAAGACTAGGGGCAACAACACTTCCGTCTTTATAGTTGTGAGTGGTATGCTTCCTGGTTGCCATAATTTTGCTTTCCATTTTTCTTGCTAACCTGAATGCCTTCTCTAATGAATCAGGTTCCCAAAGGCGAACATCATGTTGGATATTATCCTTTAAAGACCCTATGAACACATCAATCCTATGCTCCTCTGGAATATCTTTTACCCTTATGTTCAATTTTTGGAACTCCTCAATGTGCTCCATTACTGAACCCTTTTGTTTGAGACTTATCAATTGGCTAAAAAAAGTGTTGCTTTTTGTATCTTCATAATGTGCTATCAATTCTTCCGTAAAAATTGCCCAAGTGATAAATTGTTTACGAGAGCAAAGCCATTGATACCATACAAACTGATTTGGTTCCAAATATACAGTTGCCATACGTACCTTTTGTGCGTTTTGCACATTATTGAGATCGAAGAATTGCTCCATCTGTAATATCCATGTGGCGGGATCCTTGCCATCAAACTTCCTCATATCGATTTTTGGAATATGGTGATTCTTCGATCCAACATTAGCGTCTATGGAATCATGATTAACATTTCTTTTGTTCTCATCATGAGTTTCCTTTACTACCTTTTCACCATTAGTGACCCTTTCTTGTAGCAACTTCTTCAATTCTTCCATGTCTATCTTCAAATCTATCTTCAAATCTACCATCGAATCCTCCATCTTAGCTTCCATGCCCTTTATCTTAGATTCCACGCCATTTATCTTAGATTCCACGCCACTTATCTTAGCTTCTGTTAGCTTTTGTGAGCGTGACATTTGTTGCACTTGTTCTTGTAATTTTGATATATCATGTAGCATTTCTTCCTCTTCTTCATGAGTCATGCTAGAGCTTTCAGGTTCCTTACTAGGTGTTTGCATTTTCTTTCCTCGGGGCATCAGTTACCGATAATAATGCTTTACTATGCCCTTTGAATTCGGTTAAACCAAGCTTACACAAAAATTAAAAAAAAAAAACTACACACCTTTTTTCACTTTATAGAAGCCTGATATTGAATCTGATGTATCTCTGTAATTTCGGATCATCCAGTTCTGAAATTAGTACCTGTAGTAGCCTTCTGCGTCCTCTTTCCAATGCCACAAGTCTGAGCCAAATTGGATTCTCCAAGGAAGAGTTATGTGAAATCTCCCACAGTGACTTGCTTTTAGACTGGTTCAGTAGAGCGAACTTGTATGATGTGCCACGAGTCACTGTTTCAACCTTTGAATCTGAAACAAACATACAAGAAACTACAATCCGTTCTCTTTCTGTACCTTCTTACGAAATTTCAATCCGATCCCCAGAGAGAAAGTTATGACGATTTTCCCCAGGTCACCTGTTTTGAATGTAATTCAAGAGTCTGCAAAAAGACCAACTTCCTCAGATCATATCTCCGCAAATGTCATGTAAAAAGCTCTGAAATTCGGACCCAAGGTTCAACGCGATTTCTTCTCAAATGGGTTTTTTTTGCGACTTCTGAAACATCACAGAAAAAAAGTTATAGCGAAAATGCCATGATGACCTGTTTGGAGCAGCGAAACCCTAGAATCCAAAGCTCTGATACCAAATGTTATGAAACCAGCTCCAGAAAAGATAGAAAAGATAGATCAATGCCTTAGAATTCAGCCTCTTCGAGGGGGAAACCTCCTTTACATTACATAAATGAACAATTCTTCGATGATACAAATGACAAAACCTCCTTTCTATATATAGGAGTCTAAGGAGTCACAATATAATCCAGCCGACCTAACAATAATAATATAAAGCCACAAAAATAATAATAGAGGGATTCTATGGGGCACAGAAATAACAATATGGGGTTAATAGGGGCACAACAATATAAATAAGGGGTATAACTACAATAGTAATGGGGTAATCACTAGTATTATAGGGACCCAACAAAAACTAATTAAAATCAACCCCTAGAGGAAAATTAGACTTGGTACTTATAAAAAATGGTTAGGAATCATTCCCCATGAAAGGAGGAAGCTTTCCCCACCAAAATGCCTTGATTAGTGGATCTGGTTCCCAATACTAGGAATCTGCATTAAATGGCAGGGAACACATTCCTATATTTTGTCAATCATTGGAGCTCCACAATATGTGCCATAATTCTAGAATATATTGTTGATTTATTATTTAATATTGATCCTCATGTAGTACAGAGAAGGTCCCTATATTATCTCCTCCTCCAAATCTCCATAATTTGTCCAATATTCTCATAATATTCCACAAAAATAATAATATTAGGCACAAATATACAATTATCCATAAGCCTTTCTAATGAACATATTAAAGTTAAAAATAAATTATCTAATGCAAAAAGAGAGTCTTAACGTTCTGAAGGATGCTCAAATGGGCCTTAATTTATTTCTAATTTGGAGGCCCATCAACTGATATGCATTGGTTTTATTCTAGCTCTTTTTCTAGGAGACATCATCATGTCCATCACCACCAACATCATAGGAGGAGAGAGTATTTCCAGAAGAATTCAACAAAGTCGATCCTCCTAGTTTTGATGGGGAAATCAAGAAATTAGAAGATGTAGAAGAAGGACTACTTTGGGTGAGGAAATTTTTTATATTGCATGATTACTCAGAGAACATGAAAGCTAATATAGCCACCTTCACTCTCAAGGGAAATGAAAATATTTGGTGGGAACATATTAATAATCTTAGAGGCATCAGAGAATAGAAGTTGACTTGGGTTGATTTTGAAAGACTCTTTAAGAATAATTACTTGTATGAGAGGTATTATGATGGAAAGGTAAAAGCGTTTTATGAGCAGAGGATGGGTTCCATGATAGATGAAAAGTATAGAACCAAATTTCTATAGTTATTAATGTATGTGCCCTATCTCAAGGATGAGAAAATAAAGATCAAACATTCACTAGTGGATTTCCATTTTCATTTAAAGACCCGATTGAGTTTCATGAGCCTCAGTGATTGGAGGAAGCCATTAGGAAGTTAAAACATTGTTATGAATAGTCAAAGTGAAAGCCTGAGTTCAAGTGTGACTAGAAAAGTAATGAGAAGACTAAAGTAAAATGGGCTGCAAAGCGAGGAAGATCTCAGGATGTAGGCAAGAAGGAAAATGTGGCACCTCATAATAAGTTTAATGCAACTGAGAAAGAACATGGGTCTCATTCCATAGCGAAATAGAATAAAGGTAGAGGAAGAGAACCACTGGAGTGTTGTCTTTGTGGGAAAGACAATTGCAAGAAGGATTGTATATTGTACTAGGGTTGTAGGCCATGGATCTACAGTTCTCACGAGGCACAAATAGTTGAGGATGTTCATCAAAGAATTATGTGAATCTCTGCAGCACTTGATAGCAGGCAGGAAGACCATCAATCATTTATTATTGAGATGAAAGGTAAGCTTCATGATCAAGTTGTTTCCATCTTGATTGATTATGGAACTAATTTAGTCTTGACCTGGTGGATTAGTATAATTTGAATAAAGAAGTGCATGCACAATCTTGATTGGTATAGTTGGCTACGGGGACCAAGAGAAGATTTCACCATTTGGTGAGATCTTATGAATTTGAATTAGTGGAATGCCTACAACAACACACCTAAATGTGCTTTATTTGGGTGCATATGGCATGCTTTTGGGAATGGATTGGATGTTTACTCAAAAGAGCAAGGTAGAAGGCCATTGAGTGCTTGGATAATGATGGAGAAAATATAATATTGTAGGGACAAAAGAAGCATAGATCAGTGAGAATGGTTACAAGTATGCAAGCTAAATGTAGCTGGAGGAAAGGCTGTGTATTCTTTGCAGTTCATTTTTCCAGTGACATAGAGAATGATGTTGAGGATTATGAAGTCTTGAGGAAGTATCATGTCTTGTAATATTTTAAAGATGAGTTTCCTATAAAGATTATTGTGTTGCCTCCTAATAGAGAGGTCGATTTCTTTATTGAGTTGGTACTAGGAGCAACACCATCATATAAGGCACCGAATAGGATGAGTACCCTAGAGTTGATGGAACTTAAGTTACAGCTTAAGGGGATTCTTGAATAGGGGTCCATAAGTCCAAATGACTCTCCTTAGGGTGCACCAATGTTGTTTGTAAGGAAAAAGGATGGTACTCTCAAATTGTGCATTGATTACAGGCAACTAAACAAGGTGACTATCAAGAAAAGGTACACATTTCCTCAGTTTGATTATTTATTTGATAAAATGAAGGGAGTTGCAATATTTTCAAAGATTGATTTGAGATCAGGAAATCATAAGGAATGCATCAAAGAAGAAGACATCTAAAAGACTGCATTTCATACAAGGTATGGGCACTATGAGTTTATGGTGGTTCCTTTTGGTGTTACCAATGCTCCAACCACCTTCATGTGTTTTATGAACATTGTGTTGCATCCTTATCTAGATAAGTTTGTGATAGTATTTGTTAATGATATATTGATATTTTCAAAGAATGAAGAAGAATATGCAGAGCACTTAGTAATGGTATTGAGATTGTTGAGAGAGCATAAGTTGTATGGAAAACTCAGAAAGTGCATTTTATTTCAGAAACAGATTCATTACTTCTGACATGTTGTTTCCAAGGAAGGGATAGCAATGGATGCGAAAAATATTAAAGCTATCATGGAGTGTCCATCTCCAAGGAAAGTGGATGAAGTCAGATCATTGATGGGACTAGTAGGTTATTACAAGAGGTTCATCAAGAACATCTCCAAGTTTGGCTACCCTATCACATCTTTGTAGAGGAAAGGAAAGAAGTTTGAATGGAATGTAGAGTGTCAAACTAGCTTTGATCAGTTGAAGGATATTCTTACCAATGCCCCAGCTTTGAATATTATAGATCATGATAAGGAGTCTGTGGTTTGTATAGATGCATATAAGGAAGGAATTGGTGGAGTCCTAATGTAGGAAGGGTGGGTGGTTTCCTACGAATCAAGGAAGTTGAATATCCATGAGTAGAACTATGTGACTCGTGATCTAGAGTTGGCAACTATAAGTCATGCATTAAGGATCTGGAGGCGTCATCTCCTTGACATGAGTTTCATTTTGATGAGTGATCACATTGGACTGCAATATTTGTTTGAAGAGCTGAAATTGAATGTAAGAAAATCTAGATGGTTGGCTACTCTCAGTGGGTTTGATTTTGAAAATGGTACAACAAAGGCAAAGAGAACTAGGTTACATATGCTATCAATAAGAGAGTGAAGGTGAATCATATTTCAGCTATGAGCTTTTATGGGACAGATTTACATGAGCAGATCTTACATGTAGGGTAATATGATGAGAATTATTCATAGCTGTAGTAGAGATTACAACAATAGGGTGAGGGTGATCAGGATGAGGAGTATCACCTCACAGTAGATGGCTTGGTCAAATTCAAGAGAATGATATATGTGCCAGATAGCAGCAAGTTGAATAAATTTATTTTGAGATACTTTCATGTAAAGCCATATTCAGGACACATAGGATACCAAGCAACTTTGAAAACTATTAATAAGTTCTACTATTAGTCAAATATGAAGAAAGAGGTGGTTGATTTTGTTTCCAAATGCTTGGATTTTTAGCAAGTGAAGGTTGTGTGCAGGCTTCCAACTAGTTTGTTGCAACTTATTTTGATTTCAGAATGGAAATGCGAGGTCATTTCCATGGAATTCATTACAAGGTTGACTAGGACGTCGAGGAAACATGACTCCATCGTGGTTGTAGTTGGCGGGTTGAACAAGGTAACTCACTTCATTGTGGTAAAGTATACTAATTCACCTAGTGAAGTGGCATAAATATTCATCATGGAGATAGTGAGGTTTCATGGAGTTCCCAAGAAGATTATATCAGATAGAGATGCCAAGTTCACTTCAGGGTTTTGGAAGGAATTGTTTGCAAGCTTGGGGATGGAGTTAGCCTTCAATACAAATTATCATCCATAGGCAGATGGACAGACAAAAAGGATTAATAGGATTCTTGAGGATATGTTGAGAATGTATGTCATGCGTCAATAGAGGAAGTGGGAGGAGTATCTTCCATTGGTGGTGTTTTATTATAATAATGGGTATCAAGAGTCCTTGAAGATGATTCCATTTGAGGCTCTTTATGGGTGGAGTTGGAATACTCCTATCAGCTGGAGTGATCCAGTGAATGGGGTGTTGATTGGATCAGATATGTTGGTAGAGATGGAATAGGATATGCAGGTTATTAAAATGAATTTGAAGGAAGGGAAAGACATGTAGAATATTTATGCAGGTCAACATAGAGAATTCAAGGAGTTTCAGGTTAGGTAACATGTGTACTTGTACATCAAGCCCAAGAAGAGCTCCTTGAGGATTGGGCCATGTGCGAAGTTGGCACCGTGGTATTGTGGGCCTTTTGAGATCCCCGAGAGGATTGGACTAGTGGCATACAAGCTTGCTCTACATCGATCAATGAAATTCCATGACGTCTTCCATGTTTTAGTGTTTAAAAGATATGTACAATATATTGATCATGTGATTTATTGGTGTGTATTGTAAGTGGAACCAGAGGGAGAGTTTCAACCAGATCCATAATGCATATTGCAATGGAAACGACTCATGCTCTAGAACTGAGAAATAGAGCAAGTTAAAGTGCAATCAAAGCACTTTTGGACCGAAAAAGTTACATGGGAGATGGCTAATCAGATGTGGGAATTATATCCTTCTTTATTTATTGGTTAAAGCAAATGAGTTTTTGGTATGTGTGTGTGTGTGTTGTTATTGTAAATAGTACATCGAGTTGTGTTATAAAGCTCCAATAAGCAGTATGTTTGTCATGCTTTTAGAAGATTTTCATTGTAAATACTACAATAAGATGTGTTATAAAGCGCTAATAAGTATTTGGTTTTTATTTAGTGGTTTGCTAGTCATAAGTATCATAGGAAAATAGGATAGTGTTCCCCCAAGGGGGAGGGGTTGTAATAGCCTCGGGTTGATTTTCCATGTAAATGGAAGGACATTATAAAAGAAAAAATAAGACCAAGGACATTGGACACGTATTCCAAGATGAATGGAGGGAAAAAACATTAAAGTGAGAATAACATGTGGTTAATTAATGGCTATGGAAATTGGAATTTGCATTGGCAAAAGGCAAAGGGAAATAAATGGAAATTAATTCAATAAATAAAGGAAAATAGGAGAAAAGGAAGATGAAGAGAAAAGATTATGCATGCTAGGGAAATTAAAGAAAAAATAAAGGAAAATGAAATAAAAGAGGAATGGAAAGGAAGGGACACTAGACATCAATGATAAAAAGGAATCTGAGAAATAATTGACAAGTTTTGATAAGTTTCATCTTTTGACAACTTTAGTTTTTCTAAGGAAGAAATTGAACTCTGAGAGAGAGAGAGAGAGAGAGAGAGAGAGAGAGAGAGAGAGAGAGAGAGAGAGAGAGAGAGAGAGGAGGAAGAGCACAATCAAGCAAGAAAGGAGCACAAGTCATGAAGGAGAAGCAAGGAGGAATTGGAATTGTGGCTAAGAGAAGAGATTTTCAGTTAAGGAACAACTGGGGATTTGTAGGTAACAGGTTGCGTGTGTGATTTCCTTGTTGGGATTTGAATACATGGTTCCTGCATTTAGGTTACATGATTATTTTTCTGTCATTGGCATGGGATTATCGGGTTTGACAGTGTGTTTAGATTTTCCTTGTCATTTCCTAGATAGCCATGGTGTGATGGGATTCATTCTTGGTTGAGATTTAGAATACCAGAAGATTTTGGATCTAGGTGAGGTGGTCTCAAGAAAATACCAAGGGTTGGGAGTGGAGATGGTTTTATTTGGGAAGCCCTTGACAAGTCAGTGGAGATAACAAAATTCCTCTGGGTATGGTGAAGAAATTATGAGGCATCCAAGCTTGTGCTAGTTGGTGATCTCTGGACCAGTTTTGGTGAGATCACTGTGGCTTTAGAGTGGAGGTATTTTAACCTCTAGAGTCCTTGTTTGGTTATATTTATTTTATCCCATGAGATCCCAAATTAACGATTTGAATATGGCACGTGGATGATTGGCTAAAAGAGTGATTTAGTTCAACCCAATATATGGTCAGGTGGTACATGCAAGTCCCTGACTTGGTTTGTTTTTTGTGTATGCTACTATGTGTTATTCCTTATTGAGATCAATAAGCACATGTATTCGTTATTTTGTTGATTTTATGACTAGTTTTTCATGGTTTGATTCTGGTTAAATGTTGGTTATAGGCATGGTTAAATAATGTGCTCTTGTTATGGATCTTATTCATGATTCAATAAGTTACTAAATGGTTACATGAATGTACGAGCTAACAAGTGTTTGATATAGATAGCTTGAGAGGACAATGAGCCTTCTTGATAATTCTTTGGTGAAACTAGTGAGACAATGAACATATATGCATTCATGTCCTGTAGCTACTATGTTTAACATATGTTTTTCTAAATGTCTATCACACGTTTAGAATGTTTGGGAAAGATCAGAGATTTTTTGCGAAATATCTGAGCCTAAGTATATATTATGCATACTTGTGATTGTCTTAGACTTTATTTTGGAAATTTTTGGGGAGTTCTAGGTAATGGCCTATAGGCTGGCTCAAGCACTGAATTTGCAGTCACAATCACATAGCTAAGTATTTTTTGTTGTATTTGCATGGAAGGTACCTTGTGCATGCAACTGGAGCCTTATGGTTGCATGCACAACTTGGCATGCTTGTGGTTGGGATGTGAAGTGATTCAAGAAGGTAGTTCCATTCTAGGTAAAGATGATCAGTGGATGTTGTTGACATTTGGGTGATCAGGTTTTCTTAGACGTTGTAGTAAAGTCTATAGATATATACCCCAGTTCCATAATTGGAACTTGGATGTTGGGTCATGCATAGTAACTCTTAGCTCATGTTTACCCTCGAGAGCTTGTAAAAGCAGTTAAATGTGGGGTGGTGTGTTACAAATTCCCTGACCCTAAGCGGGGAATCCTTAAAGGCCAAGAGTAAAACCCTTATGCACTTTCCCACATGGAACATGCCTACATTTGAATCTCCTGAAATATTTCCTTATTCCTCTTAATATTTCCAACCTACTTGCAACCCTCTTGGTGGCCTGTGAACCCCATAGACTTGAGAGGAGTCACTCTATCAAAACCTAATGAGGATAGCACCAGTAGGTGCCTTATCAAACCATAGAGATCATGGTGGAATGTTGGCGTAGGTCCAGATGTTTGTAGAACCACTATAGCCAAGTCATAGAGGGAACCATGCATGAAAGAAACAAATTTTCACAGAGAAGTGTTGCAGCAGAGTTAGGTGGGAGCCCTAACTTATGGATTTGATCGAGTAACCGATTTTCCAATGGCTTGGCGAAATCCTAGATGTGGAAACTTGGTATTGGTGTGCTCAAATTTCCATCATCGCTATTGGACGAATGAAAAGTGACATGGCCCAAAGCTTCTATCCTAGAATTTTATTTTGTATCATAATGGGATCGGCAGGGATGACTGGTCACCAGGCCAATGGGGCTCACACCTTAGAGGTAGGGAGCATTACCATTGACCGAAGAAGATCCCACCATACAACTCATCCCATAGACCAAAGAACATGAAAGTTAGAAAAAGGGGAAACTGTAGGGAAGCATGGGATGGCGTGAGGATAAGATAGGTTGGCATCCATGAAACCCTAGATAAAATAAGATTGGTGCTGAGGGGACCCACAAGATAACTCAGCCAATAAGACTTTCTCGGATGTCGATTTTGAACAATAATGGGAGAGCATCAGGATAAGATGGCACGGGATGACAAGGAGCTATAACTCATGGACCAATGGGAAGAGGAGGCCATGTAGCCCCACCATATGTGCAAGCCCATTAAGAAGGCACTGATAGATAAAAAAGGAGCATGCCAAGGAATAAATGCGATGGGGAAGATAGGATGACATGTTTTGGAGGGATCCACCCCAGTTGATTAAAAAGGAGCATCCGAAGGAGTTGCCCAAGAAAGCGCACCGGGGTGAGTTGGCATGGGATAATGAGGCATTACAACCTGTGGACCAACCAAAAGCTAGGCATGTGTGGAGGTGAGGTCTATTAGTCCAAATAGTCATGGAGGTTCCATCCTGATGGTATAAAAAGGCATTGGCTAGAAGAACTTCGGGGGTGAAGGGACAAGGATGATGTGTCTCAGTGTTCCCCACCCCATAGGTGTAAGAGGAGTGGCAAAGGGAAGCAACTGAAGGAAAACATCAAGATGATGTGGTGGGACAACTATGTTAATTAACGGGGGAGATTTCCATAAATGGAGTTATGGTGATTGTTTGTGATACCCCCTCCCCAGGACACTAGCAGGGAGGAGGGAGGGGTGTCACAATCATTGTGTGCCATTAAATGTGGCATAGTTGTTATGGACCATCTGATGCATGACCAAAAGACACAAGTTGAAACTCTAATTATGACACCCTCTGTCAACTTAGTCGGTTAGTATGTTACCCTGGCGAATCTATGGATCAAGAGCATCGTTGGACGAGGGCCATAGGATCTGTGGAGTGTTAACCACAATAATGGGAGGTGAATACGGTATGTATATATCTCTCTCTCTCTCTCTCTCTCTCTCTATATATATATATATATATATATATATATATATATATATATATATATATAAAATATATAACTGAGCAAAAATAAAATATAATGTAAACTATCCCACTCTTATGATAGCATGAGAAGAGTCGGATTAGGGAGCAATAGTCGTTCCACCAGGGTAGATAGGGTAAGGTTGTTATAGGTGGTATCAGAACATCCATGTTCAACACTTAGACTAGATGGGCTCTATCATGGGAAAGTAGTAGAAGGTTCTAGAGTTCAGGGGGGGGGGGGGGGGGGGGGGGTGTGTTTCTTAATTATTTTTAGAAAACAAATAATAAACCAAATGTTTAGGTGTTAAAAGTCATTTGTAAATTATTATGGCATGCATTATTGATGAGTTTACGTGGTGTTCTATCTATGAGGAGTGGTTGAGTATATGATTAATTTAGTGTATCATCATTATTGATCATATGGAAAGCCTTTGCATGTTTGGAAGAATATGTATGTGACTATTAATATGATGCAAGGAACCTTAGGAAAACTCCCTGTGTTGCTTGCTTTATGTATATTTATGAACTTTTGTATTTGTGTATACTATCTAATTGGGCTTTGAGAGTTCCATGGCCACGTTGGCATATGGAAAGAACCCAAGTGGAGGTTGACTATTTCTATATGATGAAATGGTTATTATGTTTGTTAGGGGTGTTTTTTCATTAGTGGTTAATGATTTCTTGTCATACTGGAACTGGATGAACTTAAAGCATTATGATGGATGGATTATGTGATGATTGAAGATTGTATGCATACCCAAGCACATTCATAAATATGATAATTGTTGATTATAAGATGGCAAGTGTTCATGCAGAATGTGGTTCGGTAATGGTGACTAACTTTAATTAATATTGATAATTTTGGGGTAAAAGATTGATTCCTTCATACCTATTTAGGCATCATTATAAACAAGTTGATATATCTATATATATATATATATATATATATATATATATATATATAGATATATATATACGTATGTATGTATGTATATGTATCTATATAACTTCTGACTTTTCAAGATTATGCTTGGATGTAAAATGTACACATTTAGGTCCTATATTTTGAGATGTGACTAATGTTTAAATTGAGATGTGTGTGCATGCGAATGCCTACACGATCATATGATTGCTTGTTTTGCTTAAAATGGTTGCTACTATTGAATATCTATATCTCTCTCTCTCTCTCTCTCTCTCTCTCTCTCTCTCTATATATATATATATATATATATATATATATATATATATATATATATATATATATATATACAGATATATGCTAATATGCTAAATGGATGGGAACATCCAATGGCCCATATATGATAGTGTGCCTCAAAGGATTAGAGGTATGATGTTGCCCAACTTTTAGGGAGCTAAGTGATTGATAAATACTTGGTTGGAGGTATTATTTATAACAACAAAGCTCATGGTAAGTTATTAACTAGTTGTATGAGCAGAGTGCATGGTCGCTAGATGAAACGTGCTAACTTGAGTTGTATGCATGCCCTATAATGCATTTGTGTGAAGATGAAAATTATAAGTAGGATAAATATTAATATAACATGAAATTTTTCTAACTGACCCTTTGAAGTTACAGATGCCATGGTTGTTGTTGACCTTCTTAAGAGGGTCAAATTCTTCTTTTGTTCAAAATTTGATCAAAACAATAGTGCGGCCTCAGAAGAGAGGATGATATTAAATAATGTTGTTAGTATGGTTCAAATATTGAACTTTAATTTTTTCTTTGGCATGATGATGATTATGAATAATATTAATACACATGCATTGCTAAATTTTGAAAACAAGCTTATGTATGTGATAATTGGTGCCCTGGTTTATGATACATGGTTGATGATGATCTTAAGGATGTGTGATAGTTGTAGGATTACATACTTGGCCTAACATGGTAAAGATGACAACTGGCATATGTGTTGTTAATTTATTTTATGAACTAATAGATAAGTGTATGTGGTAGCATATAGAAAGATTGAGTGGCCATGAAAGGAAACATGTATAATGGCATTGTGGAATAGGATATATACCAATTCCATCAAGAAAAAGGAAGAGGGACATCCCTCCAAAGGAAAATAACCTTCAGGAATATAGAGGTTGAACTCAAATACTTGGAAGATGAGTTGACGATCTATAGGGCAGAACTTAGAAGACTCGCCAGGAAACAACAAGAACTAGTTGAGTGGGAGGTTGGGCTACAAAATTAGATGTGAGAGATGACATACCAACATGAATCCTCAAAAAGGAATAATGGTAATAGCAGTAAGAGGCCTCATGAGGATGAAAGAAAAAAGAAGATGTTCTCCTATTGGATTTGTGGAGAAGAGCATATGAAAAATGATTGTCCTCACAAGAAGAAGAAGAAAGAAGACAATAGTGCCTATGAGCTAGATGGACAAAAATAAAAAATGCAAGACATCGAGAAAGAGGAGGGGACACTTCTACAAGATCCTTGACACACACATATGTGTTGGAAATATTCCCTGTGAACTTTGGGGAATATAAGACCTTAAGGTTACAGCTAACCATGTAAAGAAGTCCTGACCTAATGTGGTGTATAAATATATGCATATATGTATACATATGCATACTTGTATGATGGACTAGAGTGCCATGAATGCTGGACTCATGGAGATTGAGTCGATTTTTGGGTACTACTTTATTTAATTCTTATGTGTTATGGATTTAGTTTTTGGACTTCATGGATTGATATCATTTTGGTTTTAGACTTGTGCATGGTGCTGGTTTTTGGTCTTGGCTATCATGTTGTTTTTTTCTTGCTTGTGGTTTTATATATGACTGTTGTTGTGAATTTCATGTCCTTTTTCAATAATTTCCTTTGTTCATCCTCTTTCATGGGATTTTTATTTTCAAACTTCAAATTAAATGCTTGGGGATCCTGTAATATGGAGGTTGGAGTGGCAGGAAGGCCACGAAATCCTAAAAAAGCGCAGTGCTTGATAGACATGAAGGAATGCTAAGTAAAGTTCCAGGTAAAATGGAATATTATTGGGCAATGGAGACGAAAAAATAACAACTAAAAATGAAAACAATAGTAGAGTGAAAGGGTTACATAATGCATTCTTGGCCATAATAAGGGAGTCATCTAAACCCTATATTTATTGGCCATGATTAAGTAATGAAAAATCCTAATGGGTTGGTTGAGTCCATGAGAATAACGGATAGAGACCTGTGTAGCTAGGAAAATGGAAAGAAGGGAGTTCTCTTAACCCTTGACAATACTTTCACGTGTACTTATATATTGCGTAAATGATTATGTTGATGGATAGTTGTATATTGCATACATGATCATGCTGATTGATATATATGTATATACCTATGAAAATGTCATTGTGTCTAATAGGTCTGTTAGAGGTATTCGAATGAAATTATGATTGCTCCAAAGAAAAAACAAATTGGTGATACAGATGGAATGAAAAGATTCCCACTATGATGAGGAATTTATTGGGAAGGAAATAAATTCTGCTAATTTATAATTATGTGTCCATGTTAAGGTTAAGAACATGGGAAAAACAAATGAGGAAGAATGGATTAGTTCACATGCATGGAGACAAGGTATTCTCTAGATTAATTGTGATATTGTGTAATGTGATATGTCATGTGTATATGTCTTAAATGTGAATCTTTTGTGCATGGGAATAGGGTGAATTTGTGTTGTGTTATACATACATTATGTCGTACCATGTGTATAAATCTATGTTGTGCAGTGTGTTCAGGACAGGTAGGTATGGGACGATTTGGACCTATATGTTGTGTATGTGTAAAGTGTTTATGTATGGGCCGGTGTGGGACTTTGTTTGGGCTAGGAAAATATGGGATTGTTTGTGCCTATTTAGGTGGAAAGGAACCTAGGAATGGTAACGAGTACACCTCCTATCGATAGGATACTACCTGGATGGTAGTGCCAATATTTACAAGGTAGCGAAAGGGATTATATGTGTGTGTGTGTGTCTGTGTGTGTATCCACCTTGGAGTGGAAGTAAAATAGAAGAGAAGAGAAGAGAAGGCACTAGACCAATCTAGTGTGTGTACGTGGTCAAAGTGAAGAGAAGTAATTGTGTGCTTCCTAGATAGGCTAGAAACCTAGTGTGTGTAAAGGAATTATCGAGGAGAAAATTACGATAAGTATCAATATTTCATTTATTTCTAAACCTTTAAATTACGAATATAAAGACAATATTTTGATTTATGATGGTTTGGGGTTATGAGCTAACTTGGTTTTGTTGTGATGGGAATTGAAGTAGAATTCCAAGTTCACTTCATAGATAAACTATTGATGAGGTATGATTCAAATTTATTGCAATACATTATGATGATTCTGATGGAATGTGCTATGATGTAGGAAAGCATAGAAATTGACTGGGTTGGGTGGTTGGTGCTGGCTACAAGATTGATGGCAACTGTAGCAAAAGAATTGAAGCATGTAGTAGTATGTTGGTGTAAGATTTGGAGAATAGGGATATTGTGGGACACCAGCACTCAATGGTGCCCATTGATTTCCATGAAGCATGCTATGACACATATGATAGTTTGAGGAAAAGATGTTCCTAGGGTTTGAGATCCTTCTGATGCAAGGAAGACTTGCCAAGGGTTGGATCACCCGAGGGACTGAGAAACAAAGAAGTGGATTCCTGAACTTGGAAGGAGAATGACCATAGAATGGAGTAACCAAATTTCTAGAGGGAGTGAGAATGAGAGAAGGGAATGCCATAATATAAAATTGGTTTTCTTAATCATGAGCATAGATGATTGGGGGAGTGCCCAGAAACAATGAGGTGTGTACAGTTCACCAAGGGAGTGAAGGGTTAAACATGGTAGAAAATAGAGCAATCCAAGTTGGATGGAACACCTCTAAAGGAATCAAAAGTCTCTAAAGTTCCACTAGGAAAATGGTTGAATTATGAATTAAAAGTCATCATAATTTTCTTTGATAGGTGAATTATCACTGGATGATTATCGTATCTTGTTTGTTGGTTGAAGCAAACTCATAAAGTATTGTAAATGTTGTAAAGAGATGAGTCTATAAATCTCCATGAAAGAACATGCTTGTAATTCAAATATGTTCATCATATATGTGTCATTGAACAATAAGGATGGTGCTCCCCCAAGGGAGAGGGGTTTGTAACAACCCAATTTCTCATCCTTATGTACAAAATGTAAATAATTTTATAAATCAAAAGGCTAAGAGAGGGACACATATTCCATTTCTTGAGGTAGCAGATTGCTTGAGGGAATTTTTGATTTAAATATCAACCCTTGGCTGGTTAAGGGGAGTACTTGCTTAGGATGTTCAAAGTTCCTTATTGCAAGAATTTGAACTATTTTTTAGAGTCATTAAAGTCTGGGTGTTAAGCCTTAAATGGATTTGTCTTTAGAATTAAATTGGGATGTGAGAGAAGTATGCAGGCACATGTTGCCTTGACAGAAAAATTACAAGGCAGGGAGGATAGAATTTATTGAGGTTTGACTACACTAGCAGCAAGGACAGAGGGAGGAAATCATTGTGAAAGGGAGAAAGAGAAGGTGTAGGAAAGGAGAGAAGAGGCTCTCATTCGATTCTCCTATTCAACTCTAATTCAGCAAGAGGCCAGATTAGAGGAAAAAAAAGTAGGATTTTTTGAGCTACGTTGTTGAGCTTTGAGGAGAGAAATAAACCAACAAAAATCTTTGTCGAAACCTGCTAGGAAAAAACATATTAAGAGAAGTGACTTGTATTGAGGACAAAGGCAGGGTGGTTTGGTGGTGCTCTAGTTCAATTGTATATTTGTTAAATATTTCCCTCTGAAAGCACTCCACCTCAAGCCTTGGAATCTCACTCGGGGATGACAACTGCAAGTGAGATTTGGCTCCAATTGTCTATGGTTGGGTGGAGTGTTAAAGTCTTGTACTCAGTTGCCCTAAAAATTACAAGATAAGTTCTCTCTTTTAATTTTCTTCACTGATAATGCATGTATGTGTTTGCATTTATGGACTAAAATGGTGCTTATAATTGTAATGAGCATGTGTTTGCATTTATAGACTCGAATGGTGCTTATAAATATGATAAACAGGAGTGTAGTGCATCTCTGCTTTGAATAGTTATGCCTTATGAAATACATGACTGTCCTATTAATTTACATGATGAATAATAAAATCTGCAATGTCTAAAAGCACTAGAATAGTCCATAAGAACTAGAATTAATCCAAATAGTATTAATATATGAATCTTTTCATTATATATAAAATGGTTACGTCAGAGACTCCCTGTTTGACTGGGTTTGCGTACACACACACACACATATTGGTTACATTCATTCAAATTAGTTTATGTGATGTTGTGTTAGCATTGAGGAATTTATTCCTCTTTTAAGAATAATAACCTGTGACCTTACATGATGTCTTCTACAACCTTTCATTTTCAATAGTATACACACTTTCCCTAGGGGCACTGGTGTTGATGGTTGCGTGTCCCCGCTAATAGACAAATTCCCTTGAAACCCCTGAGCAAAACTATAGAGATTCTCTTAGGCTTACTTTGAACGACAAAGATCCTGGCATGTAGAAGGAGAGGTGGAGGCCCTTAAGGAGTTCACTACAAGCCCTTAGTGGAGGTGACTAAAGAGTTATTAACACAAACATGTCTAGAATTCCCTGACCCTAAGCGAGGAGTTCTTGAAGGATAGGAGTATAACCTTTATGCACTTTCCTTCATGGCACGTGCCTACATTCAAATCTATAAAAATCTTTCCCCATTCCTCTGATGATTTCCAACCTTCTTGCGCCCTCCTAGTGGCCTATGAACCATGTAGGCTCCAGAGGAGTCGTTCTGTCAAAATATCAGGAGGAGAGCGTCAGTAGGTACATTATCCAACCATAGTGATCATGGTGGAATGTTGGCGCAGGTCCATATATTTGTAGAACCACTGTAGCCAAGGCATAGACATAACCATGCATGAATGAAAAACTTTTGCACATAGAAGTGTTGTAGTGGAGTTAGGTGAGAGCTCTAACTTAAGGCTTTGATTAGGTAACTAATTTTCCAATGGCTTGGCGAAACCCTAGCCATGGAAGCTTGGTATTGGTGGGCCTAGATTTCCCTCATCACTATTGGACGAAGGAAACATGACGTGGCCTGAAGCTTCTATCCTAGAAGTTTATTTTGTATCACAACAGGATTGATAGTGATGACTAGGCACTGGGCCATTCGGGCACACAACTCAGAGGTAGGCTACATTCACATTGGTCGGAGAAAAACCAACCATACAACTCATCCCATAGGAGAAAGAATCCATAAGTTTGAAAAACGGGAAATTGTAGGGGAGTATTATTATGTGGAATTTTGCATATACGGATAAATACAATTTCCCTAGGTGGGTAGCTACACCTAGAACAACAAATTTAAAGAGTTTAATCTTTTCCTATAGAGGATAAATAACACAAGGGACCTACTTGTTATCTTTTGCTTCCCCTTGTCTCCTTTGAATAGTTCGGTTCACTCCTTCTCGAACTGAATCCGCTCACCAAGTACTTGTAATCCTAAATAGAGGATAAAAATCAATCAAAGTAAGAGATCTATCTACTATAAGCAAATGGAATCGAAAGCATTTACACATATAATCATCATACATAAATACAAGAATATGGGAAAAGGTGTAAACAACTTTATTAAGTTGAAGGAAGAGTTACAACCAAGAAGTCTGATCCCATGTCGCTCATCCAGCTTGAGTTCCATCCTTCATCACACCAAAAGCACAACACTCCGGCAACATAACAATACTTGCTTACAATCTCAAACCTCAAACCAATAGTACCTCCTTACAAATTCGCAAAGTCCAGCCCCTAATCACTATGATGAGTGCTCAATTTATAGATAAATGGAGGTGGTTTTGTCATAAATTGGGCATTGAATGGCTTTCCAATTTGGGAGTTAGTTTCCATGGAGGAAGGGATGAGAGGATATAAGGAGGATATTTGATTCATTCCCTATCCAATTTCGAGCTCATAGGAGAGGATAAGAGGTGGGAATCTTCTAGAATGATCTAGAATGAAGGAATATTCCTAGAAGCCTATGAATATTTCTCTCAGTCTAACCCAACGTAGGTCAAAGTGGGCCTAGGTATTTGTAGAGAAGGCTTGAATGAGCCTAAGTGCTTTTCAACGCAATTACCCTTGACCAAGGTTGCATTGGTCCCTCAAGGAGTCATTTCAGGAAGGCTTCAGGCCAGGAAACTCACAAGAATGAAGGCATTCCATGTGGTGACTTGTCTAGGGCATGTAACAATTGAATTAGGGTTTGATGAGACCTAATAGTACTAATATAAATGTTGGGAGTGATGTGCCCAAATAGATCTGTAACAGCTGCCTCCTAAAGCATGAAGTCGAAAATGATAATGTCTAGTGATATGCTTTACGATGTGATGAGGAGGAACTGAAGCTAATGGTGGCCTGTATCAATTACAATACATAATATCATGATATTTTGGATTTTTCATGAATCACTGAAGGAAGGCATACCCATGCTCATCATATAAAATTTTAATTACATGTACATAAATCAGATAGTTGTCTACAGATATAAACCCATGATAGGATGACCATCTGCGTAAAGCCATTGTACAAATGATTTAGTACTCTCCTGAAATCGCAGCCTAGATGGATGAAACTAGGTCCAGGGTCTTCTATCTCGTTCCATAGTTTGCTCAAGTACGAGTCTAACCATGTGAATATGTGATCTGAAGTCGAACATGGGAAGACACCATCTGATTACCAGCCATTGATGTAAGCCATTAACAGACACGTGAGATATCACCGATAATGATAATGATTCTCAAGGTACTGCAGTACATTTTTCATGGTGTGAATAGATGTTTTGATGGTATCAGAGCTATTTGAGGGCCGCGTCCGTTGGTGATCCAAATCTGGAGCCAGTAGAACTGCATCTGACTGCCATTTCCTAGATCTACTATTTCTGACTGCTTTCGGGCCGAGAGGACTACTCTGTTGTGTTGGGAGCATCTGTTCCAGTGAGTAACCCCTTTTGTTTCACGCGAAAAGGTTTCCGGTAGCCCTAGATGCGTCATTTTTAAGATCTGGAGGTATACAGTGTTTATTTGCAGTTTACAGTTATCTTCTCTCTGTTTATTTCGGTTTCGGTTTATTTAGCTTTTTTTATTACCGGATCTATACCTTTCATTTCTGCGTATGCTCTTTGCCCTATGACTCTGTGCGATCTGGGCAAATCAGAAATAGAAAGGAAGGATTTTTCTCATGTGTATGCTCTTTTCCGCTGCGCCTTAGTGTGATCTCGGAAACTCAGAAACATTGAGGAAAATATTTAGTTTCCGGCTAAAGCTAACTTTGAGCCGCAAGGATCATTTTTGAAAATATTTATTTTTTCGGCTAAAGCTAACTTCGAGCCGTAAGGTTCATTTTTTTTTATGTCCGTGTTGGGTTTTGTGTTTTTTGTTTTGTAGGGAAAAAGAGCCTTCTCAAAGCAAGCACGCAACCCAAAGCATCAACCCCCCCCCCTCTCTCTCTCTCTCTCTCTAAAACTTTTTGTATAGCTCACTTGGTGCAAAGCTAATTTATGAGAGTAGAGTTCTTGGGTTCAAGTCTCCATTTTTTGGGGGCAGATTTTTTCATTTCCGCACATTCCCGCACTTCGTCGGCGACTTCATCAATTGTTTTTTCAAAAAGCCATAACTTCTTCATCCAGAAGCCGTTTTCAGAGCCGTTTTTTTTAAACCAGCCTAATTTTTCGAGATCTATCCATTGGAACACTTACCTTCAGCATCTTTAGCTTCAGTTTCCGTTGAAATGGAAAGTCAATACCAAGTCACCCTTGACGGCACCAACTACTTCCAATGGTTGTCCTACATTGAGGATTTACTTAGAAGTAAAGGTCTCTACAGAATAGCCTCAGGCCAAGAAAAGAAACCGAAGGATGAAGATAAGGCTGCTAAATGGGAAAATAGGCAAGATCAAGCACGTGGATTGATAGGGATGTCTATTTCTCCAGATCTTAGATTCCATATTGCAGAACTTGATACTCCTGATGAAGCAATGAAACAAATCAATAAAGTTTTTGGGATTAAAAATGAACTTAGAGCCAAACAACTTGAAAATGAGTTGCTTACATTGGACCCTAATAATTTTTCTTGCATTGAAGATTTCTTGTCCAAGTTCAAGACCCTTAGATATCTCTTGGAAGGTGTTAAGGTTAAGAAAGAAGATAGTAACCTTATCTATTCCATTCTTACTAAGTTGGGACCAGCCTACTCTGTGTTTGTTTCCACCTTCCATTCTACAAGAGAAGCCTTCATTTCTCAAGGAACAGACTACAAGTCCCCTTCCTTTGACTCTTTTTGTGATTCGTTAATAAGAGAACAAGAAAAACTCTTACACCTTGGTCTTCTTAATCTTGGAAACTCTTCCAAGAAAGCGTTAGCCACCCAACAACAACCAAATTCAAAGAATCCTAAGAAGTCATATCCTAAAAAGAATGGTCCTAAACCAAACAAGGGTCCTAAGCAATCTCAGCCTCAAAATGAAAAATCATTTCAACAAAATGATAAGACAAATAAAAACAAATGGAAGAAGACTGATAGACATTGCAACTTTTGTAATCGAGATGGCCACTTAGAATCCAAATGCTTTAAGAAGATGGAAGCCTTGGAAGCAGCGATGAAGAAACATAAAATCCATTTGGAGCATTCTTCAACTTCAACTTCATCTTCAAGAATGGAACTTTCTGCAGGTGGTTGTCAATCTTCTCGGTCTGGTTATGCATTAAATGTATCTTCTTCTTCTCATTCTCATGAGTGGCTCATTGATTCTGGAGCTTCTTATCACATGGCCAAAAACAAAGCCATGTTTTCTTCTTTAAATGATTGTAACACCAAAAATATATATGTTGGTGATGATAGATCTCTTAATGTTCTAGGGACTGGAACTGTTCATCTAGACAATGGTCAATTTAATGATCTATTATGCGTTCCAACCTTATCCTGCAACCTTCTATCTGTATATTAGATAACTCATTCAGGTGAAGGTAAAATCGTTGAATTTTCACCTCATGATGTTGTAATCAAGGACCTAAGAGATCCTAAATAGATTTTAGCTACTGGCATTGCTGATGATTCTACAAGGTTGTATAATTTTCACAACTTTGGGTCATCAAATCTTCCCTCAGTATTTGTTGCTCATAACAATGAAGTGAGCAAACTTTGGCATGAGCGATTTGGTCACTTAAACTATCGCTCCCTTCAGCATCTATGTAAAGAAAATATGGTGACAGGTCTTCCTATGGTATCTTGCAGAGATGGTGTTTGTTCCGGATGTGTACTCGGAAAACATCATCGGGACAGTTTTGAAAAACGTGCCTCTTGGCACGCCTTAGCCCCTTTACAGCTTGTGCATAGTGATTTATGTGGTCCACTTCCAAGGATGAGAAAATAAAGATCAAATATTCACTAGTGGATTTCCATTTTCATTTAAAGACCCGATTGAGTTTCATGAGCCTCAGTGATTGGAGGAAGCCATTAGGAAGTTAAAACATTGTTATGAATAGTCAAAGTGAAAGCCTGAGTTCAATTGTGACTAGAAAAGTAATGAGAAGACTAAAGGAAAATGGGCTGCAAAGCGAGGAAGATCTCAGGATGTAGGCAAGAAGGAAAATGTGGCACCTCATAATAAGTTTAATGCAGCTGAGAAAGAACATGGGTCTCATTCCATAGTGAAATAGAATAAAGGTAGAGGAAGAGAACCACTGGAGTGTTGTCTTTGTGGGAAAGACAATTGCAAGATGGATTGTATATTGTACTAGGGTTGTAGGCCATGGATCTACAGTTCTCACGAGGCACAAATAGTTGAGGATGTTCATCAGAGAATTCCGTGAATCTCTGTAGCACTTGATAGCAGGCAGGAAGACCATCAAGCATTTATTATTGAGATGAAAGGTAAGCTTCATGATCAAGTTGTTTTCATCTTGATTGATTATGGATCTAATTATAGCTATGTTAGTCTTGACCTGGTGGATTAGTATAATTTGAATAAAGAAGTGCATGCACAATCTTGATTGGTATAGTTGGCTACAGGGACCAAGAGAAGATTTCACCATTGGGTGAGATCTTATGAATTTGAATTAGTGGAATGCCTACAACAACACACCTAAATGTGCTTCATTTGGGTGCATATGGCATGCTTTTTAGAATGGATTGGATGTTTACTCAAAAGAGCAAGGTAGATTTTTATGAGAAAGCCATTGAGTGCCTGGATAATGATGGAGAAAATATAATATTGTAGGGACAAAAGAAGCATAGATCAGTGAGAATGGTTACAAGTATGCAAGCTAAATGTAGCTGGAGGAAATGCTGTGTATTCTTTGCAGTTCATTTTTCCAGTGACATAGGGAATGATGTTGAGGATTATGAAGTCTTGAGGAAGTATCATGTCTTGTAATATTTTAAAGATGTGTTTCCTATAAAGATTATTGTGTTGCCTCCTCATAGAGAGGTCGATTTCTTTATTGAGTTGGTACTAAGAGCAACACCATCATATAAGGCACTGTATAGGATGAGTACCCTAGAGTTGATGGAACTTAAGTTACAGCTTAAGGGGATTCTTGAATAGGGGTCCATAAGTCCAAATGACTCTCCTTAGGGTGCACCAATGTTGTTTGTAAGGAAAAAGGATGGTACTCTCAAATTGTGCATTGGTTATAGGCAACTGAACAAGGTGACTATCAAGAAAAGGTACACATTTCCTCAGATTGATTATTTATTTGATAAAATGAAGGGAGTTGCAATATTTTCAAAGATTTATTTGAGATCAGGAAATCATCAGGTGTGCATCAAAGAAGAAGACATCTAAAAGACTGCATTTCATACAAGGTATGGGCACTATGAGTTTGTGGTGGTTCCTTTTGGTGTTACCAATGCTCCAACCACCTTCATGTGTTTTATGAACATTGTGTTGCATCCTTATCTAGATAAGTTTGTGATAGTATTTGTTAATGATATATTGATATTTTCAAAGAATGAAGAAGAATATGCAGAGCACTTAGTAACGGTATTGAGATTGTTGAGAGAGCATAAGTTGTATGGAAAACTCAGAAAGTGCATTTTATTTCGGAAACAGATTCATTACTTCTGACATGTTGTTTCCAAGGAAGGGATAGCAATGGATACGAAAAATATTAAAGCTATCATGGAGTGTCCATCTCCAAGGAAAGTGGATGAAGTCAGATCATTGATGGGACTAGTAGGTTATTACAAGAGGTTCATCAAGAACATCTCCATGTTTGGCTACCCTATCACATCTTTGTAGAGGAAAGGAAAGAAGTTTGAATGGAATGTAGAGTGTCAAACTAGCTTTGATCAGTTGAAGGATATTCTTACCAATGCTCCAACTTTGAATATTATAGATCATGATAAGGAGCTTATGGTTTGTATAGATGCATATAAGGAAGGAATTGGTGGAGTCCTAATGTAGGAAGGGTGGGTGGTTTCCTACGAATCAAGGAAGTTGAATATCCATGAGTAGAACTATGTGACTCATGATCTAGAGTTGGCAACTATAAGTCATGCATTAAGGATTTGGAGGCGTCATCTCCTTGACATGAGTTTCATTTTGATGAGTGATCACATTGGACTACAATATTTGTTTGAAGAGCTGAAATTGAATGCAAGAAAATCTAGATGGCTGGCTACTCTCAGTGGGTTTGATTTTGAAAATGGTACATCAAAGGCAAAGAGAACTAGGTTACATATGCTATCAATAAGAGAGTGAAGGTGAATCATATTTCAGCTATGAGCTTTTATGGGACAGATTTACATGAGCGGCTCTTACATGTAGGGTAATATGATGAGAATTATTCATAGCTGTAGTAGAGATTACAACAATAGGGTGAGGGTGATCAGGATGAGGAGTATCACCTCACAGTAGATGGCTTGGTCAAATTCAAGAGAATGATATATGTGCCAGATAGCAGCAAGTTGAATAAATTTATTTTGAGATACTTTCATGTAAAGCCATATTCAGGACACATAGGATACCAAGCGACTTTGAAAACTATTAATAAGTTCTACTATTAGTCAAATATGAAGAAAGAGGTGGTTGATTTTGTTTCCAAATGCTTGGATTTTTATCAAGTGAAGGTTGTGTGCGGGCTTCCAACTAGTTTGTTGCAACTTATTTTGATTTCATAATGGAAATGGGAGGTCATTTCCATGGAATTCATTACAAGGTTGACTAGGACGTCGAGGAAACATGACTCCATCGTGGTTGTAGTTGGCGGGTTGAACAAGGTAACTCACTTCATTGTGGTAAACTATACTAATTCACCTAGTGAAGTGGCATAGATATTCATCATGGAGATAGTGAGGTTTCATGGAGTTCCCAAGAAGATTATATCAGATAGAGATGCCAAGTTCACTTCCAAGTTCTGGAAGGAATTGTTTGCAAGCTTGGGGATGGAGTTAGCCTTCAATACAAATTATCATCCATAGGTAGATGGACAGACAAAAAGGATTAATAGGATTCTTGAGGATATGTTGAGAATGTATGTCATGTGTCAATAGAGGAAGTGGGAGGAGTATCTTCCATTGGTGGTGTTTTATTATAATAATGGGTATCAAGAGTCCTTGAAGATGATTCCATTTGAGGCTCTTTATGGGTGGAGTTGGAATACTCCTATCAGCTGGAGTGATCCAGTGAATGGGGTGTTGATTGGATCAGATATGTTGGTAGAGATGGAATAGGATATGCAGGTTATTAAAATGAATTTGAAGGAAGGGAAAGACATGTAGAATATTTATGCGGGTCAACATAGAGAATTCAAGGAGTTTCAGGTTAGGTAACATGTGTACTTGTACATCAAGCCCAAGAAGATCTCCTTGAGGATTGGGCCATGTGCGAAGTTGGCACCGTGGTATTGTGGGCCTTTTGAGATCCTCGAGAGGATTGGACTAGTGGCATACAGGCTTACTCTACATCGATCAATGAAATTCCATGATGTGTTCCATGTTTCAGTGCTTAAAAGATATGTACAATATATTGATCATGTGATTTATTGGTGTGTATTGTAAGTGGAACCAGAGGGAGAGTTTCAACCAGATCCATAATGCATATTGCAATGGAAACGACTCATGCTCTAGAACTGAGAAATAGAGCAAGTTAAAGTGAAATGGAAGCACTTTTGGACCGAAAAAGTTACATGGGAGATGGCTAATCAGATGTGGGAATTATATCCTTCTTTATTTATTGGTTAAAGCAAATGAGTTTTTGGTATGTGTGTGTGTTTGTGTTGTTATTGTAAATAGTACATAGAGTTGTGTTATAAAGCTCCAATAAGCAGTATGTTTGTCATGCTTTTAGAAGTTTTTCATTGTAAATACTACAATAAAATGTGTTATAAAGCGCTAATAAGTATTTGGTTTTTATTCAGTGGTTTGCTAGTCATAAGTATCATAGAAAAATAGGATAGTGTTCCCCCAAGGGGGAGGGGTTGTAATAGCCTCGAGTTGATTTTCCATGTAAATGGAAGGACATTATAAAAGAAAAAATAAGACCAAGGACATGGGACACGTATTCCAAGATGAATGGAGGGAAAAAACATTAAAGTGAGAATAACATGTGGTTAATTAATGGCTATGGAAATTGGAATTTGCATTGGCAAAAGGCAAAGGGAAAAAAATAGAAATTAATTCAATAAATAAAGGAAAATAGGAGAAAAGGAAGATAAAGAGTATGAATGCTAGGGAAATTAAAGAAAAAATAAAGGAAAATGAAATAAAAGAGGAATGGAAAGGAAGGGACACTAGACATCAATGATAAAAAGGAATCTGAGAAATAATTGACAAGTTTTGATAAGTTTCATCTTTTGACAACTTTAGATTTTCTAAGGAAGAAATCAAACTCTGAGAGAGAGAGAGAGAGAGGAGGAAGAGCACAATCAAGCAAGAAAGGAGCACAAGCCATGAATGAGAAGCAAGGAGGAATTGGAATTGTGGCTAAGAGAAGAGATTTTCAGTTAAGGAACAACTGGGGATTTGTAGGTAATAGGTTGCGTGTGTGATTTCCTTGTTGGGTTTTGAATACATGGTTCCTGCATTTAGGTTACATGATTATTTTTTTGTCATTGGCATGGGATTATCGGGTTTGATAGTGTGTTTAGATTTTCCTTGTCATTTCCTAGATAGCCATGGTGTGATGGGATTCATTCTTGGTTGAGATTTAGAATACCAGAAGATTTTGGATCTAGGTGAGGTGGTCTCAAGAAAATACCAAGGGTTGGGGGTGGAGATGGTTTTATTTGGGAAGCCCTTGACAAGTCAGTGGAGACAAGAAAATTCCTCTGGGTATGGTGAAGAAATTATGAGGCATCCAAGCTTGTGCTAGTTGGTGATCTCTGGACCAGTTTTGGTGAGATCACTGTGGCTTTAGAGTGGAGGTATTTTAACCTCTAGAGTCCTTGTTTGGTTATATTTATTTTATCCCATGAGATCCCACATTAACGATTTGAATATGGCACGTGGATGATTGGCTAAAAGAGTGATTTGGTTCAACCCAATCTATGGTCAGGTGGTACATGGAAGTCCCTGACTTGGTTTGTTTTTTGTGTATGCTACTATGTGTTATTCCTTATTGAGATCAATAAGCACATGTATTCATTATTTTGTTGATTTTATGACTAGTTTTTCATGGTTTGATTCTGGTTAAATGTTGGTTATAGGCATGGTTAAATAATGTGCTCTTGTTATGGATCTTATTCATGATTCAATAAGTTACTAAATGGTTACATGAATGTACGAGCTAACAAGTGTTTGATATAGATAGCTTGAGAGGACAACGAGCCTTCTTGATAATTCTTTGGTGAAACTAGTGAGACAATGAACATATATGCTTTCATGTCCTGTAGCTACTATGTTTAACATATGTTTTTCTAAATGTCTATCACACGTTTAGAATGTTTGGGAAAGATCTGAGATTTTTTGCGAAATATCTGAGCCTAAGTATATATTATGCATACTTGTGATTGTCTTAGACTTTATTTTGGAAATTTTTGGGGAGTTCTAGGTAGTGGCCTATAGGCTGGCTCAAGCACTGAATTTGCAGTCACAATCACATAGCTAAGTATTTTTTGTTGTATTTGCATGGAAGGTACCTTGTGCATGCAACTGGAGCCTTACGGTTGCATGCACAACTTGGCATGCTTGTGGTTGGGATGTGAAGTGATTCAAGAAGGTAGTTCCATTCTAGGTAAAGATGATCAGTGGATGTTGTTCACATTTGGGTGATCAGGTTTTCTTAGACGTTGTAGTAAAGTCTATAGATATATACCCCACTTCCATAATTGGAACTTGGACGTTGGGTCATGCATAGTAACTCTTAGCCCATGTTTACCCTCGAGAGCTTGTAAAAGCGGTTAAATGTGGGGTGGTTTGTTACAAATTCCCTGACCCTAAGCAGGGAATCCTTAAAGGCCAAGAGTAAAACCCTTATGCGCTTTCCCAACTGGAACATGCCTACATTTGAATCTCCTGAAATATTTCCTTATTCCTCTTAATATTTCCAACCTTCTTGCAACCCTCTTGGTGGCCTGTGAACCCCATAGACTTGAGAGGAGTCACTCTATCAAAACCTAACAAGGATAGCACCAGTAGGTGCCTTATCAAACCATAGAGATCATGGTGGAATGTTGGCGTAGGTCCAGATGTTTGTAGAACCACTATAGCCAAGTCATAGAGGGAACCATGCATGAAAGAAACAAATTTTCACAGAGAAGTGTTGCAGCAGAGTTAGGTGGGAGCCCTAACTTATGGATTTGATCAAGTAACCGATTTTCCAATGGCCTGGTGAAATCCTAGATGTGGAAACTTGGTATTGGTGTGCTCAAATTTCCATCATTGCTATTGGACGAATGAAAAGTGACATGGCCCAAAGCTTCTATCCTAGAATTTTATTTTGTATCATAATGGGATCGGCAGGGATGACTGGTCACCAGGCCAATGGGGCTCACAACTTAGAGGTAGGGAGCATTACCATTGACCGAAGAAGATCCCACCATACAACTCATCCCATAGACCAAAGAACATGAAAGTTAGAAAAAGGGGAAACTGTAGGGAAGCATGGGATGGCGTGAGGACAAGATAGGTTGGCATCCATGAAACCCTAGATAAAATAAGATTGGTGCTGAGGGGACCCACAAGATAACCCAGCCAATAAGACTTTCTCGGATGTCGATTTTGAAGAATAATGGGAGAGCATCAGGATAAGATGGCGCGGGATGACGAGGAGCTATAACTCATGGACCAATGGGAAGAGGAGGCCATGTAGCCCCACCATATGTGCAAGCCCGTTAAGAAGGCACTGATAGATAAAAAAGGAGCATGCCAAGGAATAAATGCGATGGGGAAGATAGGATGACATGTTTTGGAGGGATCCACCCCAGTTGATTAAAAGGGAGCATCCGAAGGAGTTGCCCAAGAAAGTGCACCGGGGTGAGTTGGCATGGGATAATGAGGCATTACAACCTGTGGACCAACCAAAAGCTAGGCATGTGTGGAGGTGAGGTCTATTAGTCCAAATAGACATGGAGGTTCCATCCCGATGGTATAAAAAGGCATTGGCTAGAAGAACTGCGGGGGTGAAGGGATAAGGATGATGTGTCTCAGTGTTCCCCACCCCATAGGTGTAAGAGGAGTGGCAAAGGGAAGCAACTGAAGGAAAACATCAAGATGATGTGGTGGGACCACTGTGTTAATTAACGGGGGAGATTGCCATAAATGGAGTTATGGTGATTGTTTGTGATACCCCCTCCCCAGGACACCAGCAGGGAGGAGGGAGGGGTGTCACAATCATTGTGCGCCATTAAATGTGGCATAGTTGTTATGGACCATCTGATGCATGACCAAAAGACACAAGTTTAAACTCTAATTATGACACCCTCTGTCAACTTAGTCGGTTAGTATGTTACCCTGGCGAATCTATGGATCAAGAGCATCGTTGGACGAGGGCCATAGGATCTGTGGAGTGTTAAGCACAATAATGGGAGGTGAATACGGTATGTATATATATCTCTCTCTCTCTCTCTCTCTCTCTCTCTCTATATATATATATATATATATATATATATATATATATATATATATATATATATATATATATATATATATATATATATAACTGAACAAAAATAAAATATAATGTAAACTGTCACACTCTTATGATAGCATGAGAAGAGTCGGATTTGAGAGAAATAGTCGTTCCATCGGGGTAGATGGGGTAAGGTTGTTATAGGTGGTATCAGAACATCCATGTTTAACACTTAGACTAGATGGGCTCTATCATGGGCAAGTAGTAGAAGGTTCTAGAGTTTAGGGGGGGTGGGGGTGTTTCTTAATTATTTTTAGAAAACAAATAATAAAACAAATGTTTAGGTGTTAAAAGTCATTTGTAAATTATTATGGCATACATTATTGATGAGTTTACGTGGTGCTCTAGCTATGAGGAGTGGTTGAGTATATGATTAATTTAGTGTATCATCATTATTGATCATACATATGTATGTGACTATTAATATGATGCAAGGAACCTTAGGAAAACTCCCTGTGTTGCTTGCTTTATGTATATTTATGAACTTTTGTATTTGTGTATACTATCTAATTGGGCTTTGAGAGTTCCATGGCCACTTTGGCATATGGAAAGAACCTAAGTGGAGGTTGACTATTTCTATATGATGAAATGGTTATTATGTTTATTAGGGGTGTTTTTTCATTAGTGGTTAATGCTTTCTTGTCATACTGGAACTGGATGAACTTAAAGCATTATGATGGATGGATTATGTGATGATTGAAGATTGCACGCATACCCAAGACGCATTCATAAATATGATAATTGTTGATTATAAGATGGCAAGTGTTCATGCAGAATGTGGTTGGGTAATGGTGACTAACTTTAATTAATATTGATAATTTTGGGGTAAAAGATTGATTCCTTCATACCTATTTAGGCATCATTATAAACAAGTTGATATATATATATATATATATATATATATACTTCTGACTTTTGAAGATTATGCTTGGATGTAAAATGTACACATTTAGGTCCTATATTTTGAGATGTGACTAATGTTTAAATTGAGATATGTGTGCATGTGAATGCTTGCATGATCATATGATTGCTTGTGTTGCTTAACATGGTTGCTACTATTGAATATCTATATATATATATATATATATATATATATATATATATATATATGCTAATTGGATGGGAACATCCAATGGCCCATATATGATATAGTGCCTCAAGAGATTAGAGGTATGATGTTGCGCAACTTTTAGGGAGCCAAGTGATTGATAAATACTTGGTTGCAGGTATTTGTTATAGCAACAAAGATCATGGTTAGTTATTAACTAGTTGCATGAGCAGAGTGCATGGTCGCTAGATGAAATGTGCTAACTTGAGTTGTATGCAGGCCCTATAATGCATTTGTGTGAAGATGACAATTATAAGTATGATAAATGTTAATATAACATGAAATTTTTCTAACTGACCCTTTGAAGTTGCAGATGCCATGGTTGTTGTTGACCTTGATAAGAGGGTCAAATTCTTCTTGTGTTCAAAAGTTGATTAAAACAATAGTGTGGCCTTAGAAGAGAGGATGATATTAAATAATGTTGTTAGTATGGGTCAAATATTGAACTTTAATTTTGTGCTTTGGCATGATGATGATTATGAATAATATTAATACACATACATAGCTGAATTTTGAAAACAAGCTTATGTATGTGATAATTGGTGCCCTGGTTTATGATACATGGTTTATGATGATCTTAAGGATGTGTGATAGTTGTAGGATTACATAATTGGCCTAACTTGGAAAAGATGACAACTGGCATATGTGTTGTTAATTTATTTTATGAACTAACAGATAAGTGTATGTGGTAGCATATAGAAAGATTGAGTGGCCATGAAAGGAAACATGTATAATGGCATTGTGGAATAGGATATATACCAATTCCATCAAGAAAAAGGAAGAGGGACATCCCTCCAAAGGAAAATAACCTTCAGGAATATAGAGGTTGAACTCAAATACTTGGAAGATGAGTTGACGATCTATAGGGCAGAACTTAGAAGACTCGCCAGGAAACAACAAGAACTAGTTGAGTGGGAGGTTGTGCTACAAAATTAGATGTGAGAGATGACATACCAACATGAATCCTCAAAAAGGAATAATGGTAATAGCAGTAAGAGGCCTCATGAGGATGAAAGAAAAAAGAAGATGTTCTCCTATTGGAATTGTGGAGAAGAGCATATGAAAAATGATTGTCCTCACAAGAAGAAGAAGAAAGAAGACAATAGTGCCTATGAGCTAGATGGACACAAATAAAAAATGCAAGACATCGAGAAAGAGGAGGGGACACTTCTACAAGATCCTTGACACACACATATGTGTTGGAAATATTCCCTGTGAACTTTGGGGAATATAAGACCTTAAGGTTACAGCTAACCATGTAAAGAAGTCTTGAACTAATGTGGTGTATGAATATATGCATATATGTATACATATGCATACTTGTATGATGGTTGAGAGTGCCATGAATGCTGGACTCATGGAGATTGAGTTGATTTTTGGGTACTACTTTATTTAATGCTTATGTGTTGTGGCTTTAATTTCTTGACTTCATGGATTGATATCATTTTGGTTTTAGACTTGTGCATGGCCATGCTGGTTTTTGGTCTTGGTTATCATGTTGTTTTTTTCTTGCTTGTGGTTTTATGTATGACTGTTGTTGTGAATTTCATGTCCTTTTTCAATAATTTCCTTTGTTCTTCCTCTTGCATTGGATTTTGATTTTCAAACTTCAAATTGAATGCTTGGGGATCTTGGAATAAGGAGGTTGGAGTGGCAGGAAGGCCACGAAATCCTAAAAAAGGGCAGTGCTTGATAGACATGAAGGAAAACATGCTAAGTAAAGTTCCAGGTAAAATGGAATGTTATTGGGCAATGGACATGAACAAAATAACAAGTAAAAATGAAAACAATAGCAGAGTGAAAGGGTTACATAATGCATGGTTGGCCATAATAAGGGAGTCATCTAAACCCTATATTTATTGGCCATGATTAAGTAATGAAAAATCCTAATGGGTTGGTTGAGTCCATGAGAATAATGGACAGAGATATGTGTAGCTAGGAAAATGGAAAGAAGGGAGTTCTCTTAACCCTTGACTATACTTGCACGTGTACTTATATATTGCATACATGATTATGTTGATGGATACTTGTATATTGCATACATGATCATGCTGATTGATATATATGTATATACCTATGAAAATGTCATTGTGTCTAATAGGTCTGTTAGAGGTATTCGAATGAAATTATGATTGCTCCAAAGAAAAAACAAATTGGTGATACAGATGGAATGAAAAGATTCCCACTATGATGAGGAATTTATTGGGAAGGAATAAATTTTGCTAATTTATAATTATGTGTCCATGTTAAGGTTAAGAACATGGGAAAAACAAATGAGGAAGAATGGATTAGTTCACATGCATGGAGACAAGGTATTCTCTAGATTAATTGTGATATTGTGTAATGTGATATGTCATGTGTATATGTTTTAAATGTGAATCTTTTGTGCATGGGAATAGGGTGAATTTGTGTTGTGTTATACATACATTATGTCGTACCATGTGTATAAATCTATGTTGTGCAGTGTGTTCAGGACAGGTAGGTATGGGACTATTTGGACCTATATGTTGTGTATGTGTAAAGTGTTTATGTGTGGGCCGGTGTGGGACTTTGTTTGGGCTAGGAAAATATGGGATTGTTTGTGCCTATTTAGGTGGAAAGGAACCTATGAATGGTAATGAGTACACCTCCTATCGATAGGATACTACCTGGATGGTAGTGCCAATATTTGCAAGGTAGCGAAAGGGATTATATGTGTGTGTGTGTGTCTGTGTGTGTATCCACCTTGGAGTGGAAGTAAAATAGAAGAGAAGAGAAGAGAAGGCACTAGACCAATCCAGTGTGTGTACGTGGTCAAAGTGAAGAGAAGGAATTGTGTGCTTCCTAGATATGCTAGAAACCTAGTGTGTGTAAAGGAAGTATCGAGGAGAAAATTACGATAAGTATCAATATTTCATTTATTTCTAGACCTTTAAATTACGAATATAAAGACAATATTTTGATTTATGATGGTTTGGGGTTATGAGCTAACTTGGTTTTGTTGTGATGGGAATTGAAGTAGAATTCCAAGTTCACTTCATAAATAAACTATTGATGAGGTATGATTCAAATTTATTGCAATACATTATGATGGAATGTGCTATGATGTAGGAAAGCATAGAAATTGACTGGGTTGGGTGGTTGGTGCTGGCTACAAGATTGATGGCAACTGTAGCAAAAGAATTGAAGCATGTAGTAGTATGTTGGTGTAAGATTTGGAGAATAGGGATATTGTGGGACACCAGCACTCAATGGTGCCCATTGATTTCCATGAAGCGTGCTATGACGCATATGATAGTTTGAGGAAAATATGTTCCTAGGGTTTGAGATCCTTCTGATGCAAGGAAGACTTGCCAAGGGTTGGATCACCCGAGGGACTGAGAAACAAAGAAGTGGATTCCTGAACTTGGAAGGAGAATGACCATAGAATGGAGTAACCAAATTTCTAGAGGGAGTGAGAATGAGAGAAGGGAATGCCATAATATAAAATTGGTTTTCTTAATCATGAGCATAGATGATTGGGGGAGTGCCCAGAAACAATGAGGTGTGTACAGTTCACCAAGGGAGTGAAGGGTTAAACATGGTAGAAAATAGAGCAATCCAAGTTGGATGGAACACCTCTAAAGGAATCAAAAGTCTCTAAAGTTCCACTAGGAAAATGGTTGAATTATGAATTAAAAGTCATCATAATTTTCTTTGATAGGTGAATTATCACTGGATGATTATCGTATCTTGTTTGTTGGTTGAAGCAAACTCATAAAGTATTGTAATTGTTGTAAAGAGATGAGTCTATAAATCTCCATGAAAGAACATGCTTGTAATTCAAATATGTTCATCATATATGTGTCATTGAACAATAAGGATGGTGCTCCCCCAAGGGAGAGGGGTTTGTAACAACCCAATTTCTCATCCTTATGTACAAAATGTAAATAATTTTATAAATCAAAAGGCTAAGAGAGGGACACATATTCCATTTCTTGAGGTAGCAGATTGCTTGAGGGAATTTTTGATTTAAATATCAACCCTTGGCTAGTTAAGGGGAGTACTTGCTTAGGATGTTCAAAGTTCCTTATTGCAAGAATTTGAACTATTTTTTAGAGTCATTAAAGTCTGGGTTGTTAAGCCTTAAATGGATTCGTCTTTAGAATTAAATTGGGATGTGAGAGAAGTATGCAGGCACATGTTACCTTGAGAGAAAAATTACAAGGCAAGGAGGATAGAATTTATGGAGGTTTGACTACACTAGCAGCAATGACAGAGGGAGGAAATCATTGTTAAAGGGAGAAAGAGAAGGTGTAGGAAAGGAGAGAAGAGGCTCTCATTCGATTCTCCTATTCAACTCTAATTCAGCAAGAGGCCAGATTAGAGGAAAAAAAAGTAGGATTTTTTGAGCTACGTTGTTGAGCTTTGAGGAGAGAAATAAACCAACAAAAATCTTTGTCGAAACCTGCTAGGAAAAAACATATTAAGAGAAGTGACTTGTATTGAGGACAAAGGCAGGGTGGTTTGGTGGTGCTCTAGTTCAATTGTATATTTGTTAAATATTTCCCTCTGAAAGCACTCCACCTCAAGCCTTGGAATCTCACTCGGGGATGACAACTGCAAGTGAGATTTGGCTCCAATTGTCTATGGTTGGGTGGAGTGTTAAAGTCCTGTACTCAGTTGCCCTAAAAATTACAAGATAAGTTCTCTATTTTAATTTTCTTCACTGATAATGCATGTATGTGTTTGCATTTATGGACTAAAATGGTGCTTATAATTGTAATGAGCATGTGTTTGCATTTATAGACTGGAATGGTGCTTATAAATATGATAAACAGGAGTGTAGTGCATCTCTGCTTTGAACTGTTATGCCTTATGAAATACATGACTGTCCTATTAATTTACATGATGAATAATAAAATCTGCAATGTTTAAAAGCACTGGAATAGTCCATAAGAACTAGAATTAATCCAAACATTATTAATATATGAATCTTTTCATTATATATAAAATGGTTACGTCAGAGACTCCCTGTTTGACTGGGTTTGCGTACACACACACACACATATTGGTTACATTCATTCGAATTAGTTTATGTGAGGTTGTGTTAGCATTGAGGAATTTATTCCTCTTTTAAGAATAATAACCTGTGACCTTACATGATGGCTTCTACAACCTTTCATTTTCAGTAGTATACACACTTTCCCTAGGGGCACTGGTGTTGATGGTTGCGTGTCCCTGCTAATAGACAGATTCCCTTGAAACCCCTGAGCAAAACTATAGAGATTCTCTTAGGCTTAGTTTGAACGACAAAGATCCTGGCATGTAGAAGGAGAGGTGGAGGCCCTTAAGGAGTTCACTACAAGCCCTTAGTGGAGGTGATTGAAGAGTTATTAACACAGACATGTCTAGAATTCCCTGACCCTAAGCGAGGAGTTCTTGAGGGATAGGAGTATAACCTTTATGCAATTTCCTTCATGGCACGTGCCTACATTCAAATCTATAAAAATCTTTCCCCATTCCTCTGATGATTTCCAACCTTCTTGTGCCCTCCTAGTGGCCTATGAACCATGTAGGCTTCAGAGGAGTCGCTCTGTCAAAATATCAGGAGGAGAGCGTCAGTAGGCACATTATCCAACCACAGTGATCATGGTGGAATGTTGGCGCAGGTCCATATATTTGTAGAACCACTGTAACCAAGTCATAGACATAACCATGCATGAATGAAAAACTTTTGCACATAGAAGTGTTGCAGTGGAGTTAGGTGAGAGCTCTAACTTAAGGCTTTGATTAGGTAACTAATTTTCCAATGGCCTGGTGAAACCCTAGCCATGGAAGCTTGGTATTGGTGGGCCTAGATTTCCTTCATCACTATTGGACGAAGGAAACGTGACGTGGCCTGAAGCTTCTATCCTAGAAGTTTATTTTGTATCACAACAGGATTGATAGGGATGACTAGGCACTGGGCCATTCGGGCACACAACTCAGAGGTAGGCTGCATTCACATTGGTCGGAGAAAAACCAACCATACAACTCATCCCATAGGAGAAAGAATCCATAAGTTTGAAAAACGGGAAATTGTAGGGGAGTATTATTATGTGGAATTTTGCATATACGGATAAATACAATTTCCCTAGGTGGGTAGCTACACCTAGAACAACAAATTTAAAGAGTTTAATCTTTTCCTATAGAGGATAAATAAGACAAGGGACCTACTTGTTATCTTTTGCTTCCCCTTGTCTCCTTTGAATAGTTCGGTTCACTCCTTCTCGAACTGAATCCGCTCTCTAAGTACTTGTAATCCTAAATAGAGGATAAAAATCAATCAAAGTAAGAGATCTATCTAATATAAGCAAATGGAATCGAAATCATTTACACATATAATCATCATACATAAATACAATAATATGGGAAAAGGTGTAAACAACTTTATTAAGTAGAAGGAATAGTTACAACCAAGAAGTCTGATCCCATGTCACTCATCCAGCTTGAGTTCCATCCTTCATCACACCAAAAGCACAACACTCCGGCAACATAACAATACTTGCTTACAATCTCAAACCTCAAACCAATAGTACCTCCTTACAAATTCGCAAAGTCCAGCCCCTAATCACTATGATGAGTGCTCAATTTATAGATAAATGGAGGTGGTTTTTGTTGGCATTATGATTCTGGTATGGCTCTATGTTACAGATGTTGTACTTGATGGCAACACCCTCAAGTGGCAATGCTCTGATCAGGCTCTCAAAATGTTGAAAATCAAGAAGTACGCAGGAGAACAGTTCAGCAGATGCGTACACGCAGGTACAGCGTGAAGGGACCGCGGCCAGACACGCAGGTCACCCGTTCAGAGGGTGCGTACCCCCAGTTTCACTTACTCCAAGGCAGAGAAGCGCGTTCACGTGGGGTTTCCTATGTTTGGCCCGTGGTATTTAGCTCGCCGCTCTTGATTCTATGGTTTTGGCCCGTGGTATTGTTTTATATTATTATTATTATTGAGCCCCATGTTTTTGGGCCCCTGGTATTGGTTATCTATGGTATTGATCCATGATTTTAGGAGGAGCTAGCCTATATAAAGCAAAGGAGATCACTTGGCTATGTATCTTTTGCAAATTGAATATCTTAAGATCTAAAATATTGGGTTATTGCTTAAAAGCTTGATCTATATGAAAGTGAAGTTGAAAGCGAATCTGAGAAGGGTGATCTCTCAAGCGCATGATCAGATCTGGACATCTGACTAACTATGGCACACTGGTGAACTGCCATTTTGGCCCTAATCAGAAGTACACAGGTGATTAACGGTGAAAGTGCGTGGGTACACAGTGCGACAGTGGTTCAGGTACGTACGCACAGTAAAGGTACGCGGCGCGATAGTGTCTCTGGGTGCGTACCTGCTATAATAGTACGCAGCGCGATAGTGTCTTTGGGTGCGTACCTACTGTAACAGTACGTAGCGCGATTGAAGAAGCAGTGCGTGGGTACGCGGTGCAGCAGAAGGCTCTCTGCAGGTATACGCAGGGAAGCAGAAGGTGAAGTGCGTAGCGATGCAGGGCACAGAAAGAAAAACTGTGTATCTATCTTAAGATCTTCTATTGATTGAATTTTTCTATTGATAAGGTGTTCTGGGTTAGTTCTGTTGATCTGGTTACTACAGTTGACTGTGTAATTTACATGTACTTGATGATCATTTGATGCTTTATGAAAAGTGGTTCTTGTAAGAAAAGAAGTAGGGGGTTGTAGCTCCCTTCCAGGAAAGACTGGAAAATGAGAGAGAGTTGTAGCTCTCTGCAGGTTGCAGCCTGTGTACTGGTAAAGGACTGCACCAATACAAAATCATTGTAAAAGGAGTTTCTAATTTGAAAGAAGATAGAGACATATTGCAGCAGGTGGTTTTCACCCACATTAGGTTTCCACCTTACATCTGGTGTTCTTTGGTGTGACTATCTGTTTTTCTTGTTCATGCTTTTATGGTACTGATATGCAAAAATAATTCAAAGCATAAATAAGGAAGATTTGTTAAAAGAACTTGATAATACTGATTCACCCCCCCCCCCCTCTCAGTATTATTTCCAACAATTGGTATCAGAGCAGGTCCTTCGGAGAAGCTTGATCGCTTGAAGGAAGATCATTCATCATGAGCAACTACGAGAGGGAAGCATCAATCAGGCCACCAATTTTTGATGGGACAAACTTCAATTATTGGAAGGTAAGAGTTACTGCCTATCTTCAATCTCTTGGTACAGAAGTTTGGGATATCATAGATACAGGCTACACTTTTCCTTCAGCTACTCCTACAGATGCAGCCGAAAAGAAGAAATATGAAACAAATGCTAAAGCAGTCAATACTTTGCTGGGATGCTTATCTCAAACAGAATTCGTAAAGGTTATGCAATATAAATCTGCAAAAGAAATATGGGACAAGATTGTCTTGAGCTACGAAGGAGATGAACAGGTAAAGCGTGCTAAACTTCAAACTCTCAGGATTCAGTATGAGAATCTCAGGATGTATAATGATGAAAGTGTGGCTAACTATTTTCTTCGGGTAGATGAGATTGTTAATTGCATGAAAAATTTGGGTGAAGAAATAAAAGAGGCTATTGTGGTTGAAAAAGTTCTAAGATCATTGTCCCCCAAGTTTGAATCTAAAGTGTCTGCAATAGAAGAAAAGGAAAATATACGAATTCTTACTATGTCTCAGCTTCACGGAATTCTAACTGCTTATGAAATGACAAAGGGAGGTCTTCAAACAGAAGAGAAGCTACTTTCAAGGCTTCAGGCAAAGGAGATTATTATGAAGCAAGTCACGTGGCAGAAGAAGAAGAAGAAGAATCAAATTTTGTCAGAAATCTTCAAAGGGGTTCTGGAAGGTTCAGAGGTAAGTTACCTTTTAAATGCTTTGCTTGTGGAAGAGTAGGTCATTATGCTGCAAAATGTCCTTATAAGGATAAAGGAAAGGAACCTACTAGATGGAACAAGAAACAGAGTGCAAATAAGAAAAGCTACTACACTCATGAAGATAGTGATGGTCTATCAAACAGTGATGAAGATGAATGAGGTAATGAATATAAATTGTTAATGGCATTTGAAGATGATGATTATATGGATGCTATAGATGTGGATAACCTTTATGAAGAAATTACTAGACTCAAGAGATGTATAGAAGAAAAGAATATGATCATTGATACTCTACAATTTCAAATTGATGAAAAGGAAAAAAACCTTGAAAAATTAGAAGGTGAAATTGTTGGTCTTAGAAAAGAGATTGAGAAAACAAAAGCTATTAATCTTAAGTTTGTCAAAGGATCTGAAACCTTGGATGAGATTATCAATGTACAACGGTCTCCACTAAACAAGACAGGTCTAGGCTATAATGGAGAAACTTCTCAAGCATCCACCTCAAAAAGTTATCTTGATGCAGCAAGAAGAAATGAGCAAAAGCACAATGGAGACCATCAGGTAAAGCAGGGACGAATTGCAAACAGAGACTATCAGGGGCAATCCGTCTTAAGGGTGAACAAAAGCTACAACCAGCCACAGGTAAAATCTTCTCAATTTGGTTCAAGAATGGATGACAATAGAAATTACAATCATTTGGCTGGTAGATTTGATAACCGCAGAAGTTTCTTCAATGGACAATGCTTTTCTTGCCATAACTTTGGTCACAAAGTAGCTCAATGTGTTGCATATAAAACGATCATGACTAGAGAAGCTCAAAAACAAAGAAGTATGACCGGGATTACAAAAAGGACCTATAACAACTTTTCGGTTCTTGAAAATGAAGTTGAATGTTCTACTTGCAATAACTTTGGTCATGAAGATTTTGAATGCAGGAGCAGGTTTCAGCAGACAAAGGAACAAGCCTCAAGCACCAAAACATGGAGAATAAAGGAACCACAACCAGAAATATGTGGGATAGCATTTTATGCAGAGGGACAGGAAAATCTATGGTACATTGACAGTGGATGTTCGAAGCATATGACAGGTGATAAAGAAAAACTTGAATCATATTCTGCTCTAGAAAAAGGAAAGAAAGTTTCTTTTGGAAATGATACTCCTGCAACTATAAAAGGAAAAGGCATTGCTCAGTTAAAAGAAAAGGTCAAAGCTGGAAATGTTTTGTATGTTGATGGATTGAAACATAATCTTCTAAGTGTCAGCCAGATGTGTGATCAAAGAATCGAGGTGATATTCAGATCAAATGGATGTCTTGTTCGTGATCTTGATACAGGTAAAACAGTTATCAAAGGTAAAAGAACTCCAAATAATCTATACATATTTGAAGAAGGACAACAACAATGCTATCTGAGCAAGGATGATGAACACTGGTTATGGCATTGGAGGTTGGGGCATCTAAGCTTTTCACAAATAAGGAAAGCATGCAGATATCAGGCAGTTCGCGATCTTCCAAATATCAAAATTCCTACAACACCATATGCAAATCATGTCAGTTTGGAAAGCAAACCAGAACTAACTTTCCGAAGAAGGAAGGATCAGCTAGCATGCCTCTTGAGCTAGTTCATACAGATACATGTGGTCCATTCAGGAAAAGGACACCTCGAGGAGAAGAATACTTGATATTATTCATTGACGACTTCTCCAGGTTTGTTTGGTTAGGACTTATGAAGCACAAAGATGAAGCATTCGAAAAATTCAAGTCCTTCAAAGCCTTGGTTGAAAATGAATCAGGACACAAAATTAAGTGCCTCAGATCCGACAGAGGTGGGGAGTTTACCTCAAATGAATTTTTCGATTTCTGTGAAGAACATGGGATAAGAAGAGAATTCTCTACAGCTAGAACTCCTCAGCAAAATGGAGTTGTGGAAAGAATGAACAGAACAGTCCAACAAATGGCTCGTGCTATGCTTGATGAATCAGGAACTCCCGCAACTTTCTGGGGTGAAGCTGCACATGCTGCGGTTGTTATTCTCAACAAAACAAATGTCCGGGTGAACAGCACTCAAACCCCTCATGAGCTCTGTTGTGGTGAGACTCCTTCGGTAAAGCACTTCAAAATCTTTGGGAGCAAATGTTATATTAAGAATACTGATGAGCAACTTGGCAAACTTGAACCTAGAGCAGATGAAGGCATTCTTCTTGGTTATTCTCCACATAGCAAAGCATACAAATGCTACAATAAAAGACTTGGCAGAATTGTTGACAGCATTGATGTAGTGGTTGATGAGAAGGGATACATTCCTAGGCAAGTACATCATGAAGACATCGAAGAAGATGAAGGCTACCCTCAAAGACAGAATGATGAAGAAGAAGAACCTCAAGAAGAACCAGAGGAGCAGACAAGAATAGAAGAAAAGACTCCATCCAGATATGTTCAGAAGAATCATCCAGAATCTCAGATTATGGGGCAGAAAGAAGCAGGTGTACAAACAAGAAGAACAGTTGCAGAAGCTTCAAGCTATTTGGCATTACTCTCCTCTACTGAACCACAAAATGTGAAAGAGGCATGCAAAGATGAATGTTGGGTGAAAGCAATGGATGAAGAACTTGAGCAGATCGAAAAGAACAACACTTGGGAGCTGGTCCCTAGACCAAAGGATAAGAATGTTATCGGAACAAAATGGGTCTTTCAAAATAAATTGAATGAAAATGGAGAAGTAATTAGAAACAAGGCCAGACTGGTTTGTAAAGGGTATGCGCAGCAAGAAGGAATAGACTTTGAAGAAACCTTTGCTCCTGCTGCAAGACTTGAGGCCATCCGAATGTTCCTTGCTCTCTCAAGCTTTCAAAACTTCAAAGTATTTCAAATGGACGTGAAATCAGCCTTTCTGAATGGAGACTTGGAAGAAGAAGTATACATCGAGCAGCCAGATGGGTTCATTCTTGGAAATGATCCAAATCTTGTATGCAGATTGAAAAAGGCTCTCTATGGTCTCAAACAAGCTCCAAGGGCTTGGTACTATCGTTTGGACAAATATCTTCATCAACAAGGTTTTTCAAAAGGATAATAGATAGCAATCTTTATATAAAAGTTGAAAATGACAAATTTCTAATACTTGTTGTGTATGTAGATGACATTATCTTTGGCAGCAATGAAGAAGCTATGAGTCAAAGCTTTGCCTTGGTGATGCAGAAAGAATTCGAAATGTCCTTGCTGGGAGAACTGACATATTTTCTTGGTTTGCAAATCCAACAAAAAGGAGGGATCTTTTTGTCTCAAACCAAGTATCTCAAACAGATTTTGAAGAAATATGGCATGGAAGATGCAAAACCAGTATGTACACCCATGGTCACAGGATGTAGCCTCAGTGCAAATGATGAATCTGCAGCAGTGCATCAACCAACCTACAGATCTATGATTGGAAGTTTACTTTATCTGACAGGTACCCGACCGGACATCATGCATGCAGTTGGAATAGTTGGAAGATTTCAGGCAAATCCGAAGGAGACTCATCTTCAGGCAGTGAAGAGAATTTTCAAATATCTTCAAGGGACTCAAAATTATGGCTTATGGTATCCTAGAGATACAGATCTCACACTTCATGCTTGTACAGATGCAGATTGGGCCGGAAGCATGGATGACAGGAAAAGCACAAGTGGTGGTGCGTTCTTTATGGGTTCCAGACTAGTATCCTGGTTCAGCAAGAAACAGAGTTCGATTGCCTTGTCTACCGCCGAAGCAGAATATGTTGCTGCTGCATCTTGCTGCACTCAACTCCTTTGGATGATGCAGACTTTGCAGGATTTTCAAATCACTTGTACACCACCTATCCCCATCTTATGTGATAACACAAGTGCAATCAGCATCTCAAAGAATCCTGTCATGCATTCAAAAACCAAGCACATACCAATCAAGTATCATTTTCTCCGGGAACAAGTGCTTGAACAGAAGGTCAAGTTGGAGTATGTTCCTTCTAAGGAACAAGTTGCTGATATTCTCACCAAACCATTGCCTAGGGAGACTTTTGAATACCTCAGGCAAAAGCTGGGAGTTGTTGATGCATCATCTTATTGTTGAAACTCTTCTGATTGATGGTTGTACGCATGATTCATCTGGGGTATATGCGTACATGTGCTGGGTTGCGGCACAGGTTCAGGGGGAGCATATAATGCATTGTTGGCATTATGGAGGATGTACAGAAGGAGATCATGGATGCTGATCTGATTATAGCTGCAATATGTCTCTATCTCTTTCATGGTCATTATGGTGGATTACGGTTCTTCTTTACAGATCTGGTTAATATTCAGGGGGAGCATGTTCTTAGGGGGAGTGTTATAGCTCCAAATCTCACTTTTATGGTTTGTGATGCTGCACTCATGGCCTAGGGCAACCCCTCCTTCCAGACCTGGTCCTAAAATTTAAAAAACAGTGTTTTATCCCTTATACACAACATTGCCCTGAGTTAAATGCGTGTACACGCGGGTCTGTGTATACCCAACCCGCGTGTATGTATTAAAACACTTAAAAAAATAAATAATTCCTTATTTTCGGGCGGAGATCGCGGGTTTTACCTGCTGATCACCTGTTAGTGCCTGTGGCCCAACTGTTCCCAACCAACTCCTAACTAAAAAAACTACTTTGGAGATGGTATAAAAAGACATCAAAGGGAAGGGCTAAGGAAGAGAGAAAAGAGAGCAAAATTATTATGCTGATATTTTTCCCTTAGACCAGGTCTGAAGTCCTTGGTGCATTCTGCACTTCCCCCATTCTGCATAGGAAACCCTTGTTTCCATGTGTATTGGTGATCACTCATCCTTTATATCACCATTGAGTAAGACTTGGAAGGAGCTCTTGTTGGAGGCTTGAGGCTGGAACGAATCCGGGAGGAAGCTTTGCTTGGAGCCTGCTGAAGGTGTTTCAGGTGAAATCTTTCCGTTATATGTACTTTACTTGCCTTTATATAAAGAAACACGTCTTGGTTCCCGAAACAATCTTTCTTTGTGCTTATGAGATTCATGTTTTGAATTCTTATGCAAGTAGTTACTTAAAGATTTTTATAACTAACTTTATAACATGAACATGGTTTATGTATAAGTATTTGTCCATGTACTGCTGTGCTCTTTGATTTGTTTGTTTTACAGGTCAAAGGAGAAGAAGGGAACTCCAAGAAGGGTTTGGACCCTAAAGGCCTTCTCGAACGTAGGACCTTAGGTACGTACCCTCAACATTAGAATTTGCTTACAGTAAAGATAATGGCTGTGTGTGTGTTTCTTTGAATAAGCAATTTTCAGTCTGGTAGAGTCTTAACCCAAAGGACCCTAGGGGTACTTTCCCCTCAACCAGAATTGGCGACTCCACTGGGGAACAACACTCTTGTTGTTCCTAGTTTGGGTAGTCTTCAAGCCAATCAAGGCTCAGCCCCTCTGTTTGCTGGCTCTGACTGTCTGATCTGTTCTTGAACTCTAAGCTTTTCCAGTTTTTTCAGTCTGTATTTTTATTTTTCTTGAAAATCTTCAGATACGCTGTTTTTCTGGATTACAGAAGCGTATATACGCAAGTTGAACTAAGTGAACCCGCGTATACGCAGGTTTCCTCAGTTACAGTCGCGTGTACACGCATTCTGCACATCACTGCAGGCGCGTATATTATATAATTTTCAAGATTTATAAATTTTCTTTTTGCTGAATGTTTGTCTGGTGGTTTGGGTCAGTTTGAAGCAGTCATTTTCCAGTAACAGTCCTCTGTTTAATAGGGGGCATCTTGTTCTGAACTCTCTCTAGTTATAACGAGTATTAGTCTTGTTTTCGTTGATTGCAAGCGTCATTGTTCTTTGACACACAAGAGTTCTGGTTAAGAATCTTGACCACTCTGTTTTGGCGGAGTAGGAAGATTGGATTCAATCTTTGTGTTCATTTTGTTTTGATGACCCTTTTGTTTGCTTAACGAAACCATTTTTGTGACCATTTGCTCCTTCGTTTCGGGAAAGTTGTTTGTTACCATTTTCTTGAAACTTGTCTTTTGATCTTTTGGACTTTCATTGCTGCTTTTGATTGTCAAGAGCGATTTCAAACACATTTATTTTTGTTGGGTTTTCATCATTTGAAAGGTGTCAATTCACAAAAGTGTTTGGTTGCCTATTCATCAATCATTGGTGTCAGTATTTTTGAGAGCATTCTTTGAAAAAGACTTCTTTGCTTGTTGTTTGAAAGAAAATCTTTTGAAAGTTTTGAGTTTCGCTTTCTTAAACTTGCTTTTCATTTGATTTCCTTTTTTGCGAAGTGAAAGTGCTTTGTGTTTATCTTAGAACTTGTTTTTATTGTTTGGACGAAATGATTGGTAGCACATCATATTCTATCTAAGCATTTTAGTGGCAAGACAAATTTGATAAGTGAGCAACTTTCCTTCTTTGTTTGCAGAGTAGTCTTAAAATCTTGCATTCACATATAGTTGTTGCATTAGGATAGATTTGCATCCCTTTTTATGCATACATAGCTTTGTTAGCTTTTGTGAGTGTGGAGTCTGAAAAGAAAGCAAAAAACTTTGTTTTATTTGAAGTTCCTCTGAACCCTGTAGAGATTACTTTTCATCGAAAAACAAAAAGTGCATGTGCATGTAGTTAAGTTTTGTTTAACTTCTTTTGCGTCAAAAAACACCACTAGTTTCATCTCCATTACCTTGTGACTTAAAGAACAGCCTAATAAAATCAAGCGCTAATTAAAATCCACTAGAACTTTTTGTTTTAGTCAGTTACACCAACAAGTTTAGGATTTTAGGGCCTTGGATTAGGCGAGTGGAGAGTTAACTCTCCAAGGCCACATAAAATGTCAAACATAAGAGTCTGAATAACGAGAGAAAATCCAATAGCGTTAGGAAGACCAGGAAAGCTCCGGATCTGGGAGTTAAGCACGAGGGTCTGTGAAGACAGGGAAGAGAGATACCCCCTCTCCTACTTGTTCGAACTTACCTCACGACTGTTCCGCCTGGCTTCTACGACGAGTTGGTACCCATAGTTGCCTCTCCTAGGGATCTACACAGGTGGCTGCGGAGGGGAATCCCGTGGCACCTACGGTTGACGTTGTATCACTCTCGACAGTACTACTGGAGGGCACCCTTGCGAAGCTTGGGGGCTTGCACCGGCGCAGGCTGTTGTTAGGAGGTCAACGTAACTTCCTCTGTTACCTTCGCTGATAGGACTGGGTCGTCATTATCCCAGACTATCTTCGGAAGGCCCCTGACTCCACTTTCTTGTATTTTGGTGTCCGGTCCTCATCACCCGGAGCGGAAATACTTGGAAGTTGTTTGACTGGCTGTGTCTTTAGGGACTTTATAGTGTGTGCTCTTTGTTCCTTGTATATAGTTGGCTTTAGGTATTTTTGTCTAGTCACGTTTGGACTTTGTGTTCTGAGTGACTGGCTTACCACTCTACCCATCTTGAAAGGCTTTTGGTCGTTCTTTCAGAAGTTGTAGAGTTGCCTCCTCAAGGGAAAAGGTTTTGATTGCTTATCCATATTCCTTGAAGAGTTATTTCTATATTCCCATAGGGGAAGGGTCTTTGGAACAGTTAGATATGGCCAATATTCCTGTGGAAACCAACCAAGGTGCCCTCCCAAAAGGGGATCCTTGTGCTTTTCCTTTCTTTGGAAACCTTGGTACTCCCTTGATGGCCACTTTGAATATTCCTGGGTTGAATGTTGGACTACCCGTTTGGCTGTGGTCCACTCCGAATATTCCAAATGCTCTTGAAGCTTCTCAATTGACTGCTTTATTTCAAGGGCATCACATGGGTGCTAACTGTTCATCTTCTTTCAAAGAGAAATCTGGGATTCCTTCTTCTCCTCCTTCTTGCAACAAGGAATCTAAAAAGAGGAGAAAGAGGAAGTCAAAGAAGAAGAATAAGTCTAGCATTTCATCTTCAACCTCTGCAAGTCATGTTGGAGATGAGTCTTCAGCCGCTGCAAGTCATGCTGGGGGCACAAGTCTAGTCACTGCAAGTCACACTAGCATTTCATCTTCAACCTCTGCAAGTCATGTTGGAGATGAGTCTTTAGCCACTGCAAGTCATGCTGGGGGCACAAGTCTAGTCACTGCAAGTCACACTAGCATTTCATCTTCAACCTCTGCAAGTCATGTTGGAGATGAGTCTTCAGCCGCTGCAAGTCATACTGGGGGCATGAGTCTAGTCACTGCGAGTCATACTAGCAAAGAGTCACCGACCTCTGCAAGTCATGTTTAGGACTCTCCGCAAACCACTGCTAGTCATGTTGGCGGAATGGAGGTTGATAAGAAACCTGGACGTAGAAGTTTTAAACCTAAGTTCCCTTGTAAGATATGCAAGGGAGACCATCTTACTCATTTATGCCCTAGTATTCCAGAGGTTCAAAGGATATGGTCCAAGTCTGAAAGTACTTCTACTCCTAGCTCTGATATGGTTTCTCATCAATCCCATCAACCATTAGTTGATAATGTGGTTGCGCCAGTGCAATCGCTGGCCGATTACACTCCTCTTTTGGGGGGTGAAGTGCCTAACAAAAGAGTTTGTTTGATCTCTAGTACAGAGTCTTCTAGTATAGGGGGCATTCCGGTTTCTTCGAATGTTCCCCCTCCAAGTTCTAAGAGTGTTTCCTTTGATTGGGATAGTCTTGTTGAGCCTCGTCTTCCTTCCGCTGCACCTTTCCAAATAAAGGTCAGGGTTAATTCCACAAATGTCTATCGATGTATGGTGGATGAAGGATCCTCTACAAGTATTATATCCTCTTTGACTTGGAAAGCTTTGGGTTCCCCAAAGTTGTTGACAGCTCAGAGTCAGTTGTTAGCCTATGATAGAAGGCCTGGTGAATCTATGGGTGTTCTTCCTCAATTGCCTATCACTTTAGGTGGGAAGACTGTCTTAATTGATATGATGGTGGTTGATAGCCCTTTAGACTTTAATATGCTACTTGGGCGTGATTATGTCTATGCTATGAATGCTGTGGTGTCTTCACTCTTTCGAGTAATGTGCTTTCCTCATAACGGGAATATTGTCACTATTGATCAGCTTGCATATGATAATCACCACCCTAAATCGACTTTACTGCAGAATGCCCCTTGGTTTGTTCCAAGTGATCAAGTAGACTCTACCCCGCCACGGGTCAATTATGTGGCATTGAGTCCTCAATGTTCAATCACTTTTGAGAAGGATCCTTTGACCTATTATTCTCCTTCTTGGGACTTGGTCCCGACAGTTGACCGAGAGATTCTTCCTATAGGGACATGGGACCCTTTAATTCCCTCTTTTAATCCTTGTAGTTCTCATGATTTCTCAGATCTTGCTTTGCCTTCACAGGAGGAACTCTTTGAAGCCATGAGTTATGACTACCAAAGGAGTCCTTGGTCTGATCCCTACAAAGGGTTTGTCCAGAAGAACTATTATGCGTAAGCCGCAAGGGTGCGTGGTCCCTTGTACCATATTGTATATATGAGGTACGCATTTTCAAGTTTCGTATTCTATAACACAAAGATCTTATATGAAGTTTATATGTGGGATGTATTAACTTCGTGTCTAGTGTTCCTATTTATGTCTACAGAACTTGGAAGATTTCTCCTTTGGAAGTTTATGGTTGGTCTGTTCGGACAGGTATTGGTTCTCGAAACTGGCATATAGGTTAGGTTTTTCCGCCTGCATTGTGCATTTATCAGTTTCCTTTCCCATTTTGCCTTAGGATCGACCCCACCAAGTTATGGTGCGGAACCTTCTCATTGCTTAGAAGTATCATGACTTGTGTGGTAGAGCCTACCTTATCATGGGTGCCCTAGTTAGTACCTTATTGTCGCTTGGCACTCATGCAGATTTTTGTCCTTAGGCTTGGGAGTCCTCTGTAGTCCCGCCATGACTTATGCGTTGAAGACTCATTCCTCTTTGCTTCTTCGCTTCGTTCTGGCCTTATACCCTAGAGGCTCCTATGTGTGTCGAGTTGTACTTCTGCATTGCATGTTGACCATTTGCACCTTTTGGCCTAGAGCTGGCTTCACTTGGACTCGTGTTTAAGCCAACTTTTGACCATGACGTCTGCAAAATCAACCTTGCATACCTTTGACTTCTGCAGCTTGACATACCCTGATCCGTGGAAGGAACATACCTCTGAGTGTCACTGACCAGTTTTCACCTCCCTGCATTGAGCATAGGAACGTTCCTTTCCCAGGAACTAGATCATCTGTTTCACCGACACTCGTTCTTTCCACTATACCATAACATTCTTTTATTCTTTTTCCGGCTTAACAGAAAAAGACAAAAAAAATTAAATATTCCAAAAAAGAGCGGGAACAGGGACATTATTTCCATTTATTGTTGGCAGCTAGAGTCAGTCGTGTCGCCCTTGAACAAAGCACTCAAAACAAAGTCTCCTCCGCATGGGTGGGATTTAGTTTGACTTAGGTATGCTATAACCTTGTTATTAAGTCAGTTCTCCCCCGATTGGTTATCTCTTCCAATCATATGGAGGGTTCGTTCATGCCTCCTGCATGGCGAACTTATACAGAGTCATCATATGCTGCCACATAGTCACATTGAGTCGTGCTTTTGTTCAAGGGAAGTTAGCCTGAGTCGGCCTCTCTGCGGTGTCTCTTGACTCATTTTTCAGTCGGCCATCCCTGGGTGTCAGTATCATGTCTATCATCACATCAGCTATATTGGTCCTTTACTCGTGCCGGTTTGAGAAGGTCCCCATTGACTTCTTGTTGGCGGGTCTTGTCCTTATCGACGACGACACCTTTCTCTGAGGACAGGCCTAGAGCCGCACCCTGGCCCTATTTTCATTATTGATAGGTCACCTTGTGCTCAGCATCGATCAGTATCATGGGTCTTTGACTGAGTGGTTTCCCTTGTGTTCGACATCAGCATACATTATCACACATTGGGATTCGTGCAGTACCTTGGTTTCCATTTGACCCTATTGGTGGATGCCTCGCCTCTGTGTCAGCTTTCATTATTGGTTGGTTCAGAGGGTTTCTGCCGTGCGCTAGCCACATCTTGTGTACGCCGGAAACGTACTTCGGTTGGGTTACTACATCTTTTTCGTCCGATTCCTTCCACATTATTGGCCTACGGGTTACACTCGCGCTAGATTGATGGAGGATGCCTTAATGCCTTCCTTCTAGCGGATCTTTCCCTATCGACTTCGACTCATTGCTCTGGGGCAAAGATCTAGAGTCCATTTGGCAGTACCTTGGGGTTTGCAGTCATTAGTGGCAGATCCTTCGCTATCGATAGTGGGAAACCATCATTGTCTCCTGATCGATAGATTCTTACAGGTGTTCGACTTCAGCTCATCTATTCACACTTGTTAGATTGTACTGGGTACCTTGACGCTCATTATCATTATCGGTGAGTAGTCTCGCGTTTGTTAATGGTATACATCAATGACCGGTAATCAAACGATTTCTCACATGGTCGACTTCAAATCATTTATTCCCATGGTGTAGAAATGTACCACGGCGGTCGGTGAAGACCTCAGGTTGTATCAGCATTCATTGGTTCACTTGACAGTTGCTCCTGTTGCTGCTAGTTGACACCACTCCACCTTATATGTTGCAGTCAGTCATGGCGACATTCTATATGCTGGCACCTGAGTTTGCAGTGTAGTACCATCCTATTCCATCATGTTCAGTTGGTACCTTTTTGGGATCAGTCTTTGATATCAGTGATCCGTTGCATCTTTCAGCATCATTGACAGTCTTATATGTGATATTCAGACATGTACTTGCTCATCATGATCAGATGATCCATTATGTATCTTCCAGTCATTTATACTTGTATACTTAGTGGATCCGCTTGTACTTGATATGCGGACATGCTTTACTTTTTCTGAGCATGGGTATGCCCGCCTCAGACAGTGTTTCTTTCTGATCTCCTTTTGGTGGCTTGGCAGGCTGAATTCTGGTGAAGTCCTCCTCGGTTTCTCGACAGACTTCCTTTCCATGTACTTACATAATATATTTCGGCCATCATGTTCCCCTTCTGACCTCATATATTAGGGGGCATTTTTTATAGCTCCAAATCTCACTTTTATGGTTTGTGATGCTGCACTCATGGCCTAGGGCAACCCCTCCTTCCAGACCTGGTCCTAAAATTTAAAAAACAGTGTTTTATCCCTTATACGCGACATTGCCCTGAGTTAAACGCGTGTACACGCGGGTCTGTGTATACCCAACCCACGTGTATGTATTAAAACACTTAAAAAAAAAATAATTCCTTATTTTCAGGCGGAGATCGCGGGTTTTACCTACTGATCACCTGTTAGTGCCCGTGGCCCAACTGTTCCCAACCAACTCCTAACTAAAAAAACTACTTTGGAGATGGTATAAAAAGACATCAAAGGGAAGGCCTAAGGGAGAGAGAAAAGAGAGCAAGATTATTATGCTGAGATTTTTCCCTTAGACCAGGTCTGAAGTCCTTGGTGCATTCTGCACTTCCCCCATTCTGCATAGGAAACCCTTGTTTCCATGTGTATTGGTGATCACTCATCCTTTATATCACCATTGAGTAAGACTTGGAAGGAGCTCTTGTTGGAGGCTTGAGGCTGGAACGAATCCGGGAGGAAGCTTTGCTTGGAGCCTGCTGAAGGTGTTTCAGGTGAAATCTTTCCGTTATATGTACTTTACTTGCCTTTATATAAAGAAACACGTCTTGGTTCCCGAAACAATCTTTCTTTGTGCTTATGAGATTCATGTTTTGAATTCTTATGCAAGTAGTTACTTAAAGATTTTTATAACTAACTTTATAGCATGAAGATGGTTTATGTATAAGTATTTGTCCATGTACTGTTGTGCTCTTTGATTTGTTTGTTTTACAGGTCAAAGGAGAAGAAGGGAACTCCAAGAAGGGTTTGGACCCTAAAGGCCTTCTCGAACGTAGGACCTTAGGTACGTACCCTCAACATTAGAATTTGATTACAGTAAAGATAATGGCTGTGTGTGTGTTTCTTTGAATAAGCAATTTTCAGTCTGGTAGAGTCTTAACCCAAAGGACCCTAGGGGTACTTTCCCCTCAACCAGGGAGCATAACCCTTTGCCCTTGATGTCAAAGGGGGAGAATGAAGCTGAAGATTTTGAGGTTGCCATCAAGTCCAAAGGGGGAGATTGTTGGCATTATGATTTTGGTATGGCTCTATGTTACAGATGTTGTACTTGATGGCAACACCCTCAAGTGGCAATGCTCTTATCAGGCTCTCAAAATGTTGAAAATCAAGAAGTACGCAGGAGAACAGTTCAGCAGATGCGTACACGTAGGTACAACATGAAGGGACCGCGGCTAGACACACAGGTCACCCGTTCGAAGGGTGCGTACCCCCAGTTTCACTTACTCCAAGGCAGAGAAGCGCGTTCACGTGGGGTTTCCTATGTTTGGCTCGTGGTATTTAGCTCGCCGCTCTTGATTCTATGGTTTTGGCCCGTGGTATTCTTTTATATTATTATTATTATTGAGGCCCATGTTTTTGGGCCCCTGGTATTGATCCATGATTTTAGGAGGAGCTAGCCTATATAAAGCAAAGGAGATCACTTGGCTATGTATCTTTTGCAAATTGAATATCTTAAGATCTGAAATATTGGGTTATTGCTTAAAAGCTTGATCTATATGAAAGTGAAGTTGAAAGCGAATCTGAGAAGGGTGATCTCTCGAGCGCATGATCAGATCTGGACATCTGACTAACTATGGCACACTGGTGAACTGCCATTTTGGCCCTAATCAGAAGTACGCAGGTGATTAACAGTGAAAGTGCGTGGGTACGTAGAGGCGAAATAGGAGAACTGTGTGGGTACGTAGAGCAGAAGAAGGAGAATTGCGTGGGTACGCAGTGCGACAGTGGTTCAGGTGCGTACGCACAATAAAGGTACGCGGCGCGATAGTGTCTCTGGGTGCGTACCTGCTGTAACAGTACGCGGCATGATAGTGTCTTTGGGTGCGTACCTACTGTAACAGTACGCAGCGCGATTGAAGAAGCAGTGCATGGGTATGCGGTGCAGCAGAAGGCTCTCTGCGGGTATACGCAGGGAAGCAGAAGGTGAAGTGCGTAGCGACGCAAGGCACAGAAAGAAAAACTGCGTATCTATCTTAAGATCTTCTGTTGATTGAATTTTTCTGTTGATAAGGTGTTCTAGGTTAGTTTTGTTGATCTGGTTACTGCAGTTGACTGTGTAATTTACATGTACTTGATGATCATTTGATGCTTTATGAAAAGTGGTTCTTGTAAGAAAAGAAGTAGGGGGTTGTAGCTCCCTTCCAGGAAAGACTGGAAAACGAGAGAGATTTGTAGCTCTCTGCAGGTTGCAGCCTATGTACTAGTAAAGGACTGCACCAGTACAAAATCATTGTAAAAGGAGTTTCTAATTTGAAAGAAGATAGAGACATATTGCAGCAGGTGGTTTTCACCCACATTGGGTTTCCACCTTACATCTGGTGTTCTTTGGTGTGACTATCTATTTTTCTTGTTCATGCTTTTATGGTACTGATATGCAAAAATAATTCAAAGCATAAATAAGGAAGATTTGTTAAAAGAACTTGATAATACTGATTCACCCCCCCTCTCAGCATTATTTCCAACAGTTTTGTCATAAATTGGGCATTGAATGGCTTTCCAATTTTGGAGTTAGTTTCCATGGAGGAAGGGATGAGAGGATATAAGGAGGATATTTGATTCATTCCCTATCCAATTTCGAGCTCATAGGAGAGGATAAGAGGTGGGAATCTTCTACAATGATCTAGAATAAAGGAATATTCCTAGAAGCCTATGAATATTTCTCTTAGTCTAACCCAACGTAGGTCAAAGTGGGCCTAGGTATTTGTAGAGCAGGCTTGAATGGGCCTAAGTGCTTTTCAACGCAATTACCCCTGACCAAGGTTGCATTGGTCCCTCAAGGAGTCATTTCAGGAAGGCTTCAGGCCAGGAAACTCACAAGAATGAAGGCATTCCATGTGGTGACTTGTCTAGGGCATGTAACAATTGAATTAGGGTTTGATGAGACCTAATAGTACTAATATAAATGTTGGGAGTGATGTGCCTAAATAGATCTGTAACAACTGCCTCCTAAAGCATGAAGTCGAAAATGATAATGTCTAGTGATATGCTTTACGATGTGATGAGGAGGAACTGAAGCTCATGGTGGCCTGTATCAATTACAATACATAATATCATGATATTTTGGATTTTTCATGAATCGTTGAAGGAAGGCATACCCATGCTCATCATATAAAATTGTAATTACATGTACATAAATCAGATAGTCGTCTAGAGATATAAACCCATGATAGGATGACCATCTGCGTAAAGCCATCGTACAAATGATTTAGTACTCTCCTGAAATCGCAGCCTAGATGGATGAAACTAAATCTAGGGTCTTCTATCTTGTTCCATAGTTTGCTCGAGTACGAGTCTAACCATGTGAATATGTGATCTGAAGTCAAACATGGGAAGACACCATCTGATTACCAGCCATTGATGTAAGCCATTAATAGACACGGGAGATATCACCGATAATGATAATGATTCTCAAGGTACTGCAGTACATTTTGCATGGTGTGAATAGATGTTTTGATGTCGAACACCATACAAAGTATTTCGGTCAAAGGCCAGTGATGTCAACCTATCACTGGAGGTGAGAAACTTGCCATTGATGTATGCAAGCCCCAAGGTACTCAAAGGGTGTTTCTAAGTCAACCTCTTGGATAATGTGCTAATGTCGACAAGAAGTGACTTGTCGCATGAGGGTCTTGATGTATCCCACATCAACAACATGAAACAAGTGTAATGATTTTTGGAGACAGAATTTAACTGACGGCACAAGGTTCAGCAATGGCGGTCATGAAAATGAAGGTTTATGAGTATTGCAAAGGATGAATTTAATTGAGTGACTTCTCTTGAACATGTTGGCGAAACTGAATGAATTGACAACATTGACCCAAGACCAAAGTGATGGATGGTATGATAGACCATAGGTATGATAACCATCAAGCAGATAACCCAACCCAAATAGTCACAGAGATGAAGTGAAAGTGTCATGTTCAAGAGTGACCTACTGCCATAAAGTGGTTTACCCCTTTTCCCATTTTCCCCAGTCATTGCTGACCAGTACCTCTTTATTTTTTATCAAGCTTGAGGAGGATAACATATGCTTGTTGTATAATTCCACCCTTCGGGTGAATCCATTGCTATATGATGTTTTAATGAGTCTAGCGAAGGTGAAACTCAGTATTGTCATGATGGACAAGTTTGTCACTATTTGATGTTTTAACGAGTTTAATGACAATGATAACTCATTCTTTCATGTTTAGAGAGTTTAAAAAGGGAGAAAAAGAAAACTCCACAATTTCTTTTTTGTAGATTTGTCTCTCAAGACCAAAAAAGCATAAAATAATACGAGAGAGAACCTATTGACCATGTTTGATCAACATATTCTTTTTTCGTAAATAATCTATCTCAGCATGGAAAAGGTTTAAACTTGTACTGAGTAGATGTCGTTTCCAATCTGTTAACAAGCTGAAAAGGATAAGCGCTCGACAATCTTTTCATATTTCAAGAGTTTGAAAAGGTCTTAAAGAGGACTCCACTTTGAGGAACAAGTGGTGTCTAGGACAACAACTGGTTCCGGTGATGTTGGAACTTCTCAAAACATATTGATTTATGTGAAGAGGTTGGCTAATAAGACCACTAATTGCAATTGTTCCTCAGAAAGGGTAAAACAACCAAGTGAAAGCGTATGATTGGCCAAGTAGATAGTGACGATGGATGGAGAAAAATGAAGGCTCATCTGATGGAAGAGGCTGATAGAATGGAAATCACGAGGGTTAAAATGGAGATGGGTTCATTTTTGTACAAGCTTGAACCATATGGAACTATGATTAGATTTAGTTTCATGTTTACACAAGCTTGAAATGAAAAACTATTCTTGAGATTGGTTTACATGCCCCTAGCTCGATGACTCGATTCTAGGTGCATGCCCCCCAAGCTTCATTGCATTCACCTAAGTAGACAACTTGTGGATATGAGGTGGATGGAATGAAGGTTCATATATGAGATCAAGTGAAAGACTCAACTGGGATTTTACGAGATCAAGTGAAAGACTCGAATTGGAACTTTGATCCAGGGGACCTTGTTTCATTTTTTAATGAGCTTGACACAAGACAAGGAACTCTGCTCAGATTCCTTGTTTCATTTTTTAACGAGCTTGACACAAGACAAGGAACTATGCTCTGGGACCTGTTTCATTTTTTAATGAGGTTGACACAGTAAAAGAACTATCCTCATATTCCTTGTTTCTTTTTTTAATGAGCTTGACACAAGACAAGGAACTATGCTCAAGCACCTGTTTCATTCTTTTTTGTTTTAATGAGGTTGACACAGTAAAGTAATTATCCTCATATTCCTTGTTTCATTTTTTAATGAGCTTGACACAAGACAAGGAACTATGCTCACATTCCTTGTTTCATTTTTTAATGAGCTTGACACAAGATAAGGAACTATGCTCACGACCCTTGTTTCATTTTTTAACGAGATTGACACAAGACAAGGAACTATGCTCGTACCCTTTGTTTCATGACCCATAATAGGTCATGACTTCCAAGAGGCTCTCATCATATGGGAGAACAATGCTCTGGAAGGGATCCGTAACAAGGAATCTGAGATCTGGTTCCAATGCCCCCAGTACATAATGTATAACATCACGGAATTGATTGCCAGTTGATGTAGGCATGGAAGATACCATTGGGACAAAAATACCATTTATGGAAGATTGTTGACTGGAAGCCATATTTAAATCGAGAAATGAAAGCTGGGCAATGGTGACAATTCTGCCTTCATGCGGGAAACACATCACTCGAAAGAGTTTTGAAACAATAGCTCCCATGGCATAAACATAGTTGTGGCCAAGAATTAAATTGTAATCTAAAGGGCCTGGGACTACCATCACATTGAGATAAACAACTTTTTCTCCCAAAGTAATAGGCAACTGAGGAAGGATCCTTAAAGTTTGACTGGTTCCTTTGTTAAAAGCCAACAAATTTTGGGTAATAGGCACAAGTGGCGGTGAACAGAGTGCTTGCCAAGCAGTGGAGGAAAGGATACTCACTGATGCACCTTCATTTATAATAGTGCCAGGTACAATCATACTACAAACCTGTACTATGATCTGGAAAGGCACATAAGAAGGAAGACGACATCTTGCTAGTCGATTCCAATTGAAGGAAGTGACCATACTACTTGGTGGGGGTACCATAAGAATGGGAGAATTACCCCTTTGAGTTACAAGAATGAGAGGATTGTCCTCCTGTCTTGATGGAACAAGAGGGTTGCCTCCAAGCTCATTGGAATCTGAAGAAACGAAAAGAACCTAAGTGGTATCATATTCACTCTCTACGGGAAAGGTATGATTAATTGGAGGTGGAATTGGGTCAATTGTTTCCTCGACCTGTGATTGGTCAGATATAGACTCATGAGATTCACATTCAGAGAAAGTGGTTTTGACCGACAGTTGATTTGGGTCAGTCACTTCATCAACTAGTGACAGATTAAGGGAGAGTCTCCTGTAACCAAATGGAAGTCGTTGCAGAGAAGGAGGATGATTATCCAACACTTTTTGGGCTTCATCCAGATAGGGATAAAGGTGAATGGGGTGATTCCGTTCACATAACCTACAGGGAAACTTAACTTTACCTTTCTTTCCATGAACTTTACTACCACTAGTTGATGGTGTGTCACTAGCATGATCTCCAGAAGTTGATGACACAAGATCATGTGAACGAGAAGACCATTCTTCTAAGATCTGAGGAATACTAGAACAATTTCGAAGAAGATGGTCTCTTGTACAAAGTTTGCAAGGATATCGAAGTTTGTGAGGTTTATCGGATGGTTTCTCATCAGAAGTTGCATTCGAAGCAATGGTTGCTTGGTCTCCCCCCTACTAAACTTTCTTCTTCTTCTTCTTTTTTCCCTTTCTTCTTCTTCTTGTCCACCTAGTTACTAGTGTCAATAATTTCACTAGGCGAAGAGGAAGAAGGGGAGGAAGAAAGAACCGACGAAGAAGATAAAGGGTCAAATTTAGGATCAACTGTAGGTTGATTTCTCCAGGTGGAGGAGTACTCGATTGCGGAGAAATCATGACATTTTGAACCAAGGAGGTTGAAAACAACCAAACTAGAAAGCCAATGGTAAATCCTGGAAGGGATAATGTAGCCATAAAAGGAGCACCAATATTTCCGAAAGGAGGAAAATGACTAGGATTCCCATCAAAAGGAATTCCTTGTTTGGTGGTCTCCGTAGTTGTTGCCATATGTATCAACCTAGGATCAACTAAGGAGTGACGTGGAGGATGTTATCCGTGGTCAATTAATTTTATTTTAATCAAAATAACATAACATAACAAAAGAGGGATAATCTAGGCAAAAGGATTACCAAGAAACTATGAACTGCAATATACTGCCTCAGTAAACCAAAGACTTAACATACATGCAGGCAATCTCCCTGAATTTTGTGTTCAGTGTATCACAGTGATCTTTGAAAAAGAGCAAAGAGCACACCTAATGCAATTTTCCTAGCTATTCCTATCAAGCATTCACAAACTACAATATGCAAAAATGCAAGTTTTTCTTTTCAGTCCCTTTAGTGTTTAGATGAATAAAAAGGAACTAGATGCACAAACAATCAATCAATACTTTTCACAAGAAACAAAGAATTTACGACAATTTATTTTTCAAAGAAATGAAGACTTTACGAAACTTCCTTTTCAGAAAAGACTAATCGATATAAACTAACTTTGACAATGAATTGATAATGATAAAGAAAACCCTTAAGAAAATCTAAACAATCAAGGTTAAAGTAGGGCTAGAAGAGGAAATACAAATTGATTTCAAAACCATAAGAAACATTGATCTTTCAGCAAACAACTTCAGAAGCAAATTTGGAAAAATCCAAGTCAAAGGTGGGTTTTTTGACCTAAGGAGGATCAACGCATGTCAGAGTGGGAGAGACTGCACTATAGAGTACTGTCTCTAAGCCAAGGGTGCTATGCAGAGCACTGTCCCTTGACCAAGCCTGCGCTGGTGCCAGAGAGGCCAATCAAAAGACATCTAACCTCAATTTTTTGATCAAAACCACTTCAAATAAGATCAGTGAAAGAAAGTAAAGTCTACCAGGGTGCACTATGATGAGGATAAACTACTCGGAATGATGGTCAATCCCCAGTATGGTCACCAATTTGTTATGTGGAATTTTGCATCTACGGATAACTACAATTTCCCTAGGTGGGTAGCTACACCTAGAACAACAGATTTAAAGAGTTCAACATTTTCCTATAGAAGATAAATAAGACAAGGGACCTACCTTTTATATTTCACTTCCCTTTGTCTCCTTTGAATAGTTCCCGTCTCTCCTTCTCGAACTAAATGCACTCGATAAGTACCTGTAATCATAAACAGAGGAAAAAAACCAATCAAAGCAAGAGATCTATCTACTATAAGCAAATGGAATCGAAAGCATTTACACATATAATCATCATACATAAAGACAAGAATATGGGAAAAGGTGTAAACAACTTTATTAAGTAGAAGGAAGAGTTACAACCAAGAAGTCTATTCCCATGTCACTCATCCAACTTGAGTTCCATACTTCATCACACCAAAAGCACAACACTACGACAGCATAACAATACTTGCTTACAATATCAAATCTCAAACCAACATGATCTCCTTACAAATTCTCAAAGTCCAGCCCCTGATCACTATGATGAGTGCTCAATTTATAGGGAAATGGAGGTGGTTTTGTCATAAATTGGGCATTGAATGGCTTTCCAATTTGGGAGTTAGTTTCCATGGAGGAAGGGATGAGAGGATAGAAGGTTATTTGATTCATTCCCTATCCAATTTCGAGCTCATAGGAGAGGATAAGAGGTGGGAATCTTCTAGAATGATCTAGAATGAAGGAATATTCCTAGAACCCTATGAAGATTTCGCTCTATCTCGCCCAGCGCGGGTCAAAGTGGGCCTAGGTGATTTGCAGAGTATACTTGAATGGGCCTAAGTTCTTTGCAACGTAGTTACCCTTGACCAAGGCTACGCTAGTCCCTCAAGGAGTCATTTCGGGAAGGCTTCAGGCCAGGAAACTCTCAGGAATGAGGGCATTCAATGTGGTGACTTTTCTACAACTTGTAGCAACTGAATTAGGGTTTGATGAGACCTAATAGTACTAATTTGAATGATGGGAGTGATGTACCCAAATAGACCTATAACAAGTATGGTATGACATGAGGCCAGGATAGGTTAGTCTCCACATAACTCCAAATGAAATAATATTTGTGTAGAGGGCACCCACAAGACAACCTAGTATGTAAGAATTTTCTAAAGTTCAATTGCGAACAACGATGGGAGAGCGTTAGGATGAGATGGCACAAGAATACATGGGGCTATAACTCGTGGACCAATGGGAAGAGGAGGCCATGTAGCCCCACCATACATGAAAGCCTGGTAAGAAGGCCATGTAGCCCCACCATACATGTAAGCTTGTTAATAAGGCCTTGGTAGATAACAAACGAACATGCTAAGGAAACGTCGGGATGGACAAGATGGTTGATTAAAAAGGAATCATCAAGACCCACCCCAGTTGATTAAAAAGGAGCAGTCAAAGGAGTCACTGGGATAGTGCACTAGGGTTAGTTGGCAAGGAATGATGAAGCGCTGCAACCTATATACCACCTAGAAACTAGGGATGCACATAGGTGAGGCCCACTAGTCCATGTAGACCCATAGATTAGATCTTGGAAGTATAAAAAGGAACTGGCTAGAAGAGCGTCTAGGTGAAGGGATAGGGATGATGTATCTCAGTGGTCCACACCTCGAAGGTGTAAGAGGGGCAGCAAAGGGAAGCAATGAAAGGAAAATATTGGGATGAAATGGCATGGAAACCGTGTTAATGAATATAAGAGATCACCAAAAATCAAGTGATGTAGATTATTTGTAACATCCCCTCCATGTGACTTCAGTAGGTAGGAGGGATGGGTGGTGCAATCATTGTGGGTTGTTATATGTGGCGTAGCTTTAATTTACAATCTAATGTGGGCCCTAGAACCATGGGCCAGAACTCATATTGCGACACCCTCCATAAAGTTAGCTAGTTAGTATGTTACCCTGGCGCAATCTATGGATCAAGAGTGTCATTGGATGAAGGTCATAGGATATGTGGAGTGTTAAGCATGACAGTGGGAGGTAATGCTGGTATATATACACACACACACACATACATATATGTATAGTTGAGAAAAATAAATATAATATAAATTGTCTCACTCTTCTGACACCATGCGAAGAGTCGGATTAGGGAGTAACAACCATTATATTCACACTCTGTAATTTTCCTAGGTTGAGGAAGAAAACTACAAAGGTAACCACAAACCACTTTTAAAGCTGGGATCTAGTCTTTCCAACTTCAAAGAGGGCTCTGTCTACATGATTTAGGTTTTTGTTTTTAATATCTTAGGCTAGTTATTAGAATTTGACGTGGGTTTTTCAAAAGTTTGGTTAAAAGATGCTCAAAATTCCATTGGGCATGGAGTCATAAAATTTTTGGGTAATCAATTACAAAATGACAGAGTAGCTACAACAGGTCAGGGTGGGCAAACTTTTGGATCCTTTAAGACATTTATGGTGTGGATGAGATGAAAAAAGTAGAAGATTAATTAAATATAAATCATATTGAAATGAATTTTATATTTAATATCATGATGAAAACATTAAGATTGTTTATAACAAGTCCAAGCAGAGTACACTTAAGTAAATTCAACTCTTAATATTGTTGCAACAATCACAAAGGGACATTCATATGCAAACTAAGAAAAAATAATAATTTAACATAATATAACACATCACCATTTGTTTGGCACAAGAATCTTGGCAGAAAACTCCCTCTATATTTATGAAAATTGATTACTTTGAGTACAATCCAAGGCTTACATCAAGGTATGGATCTCTTCTTCATGCATGCTCCAACCATTACTAAGTCCTATTCAAAAATATTTATAGACTTTCTATTGAACTAAATTTGGATTCCAAAAAGGAATTTATTACAAAAGAATTTCTGGAAAAAATATGAACAATAAAATAAAGATAAAAACATTCTCTGGAAAGCTATAGGAAATCTGGAACTACTGCAAAATTTTTAGCCTTCAAATCTGGAAATTGGTTCATTAATGCTAATCCTCTTCCTTGGAATCTAGAATGGTTGAAGTTGTTTTCACAAAACTTTTTAGCTTCCCTTTCAAAATTGATCAACTCTGCCACCTGTATCAACTAGTTGTCCCTTTGACTATTATTTCTAAGTATAAAATACGAAAATAATTGCATGCCTATTTATGTTTTCCACCTAGTTTATCAATGAATTATTTGTATTTTGGAGTTAAACCAAACTTATGTGTTGACCATTTTTTCCCATAGTCTTTGCCATCATCATCCTTTAAATTTTCATCATTGTCGCAAAATATTTGGGAAGAAAATATTTTGAATAATATTTTCAAATATTTTTCTTAAACTTGTAAATGAATTTCATAAATAAAATCTCAAAATATTTCTTTAAATGATTTTATAAACCATCCTCTTGTTTTGAATTCCATGTCGTGTTTCCCTGAATTTATATATTGATGAATAAATGGGATTCATAAACATATTTTTATAAAAATCATCGACTTATTTCCTTCCCATGGATTTTAAAAACCATGTTTATGAATAAATGAGATTCATAAAAATATTTTATAAAAACCATCGACTGATTTCCTTGCCATGGTTGGTAAAGTATATTTTACTTTCCCATTTTATTCCTGTAAAATATTTGGATAAGTATTTATCCAAATTTTATGTTCCTTGCATTTCTCCTCTTTATACCATAGGGAAAACAATATTTCTCCTCTATAAAATGTCATTTTTAGCTAGCCTCTTTTTACCTCAATCTTTCTCCCATAAACTTATCTCATAAACTATCAATCCAAGCTCCATAGAATTCCAATATCCAGCTCTAGATAAATTCGATCAATCAAATGGCACAAATGAGCTTCCCGCCATATATTCATAATATTTAAATCAACATAAATAATGGTTTAGGAGGAGGAGAAGGGGGGGGGTCCGAAATGGAGAATATGATAACCGTAAAACATGGTAAAGTGAAACAATGTTTTTCGGGGGGTGGGGTAGGTTAAAAGTTGAATAGGCAACCCTCTCGAAATCCATGAATAACATTGATTTAATTATTCACACATCTCGAGGCATGGAATTTTAATGTATGAAGTGGGGGGTAATAAATTTAATTTGACCTTTTGATTTTGACTTGTGAATTTATTATTGGCTGATATATTTAACGTAATAAATGTGGCTCCTATAGTTTAGAGATTGGGTTGATTTTTTATTTTTAAATCAAGTTTAATATTTTAAATAAATAATTTTATAAAAAATATAATTATGTATATTTTATAAAATTAAATCTATTTTGAAATAGAAACCATTAAAAATAACTTAGAGACATTTCATCCTTTAGCAATGGAAAAGGTTATTGACAACTGACTCATGACACCTCACTCATGACAAGACACTCATGGCACCTCAATGATAACCCTTTAGGGACCTTGCAATTCAGATCAAGACTAATGGACCTTTTTTAACACACATATTTTCAATGACTTGACCAATTTGAGACCTTTGTACAAAGAAAATTTAGACTATAATACCTGTTGAATTTATAGGCTAAACTTTACCAGCAGATTCCCAAAATAAATAATTGGATAGACAAACTTTAGTTACCTATATTATAGGACCCTTGCAGTGACTCTAATGGGGGTGGAATCCTCTGTGTGAGGTGCCAAGAACACCGTACACTAGTAGCCTAATCCATTGGGCTGAAACCCAACTGGTAATATGTTCCAATCCTCAAACGGAACCAAATACATTCTTCAAACTACAATCTGAACTATACACTGAAAACTGAAAACTCTGCTACAAACTAAAGTTTGAAAAATACGGTTGAAAAAGATGCTCAGAATGTTGAGCTTAATCACACGCCTACCTACCATAGGCTGCTTATACCCCTAAAAAATTAAGTAATAGAAAAATGCATAAACAACCAATCAAGTAGCTACATACTTGATGTGATTTCTGGACTTCATTTCAACAAAATGGAAACTGGAAAATGTAAGTGCAATGACAGTTGATTGTAGACTTTTCTTTCACAACAGAAACATAATCAGAACTCTTTAGTGAACAATTCCTACATATAGAAAACTAGGGGATCAAAGAAAATATATTTCATTTGTTGATCATTAAGAAGTTTTGTAATTTGTTTGTCAAAATGAGACTTCTCATATGTGTTGTTTAAATTAGACCCTGGTTTAACGTGTAAAAGGTCCTCACAAAACTGATTTTGATCTTGAAAATTGTAAGACTGAACTTGAACATTTAAGATCTGAATGTCCTTCACAAGTTTGTCAGCAAACTATTCTAAAAGGTTGGCTTTAGCTTCAAAGCTACATTTGCAAGTCCTCAAATAAATAAGAAGTAAATTGGAGAAATATTCCTCCATTTGATTATCATCACAAATATCCCAGTATTCTTTGAAACCTTCAATAGAAACATGGTCTTCCACAAACCCTGTCATTTTGTTTGATAAGAAATTGAATGAGCAATTTAAGCTCTGAATGTTTCCCCAGTGGAGTCACCATAATGTTAGCACTCCGTAATTTTCCTAGGTTGAGGACGAAAACTACAAAGGTAAACACAAACCACTTTTAAAGTTGGGATATAGCCCTCCCAACTTCAGAGAGGGCTCTCTTTGTATGATTTAGATTTCTTTTTTTAAGATGTTAGGCTAGTTATTAGAATTTGAGGCGGGTTTTTCAAAAGTTTGGTTGAGAGATGTTGGAATGTCCATTGGGCATGGAGTCATAAAATTTTTGGGTAATTAATTACAAAATGATAGAGTAGTTGAAACAAGGCAGGGTAGTAAAAGTCTTGGATCCTTTAAGACATTTATGGTGTGGATGAGATGAAAAAAGTAGAAGATCAATTAAATATAAAGCATATTGAAATGAATTTTATATTTAATCTCATGAGGAAAACATTAATATTTTTAATAACAAGCCTAAGCAGAGTACACATAAGTAAATTCAACCTTTAATCTTATTGCAACAATCAGGAAGGGAAATTCATATGGAAATTGAGAAAATGGAACAATTTAACATAAGAAAACACATCACCATTTGTTTGACACAAGAATGCTGACACAAAACTGCCTCTGTATTTCTGAAAATTGATTACTTTGAGTACAATCCCTAACTTACATCAAGGTAGATCTCTTTGTAGAAATTCTGCAAATTCTCTACAAATCTCCCTCTAAGACCATGTAAAAAATATGATTATAGATTAACCTGATAATGCAATATAACTAAAGCAAAATACTATAACCTACTTGTCACACGGAATGAGTCGATCTTGCGGACAAGATAGACCTTCCTAGAATCTAAAGAAGACCTAATGACAAGCAAACCAACCAGACACTATCTTTCTCTAAATATGCTTCAATAAACAATGGCAAACAAGTGTTTTTAGGGCCTACCTTAGGTCCAATGAAAGCTTGTGGATGCCCTCGCTCCTTTGATCCAAATGAGCTCCTTTTCGCGAATCTGCAAACACAAACAAGGCAAACAAATTAAATAGCACCTGAAAAACCAATTGCATAAAACATATTTAACATGAAAGTCAAGGAGTCCATTAAACAAATAGCATAAGATACTTGTTGAGAAAAATGAGTTTGATTGTATTAATTCAAAAGAAGAAGAACTTTACAACCTTTGCCTTGACGCTGTACAAGCTCCTCCCAGGGTCCAACAAGAAGTCTCCTCTACTTTGACAAGTTTCACTCACTCCCCAATGGAACTAAAAAGGTATGTGATCTCTCCTCTTAAGCTCAACTAGGAAGTCTTAATTTCACCAGCATTTACCCTCAAAATGTTCAGCTTCTAACCTCTCTAGTCCTCACCCCAATGCCTGTATTTATAGTGCAATGGAGGGAAGTTACTAGTTCCTTCTTCAAAGGGATAAAGCCCTCCTTCAAAGGGATAGCTCCTTTAGTCAAGGGATTAGCTCCTTCTCTTTTGGGATGCATGAACCACCTCAGAGCGAACAATCCACGTCAAAATTCCTTCTAGAATCCTCTAGAATTAACCCAAAGTGAGTTTTTTAAGATAAACTTTGCGCCTTTTGACTTTCACAGGGGTACGCACCCACCCCTTTACAGACAGAGCGTGCAGATACGCAGTTGACATGAACAAAGGGTGCGGGCCCGCAGGTGACAGTAGGAGAAAGTGCGGAACCAGAGCTTTTATTGATTTTCAATGTCTTTCTCTTATTTTCAAAGCTTGATTTGAAGAGCTGAGGTCTGAGACTTGCTTAGGAGGACAGTACAAGTGATGATGGACTCATACTGACTGCAAATAATCATGATGACGATATTTTTGTGTAACATATTGCCCCCTAAAGTGCGAAGTCTGTAGTAGATGAGGATTTCATTTATCATATAGGAAGAGTGAAGTACTTTATCATTTCGAGGATTATCTTGTGGAGAGCCCAGTCGGAACCTGTAAAAACATTCAATGCAAGATATATATATGAGATCATATCATCGCTGAGGTAGGCATTCCCATACTCAGATCAAAACTAACTAGAAAACTATCTACTACTCTGATATAGGAATGATCTTGTAGTACATCACAAGTATAGACTCATGTGAACACAGTATGGACGCAGCCATCTGTTTATGAATAGTCCAAAATATAATGAATACAAAATTCCTCGCAGCCTGGATTGTGGAAACTAGATCCAGGGTCTTCATTTCTACTTCCCGAAATAGTACAATTCTATCCATGCGAATAAATGTGTTGAAGTCGAACATGGTAGAAACCACTTGATTACCAGTCAATGATGTAAACTGTTAACAAGTGTGAGAGAAACCACCAGTGATGTCAATGGCTCTCAAAGTACCCAGTACAATCCATGAGATGTGAATAGATGTGTTGATGTTGAACATATCACGGAATCCTTTGATCGAAAGTCAATGATGTAAACTGTCGTTGAAGGCGAGAAACCTGCCACTGAGGCATGCAGATTCCAGGGTACTGACGATTCCTAGATCATCTTTCTAGATAATGAGCTGAAGTTGATAGAAAGCGATCCGTTGTAGGCAAGCCCACAACATGAAATCATAGATCAAGTTGAAGAAATTTAGTTGCAAGGACTGACTCAGGGATGGTCAAGATGGATGACAGATATTTTGCAGATGAATGGCTTATTGGCAGTGACCTCTTGAACACATAACAACACGACAGATGGTTTGGTGACAATTGACCCAAAGCTAATACCCAGAAACCGGCTGAAGACTTTCAATGTGGTTTGATCAACTGTTAGGCAAAGGATTTCCCAACCCAGGTGAATAAAAGTGTCATGTTCAAGAGTGGTTACAAAGTATGACAATCAGGCTCATTTTTCTCTCTTTTCCCCCACCATTTCTGGCAAGTACCTCTTTATTTTTGACAAGCTTGAGGAGGATAACATTTGCTTGATTATAAGCTCATCCTTCGGATGAGTCCAACTTAGTTTAAATTCGAACCCTAAGAAGGAGTGGTTCGTTCTTGTTTGTAATTGAACAAGTCCTTTACTGTGAAATTTTAACGAGTCCAGTATAGGAGAAACTCAGCGTTTTTCAATTTTAGAGAGTCCGAAAAAACTAAAGAAGACTCCAGGGTTGACCTTTTTCGTAAATTTGTGTCTCCCAAGCCTGAAAAAGTATAAAATAATACTTGAGAGAACCGCTTGATCTTTTACGACCAAGGAGTACTTTTCGTAATTAGTGCCACTGATCCGAAAAAGTAAAAAAGCGATCAATGACACGTCGTTTTATAACCAATATCGAATTTGAAACGACAAAAATCCGGCGATCTTTTCATGTTTTTACGGTCAGAAAAGAGCTGTAAGTGGACCGTCTTTTAATTCCGTTTTAACGAGTGTAAAAGAAACACTCGGCAATCTTTTCACATTTTAGGAGTCAAAAAAGGGCTTAAAGATGACTCTACATGTTTTTTCGTCGAAAATGATAGATTTCGCCTGAATAATCCTGTTATCTTGCACAAAAACACAAACATTACTCATACCTGTTTGAAATGGATAAAAATGTCGCAAAATACCTTTTCAAAGTGAAACATAAACAAATTTGCAATTCATTTACTCAAAAAACTTATAAAAAGGGGTTTTGACAATTCATTTTTACCGTTTGAGTTTGGGTGAGAAAATAGTGCTTTTGCTCAGAAAACTTCCCGTGAAGATTGCGGAAAATCCAACCGTCGGAATCGAACGCCGTCTTCTCCAGGTATTCCACATCAACTTACTCTTCATTTTTAACCGTTTCATTTCTTGTTTTAGTCATGCATTTTATTTTTTGGGAGGGTTTTTAGGCTTAAATTCCGCGCGCGGGGGCCCGCAGGTGTAATGCTGGTAACCTGCAGGCCCCGACTTTTTCTCCATTGGGAAAAACCAGGGGCCCGCACCTTCCATGTAGATAAAGTGCATACCCACGCACTGTGTCTAACCTGGAGGGTGCGTACCCCGCCGCGAGGGTTTTTAACCCAAAAATTCTCAAAAATCGACCAAACAAAATAATTCCTAGCAATTTAATTAATCTTTTTACTTGATGCAGAGAGTACATCATGCTAGATTGGCGCGAAAGAGAGCATGAGGACGTGGATGCTGCTGCATGGAATCATCAACCTTCACTTGATGCTTTGAGGGCGTGCGGCTTGTACAAATTCTGGACCATTCCTGGCATGAGGGCTCAGGTGGATTTCTTACAGTGGCTGGTTGACAGGTGGAGCATACAGGACCAGTGCTTCTTCATTGGCGGCCACCAGCTTGAGATCGAGCTGGCAGACATATATTTCTTGACTGGTTTGCCTAAGAGAGGCGAAGACTTGACTCTATCTGGGACTAGGCCAGGTGGCCAGTCTGTCGATAGCCTCAGGCTAGAGTACTGCAACAGCCAGGCTAGAGACAAAGGGATAGACATAAAGACCATATCCTGTCCTGAACTCATGGTGATTGCGTTTACTGTCACCAGACTTTGCGGAGCTGCCGCATTACATATTGCCACCGGATCCCAGATGCGTATGGCAGTTGATTGCTTTCGAGGCACCATCTTCAACTGGTGCGATGCTGTGTTGGCCAATCTGAAAGGCCAACTGACCAGGGCCAAAGAAGGACGACTAAAGACCTTTGGTTATGGGGCTTTGGTCGTGAGTTTTGGCCTGGAGAGGGTTCCCATGTTGATCCCGCAGCACCTTACTGTTGGAGCTGGGCTTCCTCGAGAGCCCAAACTGATGCGATGGGTTGCAGTTATGGCCCGTCATCCGGACGAGGGGACAGAGGTTGTTCGATTCAAACCTGAGTATTTCCAATGGTTGGAAAACCAGGTCTTTTCTATCCAGGACTTCCCTTACGCTGGGGTAGATTTTCGTGGTGACCCAGACATGGCTCTTCCACCAGGAGAGCAGTGGGATGACTCAGGTAAAATCCTTTTCAACATTTTTCCTATCTTAATTTTTTCTTTTATTTTTCCATCGTCTCAAAACTGATAGCAAAAGTTTCAAATGCAGATGTGGGTCCACAGCGACCAGCCGCTCTCCGGCCTTTCGAGAGGAAACAACCAGTTGTACCCGCGCCAGCCCCACAGGACGAATCAGCAGAGGTTTTAGCCGAGTTGGAGGGTCATCTTGAGCATTTGACAGGAGATATTCCCGAGACCACTATAGATGACATTCCTCGTCGACTTCAGTGCTATGTGATTGGAGTCCCGGGACCTTTTAGGAGGTTCCTTTGCAAGGTGGCCCGGGCAGTGGTTTCTTATAGAGATCATCACCAGTGATAGGATGATCGCCTATTGTGGGCACATATGACATTTTTGTTTTTTGTACTTATCATTTTTGCCGATCATAAGGTGTTTTTCAACCTATGATCGAGGACGATGTATTTTTGACACACTCCTATATATATATCACTATTACCGGCTTACCTTGTAAATCATGTTATGGAATGGTTTTAAATTTACATGTATGATTATTGCAAATGTCTACTTAACATTCGAGAAGCAATTGCATCTGCTAATGTATTTAAAGATCTTGGAATATGCTGATATTCAATATAATCAAACTCACGTTCCAAGAGACGCACTCTCAAAAATAATCTCAGTAACACTGGATTTCTAATGGCATACACTCTATTAAGCTGTAATACAACGAGTTCAGAATCTAACCTCACTATCAAACTCCGAATCCCAAATGAAATAGATTCAGATAATAACTCAATCACTGCACTATACTCGGCAATATTGTTCGTTGTTTGACCGAGGCTTACCCCATGCATAGAAACTAACTCGTCAGAGGGCGAATAAATAACCCAGGCTGCGGAAGAAACGTTCCGTGTATTACGACAAGCACCATCAGCAAATCCAATGTATGTTTGGAGAGGCATCGACATCTGCAATATCAAAATTAAAACCAAGATAAGCAGGAATAATGACGAAAAACACTCTCTAAGCTAAGCACACTTTTTAAACTAAAACACACCAGCTAGAAAGAAAAACTAACCTAATTAAAAATCTCCATACCCATCTTTTAAGCATAATACCTCTTCAGGTAAAGACCATTTCTGGGTTTACCTAAAGAGTCCCCGTCAAAGTCTACCAATTCATAGGCCCCTTTTGCTAGCTTTCGCTTGACAATATAGGGACCATGCCACATAGGAACGAATTTTCCAGCACCTAATTTATCATTAGCTTGATCATACAATAACACTAGGTCTCCTTTCGAAAAATTCCGAGGGGTCACATTTCGATCATACTGAGCTTTCATACGTTTTGCGTGAGTCTCGATCGCCAATGCAGCATCACGTCGATTCTCATCTAATTGAGCCAAGTATAATAAACGCTTTTCCTCTTCGGAAGTGGCTGGAAGTAACTCGATGGCCATTTGCAGTGACGGGATTTCGCATTCAATGGGTAACACAGCTTCCAGACCATAAACTAGTTGGAAAGGAGTGAACCCTGTTGATGTTTTCACTGAGGTTCGGTACGCCCAAAGCGCTGAAAATAGCATGTTGTGCCAATTCGACCGATGAATGCCAATGATTCGTCGGATCATGATAACTAAAACTTTGTTGATGGACTCAACCAGACTGTTAGCTTGTGGATAATAAGGAGTTGAGCTATCGTGACGTAAACCAAGCTGGCCTGTAAGTTCTGTCATCATAACGTTTCGAAAATGATGCCCATGATTAGTGATTATCGCTTGTGGGACACCAAACCTAGCAATTATATGATTGAACATGAAAATTGCAGCTGTTTTTCCATCTGCCTCAAATGTAGGCATCGCCTTGGCCCACTTAGTAAAATAATCTACCGCAAGGATGATATACGTATGCCCCCCGGCCGAGTGAGGGTTACATGTAATAAAATCGATACCCCATTTGGCAAAAGGACCAACGACAATTATAGGGTGGAGAGGAGCAGGTGGAGTGCGCATCTTTCGATCAAACACTTGACAGTTGTGGCATTTTCGGACCACGTTAATACAATCTTTAAACAAGGACGGCTAGAAGTAGCCAGCGCGCAATATCTTTTGGGCTGTGGCATACCCAGACATATGACCGCCACACGCTCCAGAGTGACAGTCATTTAGAAACCTTTCAGCTTCCTCGTGAGTTAAGCAACGTTGAAAAATAGAGTCCGCCCCACGGCGATAAAGAGTATCTCCAATAATTCTGTATTGTTGGGACTGGAATCGAATTTTCCGACGTTCCGACCTTGAAATTTCTGGCCGAAAGGATTGGGTCTGGAGATAAATGATGATATCCCCATACCATGGATCTAAAGTGCTGATTAGAAACAAGGATTCGTCCGCAATGGGCTCCTCCGCCACAGTTTCCGTGTCAGCACGCGGGAAGTCACACATTAACTCCACAAAAACTAAAGATTTCTTAGACTTAGATTTCTCAAATTCCAAGTCGAACTCTTGCAGGATAACGATCCATTTAGAGTACTTGCCCCCTAGCAATTGCTTTGTCAAAATGTAGATCATAGGGTTGCAATCCGAAATTACTGTAGTTTTACGTAGTAAAATGTAGTGACGAAAACGTTGGACAGCTTGAACGGCTGCCAATGCCAATTTCTCCACATGTGAGTATTTTAGCTCAGTTGGATTTAACGTTCGACTAAGGTAATATATCACATGTTCCGTTTCGAATTCATCTTCCTGAACTAAGACCATTCCAATGGTGGAATGAGAGGCGGTGAGATACAAGAAGTAATCCTGGTTGTAGTTGGGAGGATGCAACAACGGTGCATGGGTCAACGCGTGTTTGAGTGCATCAAAAGATTTCTGAGCTATCTCATCCCAATAGAATTGAGTGTTCTGTTTCAACAACCATGTAAAACCCTTTGTAACCTCGGCGTAGTTAGGAATGAATCGTCGTAAAAAGTTTTCTTTCCCCTGCAAACTTTGGAGTTGGCGAAGACTCGAAGGAGGAGGCAATTTGATGATAGCTTCGACCTTCGAGGGATCAACGCGAATGCCGGCTTTCGAAACTACAAACCCGAGCAATCGACCCGTTTCTATACAGAAGACACATTTGTGTGGGTTCAACCGAATCCGATAATGCCTACACCTCATAAATATTGCTCGTAAATGGACGAGGTGATCAGCTCGATGTAAGGAATGAGCAGGCAAGTCATCGAGATAAGGTTGCACAATGTGCTTGATGTCATGAAACGCATAAGACATCGCCCTTTGAAAAGTTGCTCCGGCATTCTTGAGCCCAAAGGGTAATTTGCAATAAGCAAATGTCCCCCATGGACAAATGAAAGCTGTTTTTGGTTGATCGGCAGGTAGAATATTGATTTGATTGTATCCGGAAAAACCGTCCATGAAGGAAAATATTTCGTTGCCGGCACAATCATCAATGACTTGATCGATATATGGAGTTGGGTAATTTTCCTTTGGACAGGCTCGATTAATATCCCTATAATCGATACATATTCTTATTGTTCCTTGCTTTTTGTTAACCGGAACAATATTCGATACCCAATCCGTTAACGGGATCGGATAAATGAAACCTGCTTTCAACAGTTTTTCAACTTCTGCTTTAATTGCAGCAGCTTTTCTCGGGTGAATCTGACGCAAACGTTGCCGGACGGGTTTAGTGTCCGGGTAAGTCTTGATCTCATGAACAACAATCGCGGGATCAATTCCTGGCATTTCCTCATAGGACCAGGCAAACACGTCGCGAAATTCTTGAAATAGGGCCTTATACATATGAATTTCATTTTCTGTACACGAGGCACCTATATGAATGTTCTCAACAATTCCAGGCTTAACCGAAATGTCAATAGGAATAGTTCGAGAGATGTTTCCCAAATTTAACTCTGAATCAGGATGTTTCATTGGATTCTGAGGTTCCTTGACATATTCAGTCGTAAAAATTGATGAAAAATCATTTTCAAAACGATCATTCTCGGGTAAAAACGAAGATCTGTGATGGAGATCTTCCCATGGTAAATCATCTACACATAGGATTTCACGAATTTGCTCATCAAAGTGAACAAGTTCAGAAAACGTGATTGAATCCGAGCTTGATGTGAAAAGTGATTCTTCACGGACCACATTCATTAAGTCGATTTCGGTTGGAGATGGGTCGGCAAACGACTGCACGGCTTCATAAGCAATTTCATATGGACTCAAAGGCATAGCATCACCAAATGTGTCTATCTCAAATTCAGAAGGAATGATCCAAGGATCATCATAAACAATGGTGTCTGATGTAATCATATGAATGGATGCAAACGAAGATGATGCGTTGATTGGAGGAAAAGGAAAAGTTCCTAGTAAACCGGCATCTTTAACTAATCCTACTCCAACATCCTTATATGGGATAGTCGTTTTACCGACATGCTGTATACTCTCAGAAGAGGCTGGGTCGGATGAAAAGTAAGCCAGCTGGTCTATTGTTACGATCTTTCCATTATGTGGAAACTTAATTACTCGAAAGACCGATGAAACGACCACTGTCATAGCGTAAGACCAACTTCGACCCAAGAGAAGGTTGTAATCTAGAGGGGCATCAACCACCTCCACATCTAGACTAACGGTTTTTCCTTCAACCCCTATAGGCAAATCCTGTAGAATGCCAAAAGGATGAAACCCACGGCCATCAAAGGCCTTAAGAATTGTCGGGGATTGATTTAGTGAAGGAGAACCAAGCGATCTCCAACACTGTATCGACATAATACACGTTGAGGCTCCCTCATCAATTACAGTCCGATGAATAGGCTTGTTTTTGACTATCACTAGGATCTGGAAAGCCATTTGATGAGGCAAACGCGGTGTACTATTTTCTAGATTGAAAATTATTAGGTTCGGGTCCTGAACGTCAACAGCTCCTATAGCCGACAAAAGTAATTTACGCTGTGATGGACATGATTGCAGCACTTCCAAAGCCGACATTGCTGAGGGTGAAACAGCTAAATCCTCAACAATGTTATAATTCTGAGTCGCTCTAGCATGTGGATTGAAAGCTGACTTTCGAAGTATACCCTTGGCGGGCGGTTTGATTACCAAGTCTGGGTTAGGTTTCTCGATCTATAGTGGATCGGAACCGGGAGCTGAGGTTGATGGGTTAGAATGAGAAGATTCTGCTTCTTTACCATCAACAGGACTTTTACTACCATAATCTTGTGATCGAGTCGCAATCCTTACATGGGACATCATCAATATGGGTTCTTCATTGGAACTCGAGGAAGAACCTATCATCTTGCTGTCTTGACTTGGAAATGGATCCTTCAAGACAGCAGGAGTTTGGGAACCTTTGACAATCTTCGCAACCTCTGCGCGATGAGGGCAGTCTCTTGTAAAATGTTCTTCGTCACAAATGAGACAAGGATAACGAGGTTTGCGCTTTTCATCATTGGATTCCGCCTTTTCAGGTTTCTCCTTTGAATTTTTGTCCGTTTTATTCTTCTTCTTTCCTTTCTTCTTCCCACCGGATTTTGATTTAGCTGTAGATGACTCTACAACGTGAATATCGGCGGAAACTTCTGCAGAAGAATCTCCTGTTGGGGAATCAGGCAAGGTTATGATAGGAGAAGAATTCTTGGAAGACTTCTTCTTACTTTTAGTGTTAACCGTACCAATCATACCATCAGCGGCATGAGATCCCGAAGGAGCTATAGCGATTTGATTTGACTTGGGAAGATCGGGGATCTTTTCGTGTAACGTACCTGACTGAGTATAGACCAAGTCAAGGTACTGTGCTTGAGCAATCACTTGCTCCTCAGTAACAACTCTGGTTTTAGCCACATCTTCAATGATCTTTGGCAACAAAGATTTTACAAACCACTCAGCCAAAATCTGATCCGAAATAAATACCTTCACTAAACGCCGTCGACGTCTCCACTCATTGATATGATCTGAAATGTACATGGACGTCGATTGCTTTAATGAAGTTAGTAATTCCGTGCCATTGTCATATCTGACTGGCAACTGAAAGTGTGTTAAAAACGAGGTAGCTAACTGACTAAAATTATAAAAAGTGCCTCGCGGTAACTCAATGTACCACTTGGCCGCGAGACCAATCAGAGTGCGCTGGAAAAGTCTAAGACGGATCGAATCATCTGAAATGGAGTTAGACGCACACCAGAGGTGGTAAGTCATCACATGGTTCGACGGGTCCTCTCCTGATTTACCTTCGAACTTGGGAATGTCACTGGGCAACTTATTCGGCATCGGCGGCCAAAACGGAAGATAATTAATGGGATCGTTCGTTAGGCGCGACAAGTCAGGCAAGTCCAAAGTTGCGATAAATGGTAACTGCCGATTAGGATCCCTAAAACTCTAGGTCATGAGACCAGCCCCAGGAGGAGGATATCCGGGATAACTTGGAATAGGAATTGCATTTGGGATATTGTATCCTCCCGGAAAACCAGGATTAACCGGACCGTACTGGGGTTGTTGAGGTTGTTGATAAGTGTACCCAGGGTACGGTTGATACTGATAGACTGGCTGCTGCACAGCAGGACCGAATTGGTACTGTCCCTGGTACGGTTGATAAGTGAATTGTGGTTGACTTGTGACAACCGTACTTAAACCAGGTTGTCCTACAGGTATCTGAACCGTAGTTTGAATCGTAGATCCAGACGGTGGTAAAGATGTCTGAGGAGTAGATACAGGAACAGTAGAAACCAGAGCTGTCGATACTCCAGAAGTAGGTGGGGTAGATTGAACAAATGTTGCAGTAGTTGCAGCAGTTGTTTGAGATGGAGTACGAGGCGCAGTAGGCCCAGACTGAGTAACTACCGAAGGTACAGAAGTTTGAACGTTAGACTGGACTGGTTGCTGGGGTGTACCAGAAACTAAGGGTTGTCCAGTTTGAGATGACAACTGTACATTTGGCTGCAACAGCTGTTGAGCTTGCGATGGATCCCACACTAAATTTACTCCGGGGTACGGACCCATTACAGGTTGAGGATATGGGGAACCATAACCAGGTTGAGGGTAGGATTGATAATTGAAAGGTACATTTCCCGTTCCTTGAACATATGATTGACCTTGGGGTGGTTGGAAAACTTGGTTCGAGTACTGACCTTGGGGTTGATACCCTTGAGGCACATACTGATACTGGGGTTGACCTTGAGGTATAAATTGATACTGGGGTTGACCTTGGGGTACATATTGAGTCTGGGGTTGACCTTGAGGAACGTACTATACCGTCGGTATGTACTGTCCTTGAGGTTGCCCCCCAGATGCAAATTGTGTACCTTGAGGTTGCCCCCCAGGCGTTAATTGAGGCTGCCTCCCAGGTAGTAACTGGCCACCTTGAGGTTGAGAATTGGGAATAGAACCTGACATCATAAGAATGTCTTCTACGCTCAACTGCTTAGTACCATTGCTTCCAGTTAATAACCCTTGCTCAATGGGTTGAGGAGATGCTCCCGCAAAAGTACCAGAAAGTGACTGATACCCAGAGGGAACAGAAGGACCGCCGTAGAAAAAAGATTCAGGCGATTGAGTAAACATGGACGACTGACCTGACATTTTTACAGGAGCATAAAAACCTCTAGGATGATAAGGAGTACGAGGTGATGAAAAACTTAACCCTGGGTTTTCCAAATAATTAGTCAAAGAAAGATACCAAGTAGTGCTCCTAGGCGGACTGTAAAAAATTGATTCACGCTCCCTTAGATCAAGAACAGGTTGATTTTCAGGGATAGGGATGTCTACTTCTTCTTCCGGAGCAAGTTCTTCAATAGCAATAAGTCCAGAAGGAAGATCTTGGGTAATTACTCTTTCTACCCTAGGTGAATCAGGACCACTAGAAGTTGGAGAGACAAACCCCGATGTTGGAGTAACAGGTTCAGAGATCTCAGGTTCTTCACCTATATCACTAGTAGATGAAAAGCTACCAGCAAGTTTGGAAACTGAAATAGATTGCGGATCGTAACCTGTTACTAGAGTTTGGTAATCAGGATGTACAACCAATGAAGACTCTCCTTCTTCAGGTGACCCAACTTTACTACCACTAGGAGTTACGAGGACTTTCAAGCCTTCAAGCTGGCTCGAGACTTCTTCAGGAGGTTGGCCCCGAAGTCTACGGGACTTCCTCAATAAATCAGCCATGGTTACAAACTCAGGAGACTGGCCCCGAAGTCTACGGGACTGTCTTGGTAATTCAGTCACAGTTAAAAACTTTAACTACTTCACATGAAAACAACGTAAAATCTCAATGAAAACCACCTAAAGTCTCTAAAGAACCAAACAAATTTGAATCACACGCCTAAAGAATCTAGAGATCAAACACACACAAACAGTAACTTTCCAGACCGAAAACACTAGTTGGTGATGAAGCCCAACGTCGCAAAATTCAGTACAGAAATGGCGGTTGGAACAGTTACCCCGGCAACCTGCTTAATGAATAGACTGGCACAAGTTCCTCCACTTAACCGTCTCGAGTGAAGCGAACCCCCCAGAAAATCCAAGTGAGTCTAGCCGACGTCTGCTCCAGGTACAGTGGGATCTTCCCACCACTGTCACCTCAGGAAGAATCCTAAAGAATATGGTCACTAAGGCTACCAACTGAGACAAATACACCTGGGGGAACAGTCTACGATCCGATACGCACGCAAGGGCAGAGTAGCAAGCTCAATCCCCTTGAAGGCTCCTTGACATAATCCAAGGTTTACCAACAAGTGACCCCAGGCTCCTCGATAATGGTTAATCCGAGGTTTACCGTTTTTAATACGTGAATATCTGGCGTCGTTCCCAATGAGGAAGGATTGATTCCCACACTGGTTCGGACACGATCTCATGCTTCTCCTTTAAGAGGAGCTTTCCTAGAGCATAAATGCAACAATTGGATTTCTTCCTACCACAAGATATAGCTACTTGTTTGTTTTTACTGTCTTGGAGAGTTAATTACTCTCCTACTCCAAGACACTAGCCTAAGCTAAGTTGGTGTATCAGAGCCCTAGAAATAAAAATGTTACTAGATGAATTTTACTTTAAGCGTTAATTTTAGTGGTTTTTGTTTAAGTCAAGAGGTGGCGGAGATGAAACTTGTGGTGTAAAGACTCGACTCAAAATCACTAAAAAGATGCACCTAAGATGATCTAAACAATATTTTCTCTTCGATGAACTTCTAAACTAAGAAAGAGTTTGAGAATGCAAATACTTTGTAAACACAAATCTTTCTCAATTAAACAAATTAAAAGAAGAGCTTTTCCTTTCCAATGCACTCAAAACGAGACAACTAGTTATTTCACAAAAATTTCCCTTTTCTTTTCAAAGCACTCAATCACTACAAAAAACAAACTTTTTCCAAAAGAGATTTTTTATATTTTTCATAAAATACTCAAAACTTATGAAAATGACTAATCTTGAATTCTACAAAGCTTACAAAGTGTCTTTTTGAGGATGTTTTACTTAGCTAAATGTGAGCTAAGGACTAATTTATGCAGAATCACAATTAGTCAAAAACAACCAATCTTTCATTTTCTTTTTTAAAAAGGAAAATCCAAACTTTCAAATACAAGCTTTTCGAAATTTTGAAATGAGAAAACTCAAAGCAGATTCCTCAACAAGGGGAGATTTCATAAATGGTCAGACTCATAAGAAGGCTGGTAGACACCAAGGTGATCTGAGGTCCCTACAGCTTCTAAGCTCAGAGCCACTACACAACCAAATTGAAAAACAAGTCCAACAAGCAAAACTCCTAGGATTTTCACCTAAAACCCTAACACTAATGAAATTAAACCAAGGAAAGTTTTTGACAGGGTACAAGCAGGTCTGGGCAGTGGCTATAACCTATAAACAAATTCTAAACTGATAAAAAAGAGGAAAATTTAAAATTCTTCAAAATTTTGACAGGGTACGCAGGCAGCCTGTTTACACAGGTGCGTTCACGCTCTGTGCACAAAGAAAAAGTGCGTACAGGTACGCACTGTGCTTAACTTAGAGGGTGCGTACTTCTCCCAAAACTATGAAAAATAAAAACTAACTCAAAATTAACTAAATCCACCCAATCCCACAATCATCAAGTCAAAAATAGAAACAAAAAGCACAGTTTCTCAGGTCAAAGTATAAACAACGAAAACAATCAAGTCCCCAGCGGAGTCGCCATTTTGTCACATGGAATGAGTCGATCTTGCGGACAAGATAGACCTTCCTAGAATCTAAAGAAGATCTAATGACAAGCAAACCAACCAGACACTATCTTTCTCTAAATATGCTTCAATAAATAATGGCAAACAAGTGTTTTTAGGGCCTACCTTAGGTCCAATGCAAGCTTGTGGATGCCCTCGCTCCTTTGATCCAAATGAGCTCCTTTTTGCGAATCTGCAAACACAAACAAGGCAAACAAATTAAATAGCACCTGAAAAACCAATTGCATAAAACATATTTAACATGAAAGTCAAGGAGTCCATGAAACAAATAGCATAAGATACTTGTTGAGAAAAATGAGTTTGATTGTATTAATTCAAAAGAAGAAGAACTTTACAACCTTTGCCTTGATGCTGTACAAGCTCCTCCCAGGGTCCAACAAGAAGTCTCCTCTACTTTGACAAGTTTCACTCACTCCCCAATGGAACTAAAAAGGTATGTGATCTCTCCTCTTAAGCTCAACTAGGAAGTCTTAATTTCACCAGCATTTACCCTCAAAATGTTCAGCTTCTAACCTCTCTAGTCCTCACCCCAATGCCTGTATTTATAGTGCAATGGAGGGAAGTTACTAGTTCCTCCTTCAAAGGGATAAAGCCCTCCTTCAAAGGGATAGCTCCTTTAGTCAAGGGATTAGCTCCTTCTCTTTTGGGATGCATGAACCACCTCAGAGCGAACAATCCACATCAAAATTCCTTCTAGAATCCTCTAGAATTAACCCAAAGTGAGTTTTTTAAGATAAAATTTGTGCCTTTTGACTTTCACAGGGGTACACACCCACCCCTTTACAGACAGAGCATGCAGATACGCAGTTGACACGAACAAAGGGTGCGGGCCCGCAGGTGACAGTAGGAGAAAGTGCGGAACCAGAGCTTTTATTGATTTTCAATGTCTTTCTCTTATTTTCAAAGCTTGATTTGAAGAGCTGAGGTCTGAGACTTGCTTAGGAGGACAATACAAGTGATGAAGGACTCATACTGACTGCAAATAATCATGATGACGATATTTTTGTGTAGCACTACTTCTACTATCAATTTGCAGAAGCTTAAAGATCGAGTTGAACTCATATAAGCAGAAGCAGAATAATCAATCACATAATACACATGAGAATACTTTGGAGAAAGCCTCAGCTAAAAACCCCACTATCTGTTTTATCATACAAGGTGGAAATACATAGGAATTATACAAAGCCTTAGCTCTCACAGCTATCTAGCTCTCAGTACAATCCTCATAGATGCTCACAGGAAATCTTGGCTTCTCACCAGCCTTCCTCTCTGCCCTCCAAGCTCCTATTTCCTTGCGCTGTTCCTAGTGGATGATCTTCACCTCACCAAGTGGAAGATTGCTCTCATACACTATCAAAACTGTGCAATCCTCAAGGAATTATTCCTTCTACATGCATGAGTTTTCTTTATAGGAAAACACATGCAATTGATAGTACACTGTCCTTGACTTTAATCTCAACTAGGTCTTTCTCAGAATAGACATGCATGAGTTTCTAATGAGGGAATATTTAGTTATCTAGAGTACTCTAATTGAGTGCATGCATGCATCAACTGATTGTTAACTCTCTATTAGTCCCTCAAATAGTTTGGAACTAATTTAACTGGACTTAACTTAGTAAACTCAGTCAACTAATTACAACTCAAATATAACTCAACCTTATCTCCTAAATTTTAAGGATAACTCTTGCATGACTTCAGAAAGACTTCTAACTTGAATTTCTCCAACTAATTAATTAAAAATGAATTAATCAATTATTTCCAAGTAGCTGTTAAGACTAAATTCGATTTTAATTCTCAATTTAATTCAAGGACAAATTAAATTGGAATATTCTTGTTGCCACATTTCAACACTCCCTCCCAACAATAAAGGAATTCAACTCGATCCCGATCGTGAACCTTTGGAATGTTATGCATGCAACACTTCTCCCTAGTGTTGTTGCTCCAGCAACTCCAAAAACAAAAAAAAAACATCCAACCTAAATCAGTATGATGCATCTGTCATCAAAGTCTCTGACTGCTATTGCCTCTGTCAATTGAAAACTTTGCGCTTCTACTGACTCTGCCTTTCTGCACTGTTGTCAATCCTTCTTTGTGTTCTTCAATATCTGACTACTCTAGCCTCTATCACTTTGATTTCTAACTGCATCAATCCCACTGATTCCTCCCGCTACTATGTACTTTGGCCTCTCATAGCAAGGTATGATCCATGAGATAAAACCTCTCAATGGACCCTGCCCAATTTCAGCTTTCTTGGGACTATCACTTCACATCGCCCCACCTCACACCTAGAGGTATGGCTGCATGTGATCCCTCTACCCACTTGGATCGAAATTCCCCCCTAATGGAGGTATCTACATGAGTGGATCTCTTCACTTGGTCTCCTCTATGCTTCTCCAATTGTGGCTCCTCCACAATTGTCTGAGACTTCTTCTAGGGCTGCATGTTGAGAGGTAATTTACTCTCCCTCTCAACCATCAAGTCTCTAAAATTTTCCTTGCTCCTTAAGGCTTTGCATGCATCTTTAAACTCAAGAGCATACAGGTTCTTAACTTGTGAACCGATCTATTTCACCTATCTCATGGTGATGTGTCTTAGGAAAACCTTTCCCTTACTAAAAAACACATCATAGCCACGGTCTTCCAATACCACGACTGAAATGAGATTCTTCTTTAGTCCAGGCACATATTTCACATCTGTCAAGGTGATAGGAGCACCATGCCCACTCCTGAAACACTATACCTTTCGTCGTCACTGATATCTATGCGCATCTTGAGGTCTTTCTCCTCCAAGGTACTGAATAAAATTTTATCGCCGGTCATGTGGAATGAGGCACCACTGTCAAGATACCAGACACAACCCATCATCGATGACACCATGCATGTGATGAGAGTAAAGTCCATTTTGAACTAAGAGGCTAATGCCTCACCTTTCGATCCTTCTGAGGATCCCTTCTCAAACTTCTTCGATGGGAAATTAGTCGCATAATGTCCCATCTTGTGACAATTAAAGCATCTTACTTTAGACTTGTCACCCTTCTTCCCTCCATGAGAAGAATTCGATTTGGAATGGGAAGCCTTCCCCTTCCCTTTCCTTGCCTTACCTGCTATGGCCATATTTTCTTCATCATCATTCTTGGATGAAGAACCATCTCGTGTGCTCCTCCTGATCTCCTCTTGCATGAGATCCGACCATAGTCATTCCCAATCCGATAGTTTCTCCCTTCCATTCACAAAGGCCAAGGAGAGCGAAGCTCACCATATCATCATCACAGTGGTTATTCCCACACTACCAAGCTCATCTCTGCATGTGGTTAGCTTGTTTAGATATGTGGAAATAGTATCACCCTTCTCCATCTTGATTCTTCGAAGCTTATCCTTGAGCGCCAATTTCCTTTGGTCACTACTATTCTGGTAGAGGTCCTTCAATGTTTTCCACATTGAAAATGGAGTATCCTTCCCATGGAAACTCGAGACAATATGGCCTTGAACTCCCTCAAGGATGATCTGTCTCGCCTTCCCCACACACTTCTTCCACTCAGCCAACTCTTGTGCATTAGTTGAAGTTGGCTTTGGGATTTCTTGATTAATGAAATCCTTCAAGCCGCTATCTTCTAATAAAACCTCCATTCTATCTTTCCATGTTATGTAATTCGAGCTACCTTCCAAGGCATACTCGAGTCTCAAGCCATAGAACACCATTGGCCAACCTCGAAGTACGATATGAATTCGATTTGCACCTGCAACCCCGAACTTCAAACTTCAAATTCTCTTCTCAGTATATTGTTCACTGCTCCGATAAAATTGGCTCTGACACCATGTAGAAATTATGCAAATTCTCTACAAATCTCCCTCTGAGACCATGTAAAAAATCTGACTGTAGATTAACCAGATAATGCAATATAACCAAAGCAAAATAATATAACCTACTTCTACTATCAATTTGCAGAAGCTTAAAGAGCGAGTTGAACACATATAACTAGAATAAGAAGAATCAATCGCACTATACACATGAAAATACTTTGGGGAAAGCCTCAGCTAAAAACCCCACTATCTGTATTATCACACAAGGTGGAAATACATAGGAATTATACAAAGCCTTAGCTCTCATAGTTATTGTTTAGTCAATTTAGTGTTCCTAAATTGATGTCATTAATTGTCAACCCGGGGCTCGTAAGCTGATGAAGTGAAGGTGTACTATATGTACTTAAGCAACCTCTTAGAGCTTTTTGTCGTTTTGGGGGTGTTGTCTTATGGACAGTTTATCTTACTAAGATGGAATGGAGTTTTTATAAACAGATGAGTGAGTGTGTGTGTAAGGTGATTTCTAACTACTTGCTGAAAAGGAAAAGCTTGAAAGAAATGAATAACTTGAAATAAACTGAAAGCAAAGAACCACTTTCTAATGGCACTAGACACCATTCATGCTGCTGCAAATAAAAGGTAAGAAAATCACTTTAAAAACCAATGATAATGTTTATCTCTTCCTAACTCTCTGCTTCTAACACATAGTACTGTGTAAAACACGATTAGGAAGTAGCTAGAGATGAGTTTAAAAAGTGATAAAAAACTGAGAAAAATCTACTTTAAAGACTAGTTATAATGTTCAGCTCTTTCTAACTCTCTGCTTCTATCATATGGTACTATGTAAAGCACGATTAGAAAGTAGTTAAAGATTAGTCTAAAAAGTACTCAAAGCCAGCTGTAATTTATCAGTGTTCTGATCTCTAAAAGATAAACAATTTGTGATAAAGGGACCATTCATATGTTAGCAGACAACTTTGAGAAATTAAACTAAAAACCAGCTATGAAAATAAAGTAAAGGCAGCAACTTTGAATCTGTCAACTGAAAATACCATCAGTTATAAAGCAAATACATAAACACAAAAACAATCCCGGGTTAAAAACCTGCAAAAGAACAATACTGATCAGCTTAAAATAAAGGCTGGAAATGAAATAACATGAAAGTGAATCAAGCTGTACATGTTTCAAAGAAAAGGAAATGCTGAATGGAAAATAAGGAAATGCTGAACATAAAAATACTATACAAGGGCAGTCATGAACAGGGGCCCTCCATTCATACAACCCAAAGAAGACTCAAGGAATTGAAAACGTCAGAACAACACTGCTTCTATTACTCCATATGCAAAAAATTACAGTCAAGAGTGCTAGAACAACACTATCAAAACAGAGTCTTGGAATGCACTAAAATTATAACAAGTTCATAAAACACAGCAACTAAAAAGTAACATTAAGCGTATGCAAACGCTAGTTTTTATAGGCATCTAAACGATTGCCTAATGCGGAAAGCTAGAAACTGAAAATTAACTAATCTGTCATGCGTAATAAAGGTTCAGCAACACGTCATAAGCCTCGTGGATGAGCTGGAGGTTCTGGTCATTATGGGAATTGAATCCAGAGTTGGATTATGTCTTCCACAACCTGCGTAACACGAACAAATCACCAGTTGCATTGACGTGACCCAACAGCTTACACAACACCGTTAAGCTGCCTTTGTTGACCGTGGCTTGACCCTCGTTGACCGGAGGTGGAGATGATGTGGCTGATCGAACCAATGGCACAGGAACCTTGAGCACCTTTATTCCTACATGCCCATGTGGCTCGTTTTGCAAAATGACACGTGGAACCTTGAGATTAACAAAAAGGCTGCGGAATCATCAGATGGCTGCGGAATCGCTGAATGGCTGCGGAATTGCCAGACAGTTGCGGAATCTCTGTAAATATGTCAAAATCTAAAAAAAACAGTCACACATTAGCAAAGTTCACTTAATCATGCTTAAAGACATTAAATGTAATGATCTGGGTTGGTTTGCAAGGAAAATGAGGCAAAAGAGAGAGATGAGTGAGGGAAAACTGTAGGTAATGATGGATAATCAAGTGCAAAGTAGAGGCTCTACATACCCCCACTACGAGGGCATTGCATGTCCTCATGCAATCAAAAACATTGTTCAGTCCACCCGCTGAGATGCCTCTGCTAAGACATCCAGCTTTCTCTTCTTTCTCTGTGTGGCTATATTGACTCTTGGTCTTTTCATCAAACATCTGAATTTTAGATTGATCAAAGCCCTGTTTAACTTCCTGCATCTCTTCTTGAGCTTTTTGTTTTCCTTTTGCCAAAGGCCCATATGAAGCATGGTGTTATCTTGGACCATCTTGTCCACATTGCTCTGTTCCTTCAGTCTTTCATTTTCTTGTTTGATGTGGCGATTTAGTACCTCTAGCTCAAATACTTCTTGCTTCAGTGATTGAACTTGCTGCTCCAAAGGTTGAACAGTGCTTGGACCAGCAGCTGCTTGTTCTAACGTCTCCAGGTAATTATAAACTTTCTGCTGATCTGGGTCAACCTCAGGTGACTTCTTTGGACTGGGTTCATACTGAAATTCGGATCCATGTTCATATTCAGGTTCATGCTCAAAAGGACTTTCCTCACGTGGAGGACTGGTCTCAACATACTCAGCGTGTGGAGGGCTTTTCTCAAAGTCAGGTCTTGTAGCAACCTTTTCAGGTGTGCTCAAGTCAATGATGAGTGACTTTTTACCCTTTGTGGCCCCCACTTTTCTTTGTAACCTGCTTCTCCTTCTCACGGTGGTGATGCTCTGTTTTTCTTTTTGTGCTTTCTGCTTTTGTTTTTCCACCTTCTTGGAAAGGGCAGTTTCATGGAGTTGGGCCAACCTTTGTGCTAAGGGCTGAGTATCTTCTTCACTAGAATTCTCAGGAGTAAGGTAGGTTTCTTGAGCTATGGATTTTCCTTTATCTTTCTTTTGTTTCTTCCTACCCTCTTTTCTCTTTTGAGCAACTTCTTGGGCAAGTTCTGAAAGGGTTTGTGTGGTGATTCTTTGAGCTGTTTGATCAATGTCCACAGCAGGCTCAGGGTCAATTTCATGTTCAGAATGATGTACATCAGTTTCTTCTTCAATCTGTTCTTGGACAGTTTCCTCTTGGACAACAGTTTCAGGGGTAGCCTCTTTTCTTTTTCTTCTACTCTTTCTAGGCACAGAGGTTTCTCCTGCTTCTTCAAAATGGTTTCTCACAAGAAATCTCTCCCAGGTATCTCTTTTTGCTTTCAACTGTTCCTCAACTAGCATCTTAACAAGACCATGATGATACAAATGTGATTCAATGTTTCTTGGGTTCCTTTGGACAATTGAACACATTTTTCTAAGACTTGAGAGTAGAAAATATGGAAGGTTAATATCATCTCCTAAGAAATGCATCATGACTTTGGCATGGTAAACATATAAAACTCCAAACCTTCCCTCACAAGTAAAGAATTTTTGCACTAATAAAAGTAAAGTTGTCCATTCTTCCTTGACATAAGTAACAGGAATCCCTTTTGTAAAAATGCTGGTATCCATACCTGGATTCTTTAAGATTTGCTTCCACTGTTGGTCTTGTACCGATCTGTTTTTAAACCATCTTTCTCCAGTTTGTGGGAGTGAAGTGGCCTGTGCTATACTGCTCTCAGTGACTGTAAACTTTAGGTCCCCTATCTCCACTTGATTGTCTTTGTCTCTGAAGGAACGTGCAAAGGCCTTCGTAACCTCTTTGTGGTAACCTCTGAATTTCTGGATGCATTGGAGCCAGTTTGCTTTTTGCAAAGCCTCTTTAACTTGAGGATATCCCTCCAGAAATTTTGAACCCTCTGGTTCTACTCTTAAGAGTTTACCCATTGGCTCTACGGCTCTGTTCTAAGACTTTTGGAAAAAAGGTTACACGGCTTCAACAGTGGCCTTAACACAGTAAATTTACGGCTCTAATAGAACAGCCGTAACATACGTTCACTGATAATCAGAATTAGCAGAGAGGAAGAAGTAAAACAGAGTATGGCTAAGGTAGCAGTGTAGTGAGCACAGCGGAATAAGGGAACTGTGGAAATGAAACAGCGTGAATGGAATGATACGAGCGTAGGAGGGTTATGAAATGATGGGTAGAAACGGTTAGGTCCTTAGGTTTCGGTCATAGGTTTACACTTGGCTGCGGGATTATGACTTAGAGAGACGTAGTACAGTAGTCTACGTCACTTAGGTACGAAAATCTTAATGGAGGAGCAGCCGCAATTGGGTTTCAAAATCGTGAGGATCATGACCGATAAGTGTGGGGGATACGTGGATTTTTGGTCGCATGATGGGAAAGACTGGTAATCATTACATTAAATGGCAGAAAACATAACCCCGAAAACTTTGCAAAATGAGATAACCGTAAGTTTAGGATTTAGATCATACCTCATATCCGCGCTTGGATTGCCTTTGATCATTTTCCACTAACCCTTCATTGTTTTATTGCTGTTGCATGACTCTTTTCCTCTTATTGTTGATGACTTCTGAACTGTAAATTTCTTTTCAAACAGACTGTGTTTTTTTTTTTTATGCAGGTGCAGAGAGCTGCGGAATGGCTGAATGGCTGCAGAATTGCCAGACAGCTGCGGAAACTGCAGTGGTACCCTCCGGCTGCACAAAATAACTTTAGTTGTCTAAAAAAAAATAACTTTATTGATGGAATGAAATGTAATGAATGGATGGATGGATGGAAAGAAATGAGGTGAAGTGAGAATGATTAAATGAATGAGATGGTGAATGAAATGGATGAAATGGCGAAATGAGATGGAAGAGAGAGAGAGATTTTTTTTTGGAAAACATGAGGTGTCAGGTGACCCTGATTTTCACCTCAGGTTTTCTGCATGAGACTGCCAATCAGAGATTGGTTTTCAGGCTCATACATTTATTTTTTTTTTTTCCTTTTTTTTTTTCTCTCTTTTTTTTTTTTTTTTTTTTTTTTTTTTTTTTTTTTTTTTTTCAAAAACCAAAGATTAGGCTGATGGAGGAGAAGAATCCTTCTCCACCAACCTGATTGCAGAATCTTCTTTAAACAACTTGACAAACTCTTCTTTTGAGAATGGCTTTTGGTAGATTTTCAAGCGATGGCCATTCACAATAAGAGGAGTATGAAATTCATCAATAGTTTTCACTCGAACTGCTCCATTGCTAAAGACTTCATCAATCTCATATGGCCCAAGCCAATGAGTTTGAAACTTTCCTTTGAAGTCTTTGAATTTTGAATCAAACAATAGAGCCCAATCTCCTTTCTGAAACTTTCTTTCTTTGATATGACGATCATGCCATTTGGATCTTTGGTGCTGAACTAGATCGGTCCTTAGAATTGCATCTTGTCTTATTTCATCTAGCTCATTTAGCTGGTCCATTCTGTGTCTTTGGGCTTCTGAGAGGCTCATTCCCAATTGGACTGCCATCTTGAAGGTCTTGATTTGGAACTCAATGGGGAGCATGACTTCCTTCCCATAAACAAGTTCATAGGGAGAATGTCCTGTTGTGTTCTTCCATGTAGTTCTATAGGCCCATAAGGCTTCAGGGAGCCTTTCCGCCCAATCTCTTCTATGAAGATGAACAGTCTTGGTGATAATGCCTTCAAGAACTTTATTGGTAGATTCCACTTGGCCATTTGATTGTGGATGGTATGGAGTAGATGTTCTGTGCTTGATCTTATATTCCTCCATCAGCTTCTCCATCAATTTAGAAGTAAACTGGCTGCCCTGATCTATCACAATTTCCCTTGGGACACCAAAACGAGTGAAAATATCCTCAAAAAGAAATTGAACAACTGAATTTTCAGTGGCAGAAGGCAATGCTTTTGCTTCTACCCACTTAGTAACATAATCAGTACAAACCAGTATATACTTCTTTTGCTTTGATGGTGGATTAATCGGTCCAACGAAATCTAGAGCCCATTTCTCAAAGGGTTCGATGCATACCTGAGGCTGTAGAGGCATTTCATTTGAAGGAGTTGGTTTCCCAACTCTTTGGCAGCTGTCACACCTTCTAACATATTGGTTTGCATCTTTAAAGAGAGAAGGCCAATAATATCCTAGAGAAAGGATTTTATAGGCTGTCCTCTTGTCAGCAAAGTGCCCGCTGCATGGTTCATCATGACATGCCTTAAGGATGTCAGGCATTTCATCTTCCCGAACACACCTTCTGATTATACAATCTGGCCCTATTTTGAACAATTCATTAGAAATCCAAGAATAATGTGCACTCTCCTGAATGATTTTCCTTTTCTCATTAGGAAATAAGTGTAGAGGAAGCTTCCCTGTAACAAGATAATTAGCCATATCTGCATACCAAGGAGTCTTGGTAGTCACTGCAAACAAGTATTCATCTGGAAACTTATCTTCTACTGGAGAATCTTCATTAGTGTTTTGGATTCTAGACAAGAAATCAGCTACTGTGTTTTGTTTTCTAGGTCTATCTAACACAGTAATGTTGAATTCTTGTAAAAGTAAAAGCCATCTTGTAACTCTACCATTGGTGACAGGTTTGTTCATTAAATATCTTATGGCAGAGTGATCAGTATGGACAAAGGTTTCATAGCCGGTTATGTAGTGTCTAAACTTGTTGATTGCATGTACCACAGCTAAGAACTCTTTTTCTGTAACAGTATAATTTAACTCAGTGGGAGTCAAATTCTTACTTGTGTAATAAATGGCATAAGGGATCAAATCCTTTTGTCCCAAAACAGCTCCTAGAGCTGTATCTGAAGCATCAGTAGAAATGTGGAAAGGGAGTTTCCAGTTTGGCCCCCTTAAGATGGGTGCTTCAGATATTCTAGTCTTTAAAGCTTCAAAGGCAGATTGACACTCAGGATCCCATTTGAACTCACAGTCTTTGGTAAGCAATTTGAAAAGAGGGGATGCTATCTTAGTGAAGTTTTCAATAAATCTTCTGTAATACCCAGTAAACCCAAGAAAACTTCTAACATCTTTCTGGCAATTTGGAACAGGTAACTTAGAGATGACTTCAACTTTGGATCTATCAACCTTAATCCCATCTCCTGAAATATGATGTCCTAAAACAATCCCTTCAGTAAACATCATAAAACACTTTTCATGACTTAAAGAAAGATTTGTTTCCTTACATCTTACCAGTACTTTTTCCAAATTTTCCAAAGCTTCTTCAAATGTATTACCATAAACTGTGAAATCGTCCATGTATACCTCTACACAATCATGAATCAGATCTGAAAAGATTCCTAGTACAGCCCTTTGAAATGTAGCGGGTGCATTGCACAATCCAAAAGGAAGTACTCGGTAGGCAAAAGTTCCCCAAGGACAAGTGAATGTGGTTTTGTCTTGATCTTCAGGTGCTACCTGAATTTGATTATACCCACTAAAACCATCCAAGAATGAGAAATACTTTTTACCTGCTAGAGTGTCTAGTACCTGATCAATAAAAGGTAGAGGGAAATGATCCTTTAAAGTTGCCTTGTTCAATTCTCGATAATCAATGCAAACTCTCCATTTACCATTCTTTTTGGGCACTATAACCAAGGGAGAAACCCATTGGCTATCTGAAATGGGGTAAATGAAGTTTACCTTGAGCAATTTCTGGAGTTCTTCTTTCACGATTTCCCTAAGGTTTGGATTCATCCTTCTTTGTGGTTGCCTAATAGGTCTGCTATTTTCTTCAATATAGATGTGATGAATACAAGTCTTAGGATCGATTCCTTTCATGTCAGTGTATTCCCATGCAAAGGCAGTGGAATGTTTTTGCAACAGTTTGGTTAATTCTTCTTGTTGTGGTCTTCCCAAGTTTTTGTTAATGTTCAATGTTTTTCCTGGAAGGATTTCAACTGTAGAACTACCAAATTCTTCCATTGAGAAGAGAGACATCTGTCTAGAGAAGAGATATTCAATGTCTGCATCTAACTGAAACTGTGTAGAGTCATATTCTAAAGGTATTTCAAAATTTTCTAATGTATTTAGAATTTGACTATCCTCACTGATTTCAGAGATGGTTAGAACAGGTTGAATAGTATCCTCATCATCAACCCACTCATCTTCTCCTATTTCTGTCATTGCCTTTGCTGGAGGATACAAGTTGAATTTCTTGGTAGAATTACCATCTGATATATACATGTCCCCAGACCTACAACTGATGAAAGCATCAGCTGTGGCCAGCCAAGGTCTTCCTAAAATAAGAGGATGTCCTCCTAGATTGTTCTTGGGAGTTAAAATCATAAAATCAACTGGATATTCCCAAGAATCTAGAGAGACTGGAATATCTTCCAATACACCATCAGGTTTAATGATTGATCTATCTGCAAGCTGCAGCAAAGTAGGTGTAAAGAGAAGGTTAGGAAGCTTTAACTGATCCATGGTCTGTCTACTCATGATGTTGATCGCGGCTCCTAAGTCAATCAAAGTATTTGGGATTTCAACCCCATTAATATGAGTTTTGACAATAGGGCTACCGGGATCCACATATTTTTGCATGGTAATCTTACCCATCATTATGTCTGCAATTTTTCCAACTAGATGTATCCTTTTAGTATCTCTGGTTCTTTTTCCTGTTTTCTTCAAACTCAACTCCTTTATTGTCTTCGCTAGAATGGGAATTTATTTAATGGCTTGTAACAAGGGGATCTTGATACAGACATTCTTCAATTCATCTAGAAAACTATAGTCAGGCACCCATATTTGCTTTTCCACTCCTTTGTCAATTTGTAATCTTTCAGGAAAAGGAGGTGTAGCTAAAGGTGTAGGTTGCTCAACTATGGGAGTTGTAGAGGTTGATTCTTTTTCTTTTTCTTTTTGGATATTTTGGTTTTGAAGTGATACTTCAGAACCTTTATTGACTTTGAGAGATTCTTCCTCAGAAATGCTTGGTTGTTGAACACTTGTAGAAGGTTGATCTAAGATTCTACCTGATCTAAGTTGTACTTCATTGAGAGGAACAACCATATAGGTAGGTAATGGTTGACCTTCCATCATGTAAGCATTTTGAGGGTTCCTATTATTTGGATTTGGTAATGGCTGAGAGGGAAGTTGATTTGATTTCTGCTGGGATTGAAGTGATAGTTGAGAATTTTGATTTTGTGGAGGAGGTTGTTGTTGTTGAGGGTATGGCAATGATAGTTGTTGACCTTGATTTGGAAGTTGTGGGGCTTGCTGATTCTGAAATGATGGAGGATATTGATAGAATTGAGAAAATCTCCCATAAGGATTTTGCATGCTTTGCATCCATGCTTGAAAAGCATTTTGAGGTTGAGGCCAAGGTTGTTGCCAAGGATTCCAATTTGGTTGGGATTGAGAATTCATAGAGTTGTTAAACCCTTGATTCTGTTGTCCCTGCCAAGGTCTCCTTGCAATAAAACAGAGAGATTCAAGCGTATCTGGATCCTCTTGAAAGACTGCTTTGAGGCCAGGAATTGAAGGACACTCCTTGGTCTCATGAGTTTCTGAGCAAATTACACATGTTTCTACAACGTGTGAATCTAAGGGACATTCCCTTAAAGCATGTTTCTTTCTACATTTCGGGCAAAAGATAGCCAAAGCCTCAGCTTCTGCTTTTTGTTTATTGTGAATCTTAAGGGTATCAAGTTGTTCACTAAGACTCCCTAAGATGTCAGTTTTAAATTCATCAAGCATACTGCCGATTTCAGCCCTACTTACTGATTCTGTTGCAGATTTATTTGCCCTAAGGAGAGAAGGATCTCTAGGCCCTTTTTGAGTTTTTGATTTTCCCCTTGAGAGATGGATACAGAGTTCTGCTATATCATTGAGTGAAAGTTGAGAAATATCCCCTTTCCCCATCATGTTTAAGATATCTATCCATTCATCCCTAATGGCTTTTAATAAGAGGGCTTTTAAGGTCTCTTCATCCAAGGTACTCATTTTTGCTCTTTTCAAGTTATATTGAAATCTCTCAAGTAAATCTTCTAAGCTCTCATCTTCTCTTTGTATCATTTTAAAAACCTCGTCCTTGTGATTAGTAGGCATACAATAATCCAAATACCTATCCAAAAATGTCTGTTTCATCTCATCCCAAGTCCTAATGGATTGAGTGAGTAACCCCATGAACCATTTCAAGGCTTGATCCTTCAGTGTTGAAGGGAACAATTTGAGTTTCTGAGAGTCATCCAGGTAGTCATAAGTTCGACACACCACTTCAAACTCAAATAAGAATGTTTCAGGGTCCTCAGTCCTTAACCCATGGAAGTTAGGGAGGACAGATGGTGATATGTTTTTAATGGTGGCTCGGGAATCCTCATTAACAATGGGAAACCCAAATGAATTATCCCCATCTCTATTTCCTCCTCTAAGGGGACCTCTACCTCCATTATTGTTATTGTTGTTTCCTCCTCCTCCTCTACCTCTACCTCTACCCCTACCACCTCCTTCTTCCTCTGCCATGATGATTCTCCTAGAGATTTCAAAATCTTCTGGTTCCTCTACAAAAGGTGAATGAGAAGGGATTTCTCCTTCTTCTTCAGATGATTCCACTTCCTCAATTACAATTGGTCTTTCTGTAGGAGAAAGAGAAGAGTCTCTTCCTGTTTCAAATTCAATAGAAGGTGTAGGAGAGTCAACTCTTGGCTCTTGAATTCCAGGAATTCTAGGACTAGGAGTTTCGGTTGGAGATAAGGGGGGTGTCTCTTGTCTATCCCTTGAAGCAGATGGACTTGTAAAAATTGAACTTCGAGCTCTAGCTAAAAACCTTCCTCTAGAATCTCTAGCTCTATGCATGTCATTTTTTTTATTATTTTCTTCAAGTCAAGTTAATAGTTCTTTTTCTGATCTTCCAGTTCACTCTAGGTGCAAGAAGAGAGCATACTCAAGAAACTACCAAATCAATAACTTTCTCTTTTCTGATCCTCCAGATCACCTTGCAGTGCAAGAGGAGAGCATACTTTGATAGGTTATCAACTTATTTCCTTGAAATTTTTATGTTTTTTTTTTTCTAAGAATATGGCTACTTAATTTCACTTCCCCAGCAACGGCGCCAAAATGTTTAGTCAATTTAGTGTTCCTAAATTGATGTCATTAATTGTCAACCCGGGGCTCGTAAGTTGATGAAGTGAAGGTGTACTATATGTACTTAAGCAACCTCTTAGAGCTTTTTGTCGTTTTGGGGGTGTTGTCTTATGGACAGTTTATCTTCCTAAGATGGAATGGAGTTTTTATAAACAGATGAGTGAGTGTGTGTGTAAGGTGATTTCTAACTACTTGCTGAAAAGGAAAAGCTTGAAAGAAATGAATAACTTGAAATAAACTGAAAGCAAAGAACCACTTTCTAATGGCACTAGACACCATTCATGCTGCTGCAAATAAAAGGTAAGAAAATCACTTTAAAAACCAATGATAATGTTTATCTCTTCCTAACTCTATGCTTCTAACACATAGTACTGTGTAAAACACGATTAGGAAGTAGCTAGAGATGAGTTTAAAAAGTGATAAAAAACTGAGAAAAATCTACTTTAAAGACTAGTTATAATGTTCAGCTCTTTCTAACTCTCTGCTTCTATCATATGGTACTATGTAAAGCACGATTAGAAAGTAGTTAAAGATTAGTCTAAAAAGTACTCAAAGCCAGCTGTAATTTATCAGTGTTCTGATCTCTAAAAGATAAACAATTTGTGATAAAGAGACCATTCATATGTTAGCAGACAACTTTGAGAAATTAAACTAAAAACTAGCTATGAAAATAAAGTAAAGGCAACAACTTTGAATCTGTCAACTGAAAATACCATCAGTTATAAAGCAAATACATAAACACAAAAACAATCCCGGGTTAAAAACCTGCAAAAGAACAATACTGATCAGCTTAAAATAAAGGCTGGAAATGAAATAACATGAAAGTGAATCAAGCTGTACATGTTTCAAAGAAAAGGAAATGCTGAATGGAAAATAAGGAAATGCTGAACATAAAAATACTATACAAGGGCAGTCATGAACAGGGGCCCTCCATTCATACAACCCAAAGAAGACTCAAGGAATTGAAAATGTCAGAACAGCACTGCTTCTATTACTCCATATGCAGAAAATTACAGTCAAGAGTGCTAGAACAGCACTATCAAAACAGAGTCTTGGAATGCACTAAAATTATAACAAGTTCATAAAACACAGCAACTAAAAAGTAACATTAAGCGTATGCAAACGCTAGTTTTTATAGGCATCTAAACGATTGCCTAATGCGGAAAGCTAGAAACTGAAAATTAACTAATCTGTCATGCGTAATAAAGGTTCAGCAACACGTCATAAGCCTCGTGGATGAGCTGGAGGTTCTGGTCGTTATGGGAATTGAATCCAGAGTTGGATTATGTCTTCCACAACCTGCGTAACACGGACAAATCACCAGTTGCATTGACGTGACCCAACAGCTTACGCAACACCGTTAAGCTACCTTTGTTGACCGTGGCTTGACCCTCGTTGACCGGCGGTGGAGATGATGTGGCTGATCGAACCAATGGCACAGGAACCTTGAGCACCATTATTCCTACATGCCCATGTGGCTCGTTTTGCAAAATGACACGTTGAACCTTGAGATTAACAAAAAGGCTACGGAATCATCAGATGGCTGCGGAATCGCTGAATGGCTGCGGAATTGCCAGACAGCTGCGGAATCTCTGTAAATATGTCAAAATCTAAACAAAAAAGTCACACATTAGCAAAGTTCACTTAATCATGCTTAAAGACATTAAATGTAATGATCTGGGTTGGTTTGCAAGGAAAATGAGGCAAAAGAGAGAGATGAGTGAGGGAAAACTGTAGGTAATGATGGATAATCAAGTGCAAAGTAGAGGCTCTACAGTTATCCATCTCTTAGTACAATCCTCACAGATGCTCACAAGCAATCCTGGCTTCTCACCAGCCTTCCTCTCTGCCCTCCAAGCTCCTATTTCCTTGAAATGTTCCTAGTGAATGATCTTCACCTCACCAAGTGGAACATTGCTCTCACACACTGTCAGAACTGCACAATCCTCAAGGAATTATTCCTTCTGCATGCATGCGTTTTCTTTATAGGAAAACACATGCAACTGATAGTACACTCTCCTTGACTTTAATCTCAACTAAGTCTTTCTCAGAATAGACATGCATGTGTTTCTGATGAGGGAATCTTCAGTTATCTAGAGTACACTAGTTGAGTGCATGCATGCATCAACTGATTGTTAACTCTCTATTAGTTCCTCAAATAGTTTGGAACTAATTTAACTGGACTTAACTCAGTAAACTGAGTCAACTAATTACAACTCAAATATAACTCAATCTTATCTCCTAAATTTTAGGGATAACTCTTGCATGACTTCAGAAAGACTTCTAACTTGAATTTCTCCAACTAATTAATTCAAAATGAATTAATCAATTATTTCCAAGTAGCTGTTAAGACTAAATTCGATTTTAATTCTCAATTTAATTTAAGGACAAATTAAATTGAATATTCTTGTTGCCACATTTCTACACTTTTTTCTTCATACATGTTCCAACCATTACTAAGTCTTATTAAAAAATATTTATTGACTTCCTATTGAACTAAATTTGGATTCCAAAAAGGAATTGATTACAAAATAATATCTAACAATTTTTGAAAAAAATCTGAACAATAAACTAAAGATAAAAACTATCACTGGAAAACTGCAGGAAATCTAGAACTACTGGAAAATCTTTGGCCTTCAAATCTGGAAATTGGTTCATTAATGTTGATCGTATGCCTTGGAATCTGGAATGGTTGAAGTTGTTTTCACAAAACCTACTGGCTTCCTTTCAAACGTGATTAACTTTGCCACCTGTGTCAACTAGTTGTCCCTTTGACTGTTATTTCTGAGTCAAAAATATGAAAATAATTGCATGTTTGTTTATGTTTTCCACCTAGTTGATCAATGAATTATTTTTATTTTGGAGTTAAAAACCATGGCTTGTTTTGCCATGGTTGGTAAAGTATCTTTTACTTCCCCTTTTACTCCTGTAAAATATTTGGATAAGTATTTATCCAAATTTTGTGTTTTGTGCATTTCTCCTCTTTGTACCATAGAAAAAACAATATTTCTCTTCTCTGTAAAATATCATTTTTACTCAGCCTCCTTTTACCTCATCCTTTCACCCATAAACTTATTTCATAAACATATCAATCCAAGCACCATAGAAATCCAAGCTCTAGCTCTAGAATAATTCAATGAATCAAATGGCACAAATGACCTTCATTGATTTAATTATTCACACATTTCAAGGCGTGAAAGTTTAATGTACGAAGTGCGGGGTGGGGTCATAAACTTAATTTTACCTTTTGATTTTGACTTGTGAATTTATTATTGGCTGATGCATTTAGCATGATAATAAATGTGGTTCCTACAGTCTAGAGATTGGGTTGATTTGTTATTTTTAAATCAAGTTTAATATTTTAAATAAATAATTTTATAAAAAATATAATTATATATATTTTATAAAATTAATTCTCAATTAAAATAAAAAGTATTAAAGATAACTTAGAGACATTTCATCCTTTATCAATGGAAAGGGTTATTGACAACTGACTGATGACACCTCACTCATGAAAATACACTCATGACACCTCAATGATGACCCCTTAGGGACCTTGCAATTCAAATCAAGACTAATGGACATCTTTTGACACACATATTTTCAATGACTTGACCAATTTGAGACATTTGTACAAAGGCAATTTAGACTATAATACCTGGAAAATTTATAGGCTAAAATTTACCAACATATTCCCAAAATAAATAACTATCTATATTATAGGACCCTAAGACATTCCACCAGGGAAGATGGGGTAAGGTTATTACACCTGTCCGAGGGACCTCAATAAGTTCTCTAACACTCCATGCCTAAGCCCCACAACCATAGTCATTAGATCATGTTTCAACCACAAGGTTCCCTGCAACACCTTCCTCAATCTCCACAGGTTGTAAAAAATTCTAAGAACCAAAATTATTCCAATTTCCCAACTCCTTCACCCTCCCCCCAAGACCTAAAAACAAAAGAACCAAATATGAAGATAAATCCCTACCATTCTCTTCCCCCCATTCCCTTATCCTTAATCTCCCAAATATCTCCCCCCAATAATGGATTGTCTATGATTTCATCAACCCTCCCCTAGCAGTGGATCTAATGGGGGTGGAATCCTCCGTGTGAGATGCCAAGAACACCATAGACTAGTAGCCTAATCCATTGGGTTGAAACCCAACTAGTAATCTATTCCAATCCTCAAACTGAACCAAATCTATTCTTCAAACTATAATCTGAACTGTACACTAAAAACTGAAAACTCTGTTGCAAACTGAAGTTTGAAAAATACGGCTGAAAGTGATGCTCAGAATGTTGAGCTTATGCACACGCCTACCTACCATAGGTTGCTTATACCCCTAAAAAATTAAGTAAAATAAAAATGCATAAACAACCAATCAAGTAGCTGCATACTTGATGTGATTTCCAGACTACATTTCAACAAAATGGAAACTGGAAAATGTAAGTGTAATGACAGTTGATTGTAGAATTTGCTTTCACAATAGAAACATAATCAGAACTCTGTAATGAACAATTCCTACATATAGAAAACTATGGGATCAAAGAAAACATATTTCATTTGTTGATCATCAAGAAGTTATGTAACTTGTTTGTCAAAACGAGACTGCTCATATGTGTTGTTTAAATTAGACCATGGTTTAACCTGTAAAAGGTCCTCAAAACACTGATTTTGATCTTGAAAATTTTAAGACTGATCTTGAAAATTTAAGATCTGAATGTCCTTCACAAGTTTTTCAGCAAACTATTCTAAAAGGTTGGCTTTAGCTTCAGAGCTACATTTGCAAGCCCTCAAATAAATAAGAAGTAAATTGGAGAAATATTCCTCCATTTGATCATCATCACAAATATCCCATTATTCTTTGAAACCTTCAATAGAAACATGATCTGCCACAAACCCTCTCATTTTGTTTGATAAACAATTGAATGAGTAGTTTAAGCTCTAAATGTTTCCCCAATGGAGTCACCAGAATTTTAACACTCCGTAATTTTCCCTGGTTGAGGAAGAAAACTACAAAGGTAACCATAAACCACTTTTAAAGTTGGGATGTAGCCCTTTCAGCTTCAGAGAGGGCTCTCTCTGTATGATTTAAATTTCTGTTTTTAAGATCTTAGGCTAGTTATTAGAATTTGAGGTGGGTTTTTGAAAAGTTTGGTTGAAAGCTGCTGGAATGTCCATTGGGAATGGAGTCATAAAATGTTTGGGTAATCAATTACAAAATGATAGAGTAGTTGAACAAGGCAGGGTAGGAAAAGTCTAGGATCCTTTAAGACATTTATGGTGTGGATGAGATGAAAAAAATAGAAGATAAATTAAATATAAAGCATATTGAAATGAATTTTATAATTAATCTCACGAGGAAAACATTAAGATTGTTTATAACAAGCCTGAGCAGAGTACACTTAAGTAAATTCAACCCTTAATCTTATTGCAACAATCAGGAAGGAAAATTCATATGGAAACTGAGAAAATGGAACAATTTAACATAAGAGAACACATCACCATTTGTTTGACACAAGAATCCTGACATAAAACTACCTCTGTATTTCTGAAAATTGATTACGTTGAGTACAATCCCCAACTTACATCAAGGTAGATCTCATTTCTTCATACATATTCCAACCATTACTAAGTCTTATTAAAAAATATTTATTGAATTCCTATTGAACTAAATTTTGATTCCAAAAAGGAATTGATTACAAAATAATATCTAACAATTTCTGAAAAAAAATCTGAACAATAAACTAAAGATAAAAACAATCACTGGAAAACTGCAGGAAATCTAGAATTGCTGGAAATCTTTAGCCTTCAAATCTAGAAATTGGTTCATTAATTTTGATCCTATGCCTTGGAATGGTTGAAGTTGTTTTCACAAAACCTACTAGCTTCCCTTTCAAACTTGATTAACTCTGCCACTTGTATCAACTAGATGTCCCTTTCACTATTATTTCTGAGTCAAAAATATGAAAATAATTGCATGTCTATTTATGTTTTCCACCTAGTTGATCAATGAATTATTTGCATTTTTGAGTTAAACCAAACTTATATTTTGATCCTTTTTTTCCATAGCCTTTTCCTTCATCATCCTTTAAATCTTCATCATTGTCCCAAAATATTTGGGAAGAAAATGTTGGCATTATGATGCATGTGTTGTACTTGATGGAAACCCACTCATAGAAGAACATCTCACTTATATACATTCAGATGAATCTACAGAAGAGATATCAGATGTGACATAATACATAGATCAAGTTCTTAGTAAGCTTTGCCATCAAGTCCAAAGGGGGAGATTGTTGGCATTATGGCTAAAGTGTTGTCCTTGATGGAAACTCATACAGGTGATGGATCACAGTACAACAGGTCAGTAGCAGAGATTGCTTATTAGCTCACAAATAATGAAGAAAATAAGAGGTATGCAGGTACACCGTACAAAAGCTGCGGACCCGCAGGAATATCATAGATAAAGTGCGTACATACCCGCAGGTACACCATGTAAAAGGTGCGGACCCTAGTTCACGCACTTTCATGCAGTGAAAAAGTATTCTCATGTGGGAATCCAATGGTGGACCATAGTATTTAGCCCGACGTATTTGATCCTATGGTTTGGTCAGTGGTATTGTTTTATATTATTATTATTATTATTGAGCCCCATGTTTTTGGGCCCCTTGTATTGGTTATCTATGGTATTGACTCATGGTTTTAGCAAGAGCTTGCCTATATAAAGCAAAGGAGATTATTTGGCTAGACACTTGTGAAATTAGAAGATCTTAAGAGAAGCTAGATCTGAAATTCTTGTAATCGGTTTGTGAGAGAGAGTTGAATCAATATCAAGGAGAAACATGAGAATTACAAGTTGGATCTACTAATGGGTTGATATCTCCTCGGTGCATGATCAGATCTGTAGATCTGATAGTCTGGGTTATCCTTGAAGTCTGAAAATTGTCTATACCCGCAGGACTGCAAGTGCAGTGAAAGAAAAGTGCGGAGATACGTAGGCGCAGAAGCATTGCAAGTGCGCAGATATGCAGGCGCAGAAGCGCTGCAGGTGTGCAGGTTTGCAGGCCCAGAATTGCAGAAGATGCGGAGGGGCGCAGGCATTCCATTGGACACAGAGCGGAGGTGCGCATGAAGTCCGTGAGACACAGTGCGTGGGTGCGCAGGAAAGCAGTTGGAAACAGTGCAGATGTACGCAGGTGTTCTATGGGTGAAGCTGCGGACTTTTCATGAAATCTATTTAGCTGCCCCTGTTTATTATTGTTGTGTTCTGGGTTTTGAAGTGATGTCTGGTATTATGTTCTGATAACAGCAGTGATTGATTGAATGATTATGATTAGCTTCAGTATTGATAGATGAATGGATCAGGTTCATAATGACTTATCCTTATATGATCTGGTGGACTAGATCTGGTTGATAACTCTCATTGTATATGTATTGATCTGGTGATTGGGCGATTCAAAAGGTTGTTTGATTATGAGCTTCAATGTTGTTGTTGGGTCCAGTATGAAAATTGGATGAAATGTGGCCTTTCAGATTATGTGTTGTGCTTCAGTGTATCTAGTCTGAAAATTGATGAAACGTCGTACCTGGAGGAGAGAAGATTGTAGGTCAGCACCTACGTACTAGTATCCAAGCTAGTACAAGAGCTAAAGGAAATCTTTGGAGCATTGTAGTAGGTAGCAGCCTGCGTACTAGTAAACGGATCGGCTAGTACAAGAGCAAAGGGGGTTGTAGCTCCCGTACTGGTATAAGACTGCACCAGTACAAAATATTGTAAAAGGATTTTCTTATTAAGAAGAAGATTGAGATGACTTGCAGCAGGTGGTTTTCTCCCGCATTGGGTTTCCACCTTATATCATGGTGTTCATGTGTGTGCCTTATATGTGTGATGATCTACTCTATGTTACTGCATCTGTTAACTGATAATATGGTTGATAATGTTCTAATGCACTCATTGAAGATCAATTAACTTAATCATAAGAAGTTGTGGAAGTAGAATATATGAATCAGAGTTTGGAAATGAAAAAGTTTTATTGACTTGATAATACTGATTCACCCCCCCCCTCTCAGTATTATTTCCAACAATTGGTATCAGAGCAGGTCCTTTGATAGAAGCTTGATCGCTTGAAGGAGATCCGTGGAACAATGGGAAAGAAGCTTAAGAAGAAAGCACCTAAGAAAAAGAAGTCATCTCAGAAGAACTATGACAGTGGGAGAATCGATTGGGGATTAGGTATAAGAAGCTCTTCAGATTCAGAATCAGATTCAGAATCATTATCAGGTATGAATATATTATCCTCTGATGTTCCAGCTATCTTTCCTTTTGGAAGAGATGAAAGTGGTAGCGAAACTACTGAATTTGCTCTTATGGGTGAACAAGAAAGATATCAAATAGAGGCAGAATTTAAAAGGCTGACAGACAAAATTAGAGATCAACAAGATCTATTGAACAAAAGGGAATGTGACTTCAAAGAAGAAGCTACCAAACTAAAGGCCCAACTAGAAGAAGGAAACAAGGTAAGAAAACTACTCAAGGACAAGGAAGACCAATGTCAAAAATTGCAGCATGAAGTGACATCATTAAGAAAAGAAGTCAACGAAAGAAGCACAACCATCAAGAAACTCAAAGATAGATCCAGCTACTATGAAAATCTTGAAGCTACAATCCTCTCACTAAAAGGAGATCTTGAAGAATCAAAGAAGCAGAATGAAGATCTACATCAAGCAATTGAAAAACAAGACAACGAAGTCATCAGCTTAAAATCTCAGCTGGAATGTGCCTTCCGAGTTCGTCAAATGCAGTAGGATCTGAATGAAGAACAAGAAAAGGAGATTCTCAAACTAAGGGAACAAATGGAAGAAGGAAGGAAAGCTGAAGAAGATTTGAAAAAGCAATCTCTTGAAAAGGAAGAACAACTTCAGGTTGAGGTAAATATCTTGAAAGGTAAATTAGAAGAAAAGGATAAGCTTTTACAATTTCAAGATAGTTCTAAAGTCTTGGATGATATTCTTAGTAGTCAAAGGTCTCCTGCTATAAAGACTGGTCTTGGTTTCCATGAATCTGTTGAAGGTGAATCTAGTTCACAAGGTGAGGCAAGGAACTCTAAAGAGAAATCTAAAGTGATCAACGAAGAAATGAAAGATCAATCTCATCATCAACCAAGGAAAGAGATTCCTCAAAGAAAATCCTTTACTCCTCCTATGAATAATGTTGAATGTTATGTATGTCATAATCTTGGACATGTTGCAGCTAGATGTAGAAGAAGAAGGGTTCAAGACCATTATGCAGAAAGATCATCACATTCAAGGTACTTTAATGGATATTGCTTTGCTTGCAATATGTATGGTCATAAAGCTACTGACTGTTACAGGAGGAATATGAAACATGTAAGATGTTATGTATGTAACAAGCTTAGACATATAGCTAAGGAATGCAGGAACAAAGTGTGGGCACCATTGTTGTTGGGAAAAGTATCCAATACGGAATGACCCTATCCCACTCTAAGGGTGATAGTACCTCAGCAACAACCGAATGCAAAGCTATTCAAGATTACTTCTTTATGAGATGTAAGAGAGGGGAGAAAGAGATCCACTAACCGTTGTCTTCCACTAATGTTTGACCCATTCTTCTCTCCTTGCTGCTTGCTCCCAGCTCCTTGCTCTTTCACTGGCCCAGCTACACAAAGATCCTGCAAAAGCACAAGAAAGGGAAACTACAAGAAGCATACATCCATAATTGATTCAAGGATTAGAATAAATCAAATATACAAGCATTAATACGCCACAAAGACACATGCATATAGAAGAACCTCAAATGCTTTATTAATGGAAGAAGTAAAGTTCTGAGAGTGTTACAACCATAATAGGCCCAATCCAGCAACACCTCCCAGCAGAAAGAAATCTCCTCTTCACCTCCTTCAAAGCAATCACCCAATAGTTCTATACTCAAACCAACAGCACTTCCTTACATTCACAAGATTCCAGCCTCCCTAGACCTCATGAGAGAGCTCTATATATAGGAGATTTGGAGAAAGGATGAGTCAGCTTGAGTTTGGCATGAAGCTGACTAGTGTCCTCTCCCACTTCAGTTATACTTCAGTTCTTGAGTCCACTTGGAGTTTCTTGCTTCCACTTGGAGATCTAGATCCTCTTACTCATCACAAGGCGAATTCCCTGATCCAAGTGTCATTTTGGAAGCTTCCTAGGCATTTGCCACCTTGCAGAATGACTGTGCCACTTGGCCAATCTCGCCTAGCGCAGGTAGCCTTCATTAGAGTTGACATTCAGCGCAGGTACAGAGTGGAGCAGTTGACATTCAGCGCAGATGCTCAGTGGAGCAGTTGACATGATCCAGAATTAGCTTGTTTTTGAGTGTTTTCAGGTGGAGAACTGATTTTCAGTGCTGTGGTTTGCTGACCTTGTTCCTCTAGGGGTAGGAACAACATGTTTAGGGACTTGGATCCCTTAGATTATCGACATTTCATGCTTCATGCTGTAAGGCACAAAAATGTCTATAACAGTTGCCCCCTAAAGTATGAGGTTGTTTATCGAGTGAAATTCTTTATCAGGAGGATCCGAAGTTCATTCAATCGCTGAGAGGTGCCCTGTAATAAATACAATACAATACATTATTTTTCATTCTGCTTTCATGATCTAGCTGAGGCGGGCATTCCCATGCTCAGCTTTATAAATTCATTTTGGTACATAGAACAGACGATCGTCTGATGGTAGACTGATAATTCTCTGCTGAAATTATCATCCTTTGAGTAGGATGATCATCTGCTGTAATGATGTACATATCAAATGTCTTTATATTTCCTGAATATATATCACAGCCCGGATGGATGAAACTAGATCCAGGGTCTTCAAACTCGTTCGATCTTCACTCTAAGTACAAGTCGATCCATGTGAGAATTGCACTGAAGTCGAACATGGAAAGACATCGCTTGATTACCGGTCAATAATGTAAACCGTTAACAAGCGCGAGAGGAATCACCAATAATGACAATGACCCTCAAGGTACTGCAGTACAATTCACGTGGTGTGAATAAAGGACTTGGCGTCGAACACCACGCAAAATCTTCTGGTCGAAGGTCATTAATGTATACCTGTCGCCGGAAGTGAGAAACTTGCCATTGAGGCATGCAAGCTTCAAAGTACTGGGGGTTTTGTTCCTAGATCAACTTCTTGGATAATGAGCTGAAGTCGACAAGAAGTGATCCGTCAAAGGAGGGCCTTAATGAATCCCACATCAGTGACACGGAACGGAGTTAATGATTTTAGTGGAGGTGAAAACAATCTGTGAGATATGATTCAGGGTGGCGATCATGGGTGGATGAAGGATAATGTATGGCAGTGGATGGGACACGGTTGACTCTTTCTGAACACATCTCTTGAACATATAACGACACTGATGTGATGGATCGGTAGCATTACCCCAAATGTGGATGGTTTGGCGAAGACCATGGTGATGAGACCGGTGAATGAAACAACCCAACCTGATGTGATACGGAGGACAAAGTGTCATGTTCAAGAGCAACTTGCTACCATTAAAGCTTTGAGGTTCTCCCAATTTTTCCCCAGTCATTTCTGACCAGTACCTCTTTATTTTTGTCAAGCTTGAGGAGGATAACATATGCTTGTTCTATAACCTGCCCTTCGGGCAAGCCCATCGCTATGTTTTAACGAGCCTAGCGATAGGGAAACTCGTTCTCGTCTAAAGACAAGTTTGTCGCTATTTAATCATTTTAACGAGTCTAACGACAAGGAAAACTCGGTCCTTTTCATTTTTAGAGAGTCTGAAAAGGTACAGAAAGTTAACTCCAAAATTCCTTTTTCGTCATCTAATCCCTTAAGTCCGAAAAAGTATAAAACAATACAGAAGGGATGAGTTTTCGATAACTTTAACGAGCCGAATAAAACAAGCGCTCGACCTTTTTGTGCAATAATCCCTCAGGTCCAAAAAGATTAAAATCTAGAGGAGGGATAGCTCTCCCGGTCATTTTAATGAGCTGGAAGGCCAAAACTCGGCAAACTTTTCATATTTTACGAGTCAGATGAAAAGAGCTCAAAGAAGACTCGTCTTTTGAGGAACGAGTGATAAATAGGGATAGCAGCAGATTCCAGGTACAGGTTGGAATTTTCCAATCACGGCAGTGTCACAAGGATGGCTAGGTGAAATCACTCTTTGCAGCTGTTCCTCAAAATGGGTAAACAATCATATGGAGGTAAACGATCGGCCAAATGAACGGTGGAGGTGATGGCTGCAGCAAAACACGACCAAGGTCTTTTATGGTTGATCAGGGTACATTCTTAATGGTTATTTACCGGGAAGTTCATTTTTTAACGAGCTTAAACTTGCTCAAAAGCTTATGTTTATTTTTTAACGAGCATGAACTATGACGTTAAAACTGCTCGGATTTCACTTTTCTATTTTTTAACGAGCATAAATTCCGCGGTAAAACTGCTCGATTATATGGTCAAATTTTGATTTTTTACCATTACTAGCTTTTCTCTTTTCAAATATAGTACTGCTTTTTCAATCGCTGCAACAAACTTTGTTAGAAATGAATAATATTTGCATGAAAATGAGATTATAACCCTAATATTTCACTTTAAACTGTGTAAAAATCCATTAAAAGGTGTTTTTACCTCTCATTTACCATTTCATTTGCATTTGGTTTGTTGGAGCTCTGGAGGTGCCTCTTCCCCCTTGATTTTCACCAGCTGATTCCAGGAGATTCTGCGGACGATTTTCGGCGCCGTCTGGACCAGGTAGGAGCTAAACCCTAGCTCTTTCTTTTCATGGTTTCTTTTTCCTGTTTCATGCCTGTTTTTTAGTATTTCTAAGCCCCTAGGGTTTTGCCAGGGCGCCCTAGGATCAGCGCAGGTTCCCCTTTCGAAACCTGCGCTGAAGGTCAAGTTGCCTTAAGGCAGTCTGACCCTCAGCGCAAGTGGGAGACTCTCTGCCTGCGTTGGGCTCAAAAACTGAGTTTTTAAGGTCATTTTTTGATGATTTTTTCGCCAGTTTTTCATCAAAATCAGGGACTTACTCCTTCTCTTGTTTGCTTTGCAGGGAACTCTGAACAAAATGTCCCTTACATGGCGAGAATGAGAACATGAAGAGGAGGACATGATTTCCCTCCATGACCCTGTCACGGTGAACGCGTTGCGGAACTGTGGCCTGCTGAAGTTTTTCCGTATCTCTAGTATGAGAGCACAGATTTCTTTGCTGCAGTACATGCTTGATGCTTGGGATCCTGTTAACCAAGTGTTCCAGATTAGGGGAAAAGCCATCCCCTTGACCATAGAGGACATGTACTTCTTGACTGGACTGTCAAGGCGAGGTGCCCCCATTTCCTTGTCAGGTACGGCCCGGGGGACTGATTCCACCAGAGATTATGTCCGCCAGTATTGCAGGGAAGGTTCTCAGCCGAGCAGAGACGGCAAGATTGTTATCCGTGAGATTACTGATCGGGCTCTCAGGTCCATTCTGTTCACTATTGGTAGGATGGCCGGCAGTGCAGCTCTACATGTTGCCAACAGGTCTTATATGCAGCACGCTTTGGAGTGTCTCCAATCGAAAGTATTCAACTGGTGTGATGCAGTACTTGTTCAGATGAAAAGTCAATTGACCAAGGTAAAGGACGGGAAGCTGAAGAACTTTGGATTTGGTTCTATTCTGACTGCCTTCACCTTGGAGAAAATCCCACTGATGCAACCTCAGTACATCATACTCGACTTGCCTTCTCCGACCGAGCCACGCATGCAGAGGTGGGTCGACCACATGTCTAGGCATGCTGGTCAACCTCAGATTACTTTTACCGAGGCCTTCTTTAGGTGGTTCGAGCGCCAGGAGATGGCGTTTTCCGAGTATCCATATGTGGGTATGGATTTCCGAGGTGATCCGGATTTGGTGCTACCGGATGGCGAATAGTGGGGCGCCATTGGTAAACTCCTTGACCATATTACTGTTTACTGTTCTTATTCATAATGTTGCTGTGCTTTATTCTATCAAGACTTTTAATTGTACTCTTGGGTGCATGCAGATATTGGTCCTGTTCGTCCAGCAGTTCGTCTGAGATCGCCAGTTGCTGCCCCGGCAGTGGAGCCTGCTAGGAGAGTTGTTATTCGCGATCTTGACGATACTAAGACCCTTACAGCTGTGCAGGAGCAGGTTGAGAGCCTTACTCGCGGTCTTCCGGATGTACAGATTGACGAGTTACCTTTACAGCTGCAGCGGCATACTATTGGCGTGCCTAGACGATGGACTCGTCTCTTGCGCATGATTGCATAGGCCGTGACGTACTATCATGAGCACCATTAGGCTAGGGTGCCCCCTAGCATCTTTTTGAGTTTTTGGGTCATATGACCGATTTTGTCTTGGTTACAGAACATTATGTATGAACTTATATAAATAGCTTATATGTATTTTGATTTTCGGGTTTTATTCTGGTTGATTTATGTGATCCATATGTACAATCTTTGACGATGTGTCCCTTTTATAAATGCTGCAAATGTCTATCTAACACATAGTTTGCTAATGAGTCAGTTAATGTGTTTAAGTTTCTTGAAATATGTTGATATTGAATTGAATCAAATCGTCTTTCCAAGATCTTAACCCTTAGGAACATGCGATAAATAGCTGGATTGCGAACATAATATATACCATTGAGTTGTAGTATTACGAGCTGTGAGTCTAGCCTGACAATTAGTCGGCGTATGCCACGTGTGATGGCATCAGAGAGTAGTTCTATCAACGCGCTATACTCAGCGATGTTATTCGTTGATTGCCCAATACATACACCTCTGAAACTTACTAACTCGCCGCTTGGATCAAAAATGGCCCAGGCTGCGGAAGATAAGTTCCGTGAACTACGACTCGCTCCGTCGGCATATCCAACACATGTCTCCAGAAGGTTCGACATCTGCAATAAATGAAAAGGTGGATCACTCGACCAGGACAAACACTTTAGCGAAAACAAAATACAACAAAAGCATGCAGGTTACTATTTAAGCATAGTAACGCTTGAGGTACAACCCGTTAACTCGTAGGCTCCTTTTGCTAACACCCTTTTAACAATATAGGGGCCCATCCATAAGGACTTGAATTTACCTGCTCCCAATTTATCGGATTCTTGGTCATAAAGCAAGACCAAATCACCTTCCGAGAAGACACGGGGTTTGACATTTTTGTCAAACTGAGCCTTGACTCGTTTCTTATGAGCTTCGTTAGCCAAAGCGGCATCACGACGGGTTTCATCCAATTGGATTAGTTCCAAGAAACGAGTCTCTTCTTCTGAAGTTCCGGGGAGAAGATCGATTGCGAGTTTAAGCGACGAAATTTCGCACTGGATTGGTAAGACTGCTTCCAGGCCATACACCAGTTGAAAAGGTGTGAACCCGGTTGCGTTCTTTACCGACGTTCGGTAAGCCCACAAGGCTGAGTACAGGATTAGGTGCCACCTTCTTTTATGAACCCCAATCATCCTTTGCAACATACGCTTCAGGACCTTGTTGATTGCCTCAACTTGTCTGTTGGCTTGCGGATAATATGGGGTAGAGCTGTCGTGAGATAGCCCTAGCTTGGCAGCTAATTCGACCATCATGTGATTGTGAAAATGCGACCCATGATCTTTAACTATAGCCTGAGGTACGCCGAACCTGGCGACTACATGATTGAAAAAGAAAAGGGCAGCTGTTTCACCAGTGTTATCCAATGTAGGCATCGCCTCGGCCCATTTGGTAAAATAGTCAACAGCGACTATAATATACCCATGCCCCCCGGTCGAGGTGGGGTTACATTGCATGAAATCGATGCCCCACTTGGCGAAGGGCCCAACAGCAACTATCGGCTGTAAAGGTGTGGGTGGTCGTCTGGTTTTGCTATCAAAGATTTGACAAGCATGGCAACTTCTGACTGCGGTTATGCAATCTTTGAACATGGTTGGCCAGAAGTATCCTGCTCGTAAGATCCTTTGTGCTGTTGCATATCCAGACTGATGCCCCCCACACGCGCCTGAATGACAATCATTCAGGGCTTTTTCGGCCTCCTCATGGGTAAGGCACCTCCTCAGAACTGTATCGACACCACGACGGTAAAGTGTATCACCGACGATCATGTAGTCTTTTGCTTGGTATCGTATACGTTTTTGTTCGGAGCGAGAGGTGTTAGGCCTGAACTTTTGGGTTTGGAGATAAACTATGATATCTCCATACCACTCATCGCTTACAGATATCAGAAACAAACTTTCGTCCACGATTGACTCTTCCGATGTTTCATCGTTGGACGATGATGGGAGATCGCATAATAATTCTGCGAAAACTAGAGCTTTCTTTGATTTGGATTTCACAAATTCCAGATCAAACTCTTGAAGGATCGCTATCCATTTTGAATATTTGCCCCCCAGCAACTGTCGCGACAGTATATAAGTCATGGGGTTGCAATCTGACAAGATGGTAGTTTTCCGAAAGAGGACATAATGTCGAAACCTTTGAATCGCTTGAACAGCTGCAAGCGCTAGTTTTTCAACATAAGAATATTTACTTTCTGTGTCGTTTAAGTTTTTACTTAAATAATAGATGGATTTTCAATTCCATCCACTTCTTGAACTAAAACCATCGCAATGGTCGTATCCGCTGCAGCCAGATACAGGTTAAAATCTCTTTGATAGTCTGGGGCGTACATTAATGATGCTTTTACTAGACAATTTTTCAGAGCATCAAAGGAAGCTTGCGCCACCTGGTCCCAGACAAAAGGTACATCCTTTTTCAAAAGACGAGTATAACCTTTAGCAAGTTCTGCGTAATTCGGAATGAACCTCCTCAGAAAGTTTGCTTTCCCTTGGAGTTTCTGAATTTGAAGCAAATTTGAAGGTGGAGGCAAATTAATGATTGCCTGAACCTTACAGGGGTCGAGACGAATCCCATCTTTAGAGACTACAAAGCCAAGTAAACGACCAGAACCGACGCAAAACACACATTTGTGCGGATTGAGTCTTATCTTGTAGTGTCGGCAACGTAGAAATATTGCTCTTAAATGCTGCGGATGATCAGTCCGCTTTCGCGAATGAGCCGGAAGATCGTCGAGATAAGGTTGGACAATGTTCTTGATGTCATGGAAGGCATAATTCATCGCCCTCTGAAACGTCGCCCCTGCGTTCTTTAAACCAAAGGGTAATTTTCGATAAGCGAATGTGCCCCACGGAAAAATAAATGCAGTCTTTGACTGGTCCTGTGGGCGGATATTTATTTGATTATACCCGGAGAATCCATCCATAAATGAAAAGATTTCACATCCGGCGCATTCATCAATTATCTGGTCGATGAAGGGTGTAGGGTAGTTGTCCTTCGGACAAGCTTGGTTTACATCCCTATAATCAACACACACTCTAATCGTCCCTTGTTTCTTCATAACAGGGACAATATTCGATACCCAATCGGTTAGAGGAACAGGGTAGATGAATCCAGCATGGAGAAGTTTTTCAACTTCTGCCTTAATGGCAGCGGCTTTCTTCGGGTGCACCTGCCGAAGCCGTTGTCTTACTAGTTTGACATCAGGATACATTTTAATTTCATGTTCAACGATACTCGAGTCAATGCCTGGCATTTCATCATATGACCAAGCAAAGACATCTCTAAATTCGCGAAAAAGAGCGTCATATATTTCCAGTTCTGAAGGGGAACAACCTTTGCCGACATAAATATTCTCTACAACATCTGTTTTAGTCGAGATATTTATGGCTATAGTCTCTTCAATATTGGATAGGTTTCGCTCGGAATCCACCGTGTTTATAGTATTTGTTAGGAATTCAAATACTGAAGGGTGATAAAGGTCACTTTGAGTATCTTCTTCATATTCCGGAAGAAAGGAACAATGGTGGTGATCATTCCATGGTGCCCCCTCAATCATCATTGATTGTAAGATTCCTTTGTCAGTCCCATGTACTCTCGACCAAGGATCTAATGGGGTTCCATATTCTCTAGACCTATCTACCCAAACGCTTGACGAGCGTTGATTTGGGCTCGCCTCCCATGCTTGAAACATTGATTGCTACAATATTTCTAAAGGGCTTGGGGGCAAAACCATTGAATGATCCATGTTGACCTTCGTGGAAGATATCATGTTGCAGGTTGCTACAAACGGTACATTTCCTGTATAAATAGGAGGTGGTAGCGCAAAAGTTCCCATTAATGTGGGATCTTTCAATAATCCTACTCCGATATCTTGAATTGAATGGTTGCTCTCATGGATCATGGGAATGCTTCCTGTAACTTGCGAACCATTAGGGAGGAAATTCTGTTGGTCGACGATCGTAATCCCTCCTTCAAACGGGAATGCGATCTTCCTAAAATAAGTCGACACGACAGTTGCCATGGCATAAATCCATGGTCTACCTAGTAGGATGTTATAGTCAAGATTTCCATCAATGACTTCTACATCAATTTCTACCGTCTTTCCTCCTAGTTCAACTTTCAAGTTATTAAGGATACCGTAAGGGGTATAAGTCCTTCCGTCGAAAGCTTTTAATGTCGTCGAAGATCGCGACAAGGTTGGAGATCCTAAAGTTTTCTAGCAACTCATTGACATAATACATGTCGAGGCTCCCTCATCAATTATTGTTCTGTGAACAGTTTTGTTGAGTGCTTTCACTTGAATAAGGAAAGCTAGCTGAGCTGGTAACTGAGGATCATATCCCTTGTGATCAAAGGATACAAGATTGGAATCCTTGGGATCAACCCCACCGATTGCCGATAACAACGCCTGCCTTTGGGTTGGACAATTTTGTAGCACTTCAAGTGTCGACATAGCGGATGGCGATTGGGCCAAATCTTCCACTATGTTATAATGCTGCGCCGCTCTGGCGCGAGGATTAAATGTCGACTTGTGTACTACACCCTTTGGTGGTTTTATTGTTAATTCAGGGATGGTGGGCGTTACAACTTCTGTCGAAGTTGTTGTCGAACTACTTGGTTGATCTTTACCTTTTTCGTTCGACATCTGAGGATTCCCATAATCTTTGTTCCTTGTCGAAATCAAAGCATCATTCTGCTGTTTCGAAACCGACAACATAAGGACTTGCGACGGGGAAGCATTTCCACTATCAACCAGATTTTGACCTGGGTTGGGAAACGGATCAGTCAACACAGCTGAGGTTTGGGAACTTTTAAAGAACCTCTTTAACTCAGCTTTGAATGGGCAATTCTTTGTGCCATGATCCTTATCATCACATATTAGACATGGATAATTTTGTTTCCCTTTCCCAGGAGGGTTTGAAGAATTTTTTCCAGGGGATGACTCACCCTGTTTCTTCTTCTTCCCTTTGTTTTGTTTCTTCTTGCTTCCTGGTTGATTGGTTTCTTTGCCTTTATCTTCTGATACGGCATTTACTTCCGAAGCAAGAATTTCTTCTTTTGCATTTTGATCCGAATTCTTACGGGCTTTCTTTGACGAAGCCTTTATCGATTTCGCGTTTGCTGTGCCAATCACGCCATCACCGGCATGAGAGTCACTATTTGATTTAGGAGGGGGAGGAATTGAAAACTCTGGTCTAGGGGCGTCAGGTATTTTGTCATAGAGTGTGCCGGACTGAGTATAAACTAAGTCCAAATATTGTGCACGAGAAATCACTTGCTCCTCTGTTACGACTCCCCCCTTGGCCACATCTTCCGTGATAGCCGGAAGTAACGACTTTATAAACCATTCAGCTAATAGCTGATCGGGAACATATGTTTTCACCATCCTACGACGACGACGCCACTCATGTATATGATCAGATATATGGGTAGCAGTTGTCTGTTTGAAGTTGGTTAATATTTCTGTTCCCGTTTCATACCTTATCGGTAATTGAAAGTGGGTTAAGAAAGTCGTGGCTAGGGAACTAAAGTTGTCGAAAGGGGCTCTTGGAAATTCAATATACCATTTAGCCACTGGACCTGTCAATGTCCTCTGGAAAAGGCGAAGCCTTATCGAATCGTCGTTAAGGGTGTTCGACGAACACCACAGATGAAAAGTCATCACGTGATTCGATGGGTCTTCACCTGGATTTCCATTGAATTTAGGAATGTCCGATGGAAGTTTATGAGGAATCGCTGGCCACCAAGGGGCGTAAGCAATCGGATCGTTGGTTAAACGGTGTAAATCAGGTAACTCTAAAGTTGCCACGAATGGTAACTGTTGATTCAGGTTAGGCGAAGCGTAACCAGGGTACGATGGAATCGCTTGAGCAGTGGGCCTTTGCATACCAGCATAATGTAATTGATGTTGGTATGACTGATATGGTTGGTGGACTTGACCACTGTAAAGTGGTTGGTTTTGACCGTTTTGGATATACGGTTGTCCACTATTCGCAAAGATCTGCTGCTCAGAACCTTGGTACACTTGCTGGAACTGCGGTTGTTGGTATTGCACAAGCCATGGTTGTGACGCCATGTTTTGTTGTGCTATGTTAACCGTTGGACCGAGGTGTGGGGTAATGGTACCCATTTGTACTTGTGTCACCCCACCAATTGGCGATTGTGGTTGTGACCCATGATCAAGCGACTGTTGCATTACAACTTGAGAAATCTGAGGTTGACATGCAACAAGTATCGCTTGAACTTGTGACACTGTTACAATAGCCGGTGTGGTTGGGATGTTCGTCACAGGTACACATTGTTGCATAGAATATACAACCCTTGGTTGCTGAGGTAGCATAGGTACCCAACTACTTGATGTAATTCCAATATAACCTGAATACTGTTGAGAACTGCCATATGGATATCCTCCCGGAGGAGGTAATGAAAGGGCATACTGCCCCCCATATGGTAGCAATCCGGAACTCAGAGGGATTGTTAGTCCTTGAGGACTGGATGGCCCAAATTGACCTCCATGAGGATCAATTTGTCGAGTTTCAACATAAGAGTTGCCGGGTATTACTCCGGATGAACAAACTGGAACAGACCATACTGTCGAAATAGTCCCTTGGTGGACTCCTTCTAGCTGTTGAGAGCTAGTTGGGACAGCTGGTATGCCGGCAAACATCGTTGGAGTGACGGCAGGGGCTTCTGCTGTCGCTGTGTCATTTGACACAGTCCTAGACGATGACGGTTGTTCAGACATTTTAAGTCTATCCAATAGATTGCCTAGCGATTCTACAGGAACTTCCACTTGTGGTGGATTAACTTCTGATGAAGGAAATAGAGTGACCCCGACTCCAAAATGAGTTGGAGTACTTGCTTGCGGATCCTCTGCAATTTCCTCTATCACAATCAAACCCGGTGGAAGAGGAAGACCGTCAGGTCCGTAAAATATTTCTGGTGCCGAAGAATTGGTTGTTTCGACAGCGACAGTTGTTTGGGGAACAAAACTCTCTGGACCGGTTACAGATGGAACTGGTTCAGTTACACAAGCACTTGCCCCCAGACTAGGATCAGTATTACTGTCCTTCTACGGCTGTTGAACTTCTTCTATAGAGGCAGGGTTTCCAGAAATGTTAGGAGTAACCGGAACCTCAGATGCAGTCGGAACACTTGTTCTAACTTTCAAAGGAGATTTTGAACCGGTTAAACGAGTTCGCTTTGCCCGTACTGTTTTCGATTCCGGAGACAAAGACGGTTGACTCGTAAGCCTCCGCGAACAACGGGGTTTCAATTGACTTTCCTCCACGATTGCGGATTACTCGATCAACCAAAATATAAAAAAGGGGAAATTTGTGTTTCCGAATTGAATGAATTTTATTAGACGCTTTTAGACACAACTTGCTTTTTCACTTTTTAAGAGTCGAGAAAAAGCTAAAGATGACTCTAGTCTCCTTCGATGTATTAACGAGCCCGAAGTGACAAATGCTCGGTTGGAATTTTTCAGTTATAGAGTTTGAAAAAGGCCAAAAGAAACTGCTCTGGAGATCTAGGCAGAGGGTGTGCCAAACCTTTCGCAAAACCACAAAATATGTTTTACGGTACGGGTGGTCGATCTTCGTGAATGCTGTGTTCACTGCATTGCGATCAGTAGGGCGGCCGACACGGCTTCCTAAGGATAAAAGATATATGCCTATAGGGGTCTCCCAATATATATGCGACGGTACGTGGGAGCACAAGTCCGTATTAGTGCCACCGACTCTCAGGAGGAATCACCCACCTTCGTCGAGATCGACAGTCACTACGTTTAACGACGCCGGAACACGTCTCTAGCTTAGACCTCTAGATGTTTGCGTTATGTTTCAAAGCGTTGTTAGGTTCATTCAATATATTTTAAGTTGATCTTTTTAAAGTTTGCCTTTCAAGGTTCACCACGAGATGTTTTGATACAAATTCCTAAATGCAGTCTAAGATGAGAAGCAAGCTTTTTCAATCTTTTCGACTTATGAAAATCTTAACCACTGAGGGAAAAGAAAGATAACATCTTTTCACACAGATCATAGAGCACTCGCTAATGCACTTTTTCCCTAAATCAACATACAAACTTATATGCAAAATGCAAAAATGCAGGTATTTCTTTTCTCTTTCTTAATGTTTGTGCGACACAAAAAGAAAGCTGTTGTATAATTTCGAATTCAATTTCAAGTGAAAGCAAACAAGTTTGTCCAAAATCGAAAGACACCTTAAGATTTACTTGTTTCGACACTAGAAATATATAAATTCAAACCAAACGACGAAAGAAAAAGCTCAATCAGCTATGAACAGCAAACAAACTAACTCTTAAGATCAAAACGACACTTTATCATAGGTCTAGATCCAAGAGGCCATAGCAAGACTAGTTCACTTTCGTTATGGGAAACTGTAAATGATACAAGAAATACACAAAGAACAAACACAGTTTCTTTATACAACCGAGGCAGAATAGTGGCAAGGAAAGTTGGTTTCAGATAGGCACATTGACTGGTAACAGGCAGCAAAAACAAGAGTGAAAACAGGGCAAGAAACAGCAGGAAACCCCAGCAGCACAAGGCAAGACTGGTCCAGCGCAGGTGGTACACAGGCAGTTTGACCTTCAGCGCAGGTAGCCCCTTCGGGAACTGCGCTGAAATGCAGACAGCCTTCACACAGCCTGCACTGAAGAACGAAACTTTCGTTTCTCTTGGTTTCCGGGTCACAGATTGCTCAAAAATTCACAGTTTTTGGCCAAATCAGAAGCTATCAGTCAAGGACACACTAAGGGATGACAAGGAGGATGAAAAGCTATCACTAAGAGCTTATTAGAGTCCTTGTGGATCAGCTCTTCAAATCATAAACTTGGCCAGAAACTGAGCTAGAGTAGCTGCCCTCTACTTTGCATTTGAAAGATCCAAATGCAGTTCGATTCGGTACTCACTTCGTTTATGAAATGAATAGCAAAAACACAAACAACCAACAAGATACGATCCCCAGTGGAGTTGCCAATTTGTTGTTGGGAAAAGTATCCAATACGGAATGACCCTATACCAATCTAAGGGTGATAGTACCTCAGCAACAACCGAATGCAAAGCTATTCAAGATTACTTCTTTATGAGATGTAAGAGAGGGGAGAAAGAGATCCACTAACCGTTGTCTTCCGCTAATGCTTGACCCAATCTTCTCTCCTTGCTGCTTGCTCCCAGCTCCTTGCTCTTTCACTGGCCCAGCTACACAAAGATCCTGCAAAAGCACAAGAAAGGGAAACTACAAGAAGCATACATCCATAATTGATTCAAGGATTAGAATAAATCAAATATACAAGCATCAATACGCCACAAAGACACATGCATATAGAAGAACCTCAAATGCTTTATTAATGGAAGAAGTAAAGTTCTGAGAGTGTTACAACCATAATAGGCCCAATCCAGCAACACCTCCCAGCAGAAAGAAATCTCCTCTTCACCTCCTTCAAAGCAATCACCCAATAGTTCTATACTCAAACCAACAACACTTCCTTACATTCACAAGATTCCAGCCTCCCTAGACCTCATGAGAGAGCTCTATATATGGGAGATTTGGAGAAAGGATGAGTCAGCTTGAGTTTGGCATGAAGCTGACTAGTGTCCTCTCCCACTTCAGTTATACTTCAGTTCTTGAGTCCACTTGGAGTTTCTTGCTTCCACTTGGAGATCTAGATCCTCTTACTCATCACAAGGCGAATTCCCTGATCCAAGTGTCATTTTGGAAGCTTCCTGGGCATTTGCCACCTTGCAGAATGACTGTGCCACTTGGCCAATCTCGCCCAGTGCAGGTAGCCTTCATTAGAGTTGACATTCAGCGCAGGTACAGAGTGGAGCAGTTGACATTCAGCGCAGATGCTCAGTGGAGCAGTTGACATGATCCAGAATTAGCTTGTTTTTGAGTGTTTTCCGGTGGAGAACTGATTTTCAGTGCTGTGGTTTGCTGACCTTATTCCTCTAGGGGTAGGAACAACATGTTTAGGGACTTTGGATCCCTTAGATTATCAACATTTCATGCTTCATGCTGTAAGGCACAAAAATGTCTATAACAACCATATCAAAAGGAGAAAATGTCATCATCACGCTTGAAGATATGGAGGAAAAAGGAAGTACAGTCAGAAAAAGGCGGCACAACACAATGTACAGACATACCAGAATCAGAGGGAGCTGAAAGTACAAAACTTCAGTGTCCTGAATCTCATATGCAAACTCCATAAAGGGAAGTCGCGTATATACACGAGTTGGATACTGCACAATCGCGTATATGATTGTTTGAAGAAAGGCAGTAGGGAAAGTGAAGTTGGAAGTGAATCTATGAAGTATGATCTCTCGAGCACAAGATCAGATCTGTGTATCTGACTGTCAGAGGCACCTTGGAGGACCATTTAATTGGGTTCTAATCAGAGGTACGCAGACGATTCTCTGTGAAAGTGCGGGCGCACGCAGCAGAGCGAAAGTTCCAGTGCGGAGGAACGCAGGTGATACACAGTGAAAGTGCGAGGATACGCAGCGAAGGCACAGTCCCAGTGCGGAGGTACGCGGCGTAATAGAGGTTCAGGTGCAGAAGAACAGTAAAGGTACGCGGTGTGGCAGAGGTTCAGGTGCGGAGGCACAGTGAAAGTACGCAGCGCGATAGCATCTGAGGGTGCGTGGCCACAGTAGTAGTACGCGGCGTGATTGAAGAAACAGTGCGTGGGTACGCGCTGTAGTAGAAGGCTCTCTGCGGGAATACGCAGAAACACAGAAAGTCAAGTGCGGGGATACGCAGAGGAGCGGAAGGTGAAGTGCGGAGCCACGCAGGCCATATAATGAGAAACTGCGGATCTGTCTTGAGGCATTTATTGGCTGACTTTTCTTACTGATAAGATCTGACAGATGGCACCAGTTTAGGGGGAGCATATGTTTTTAATGCATTGTTGGCATTATGGTTAATAGTCCTTGGTGATGAAGATTATATGGCTAAATGATATATCTTGCTATGATGTGGTTATGAGTTGTCCATCTCATATGATTCTTGGATTTACATAGTTGATTTTCAGATCAGATTTATGGTTGATTCTCTGATGCTACATATCTGGTGCTTACATGGTGATCTTCATAAGGATAAGAATAATTATGATGCAAGATTCGTATTGTTCTTGGCACATATGAGGATTGTTAGCTGGATACATGGGTGATTATTCAAAGTTGCATTGTTGGAGACATGATGATGATGAGCTCTTACCTATATGATGATAGGTTGTTTCGTACATATGTTGATTGATGCAGATATTCCCAAATGATGATCTGGATGGCTTTGGTGTTTCTCCTTATGATAAAAGATGTTATGGAGCAGATCATACAGTGTTGTTGCTGATGTTTATCTTAGGTGATTGGTCTCTGTAAAGGTCATATCAAGACTCATGATGTAATACTATCTATTGTAGTCATCTCTTCAGGTCATGTAACGACCTATGTTGGTTTCCCCACTATGCCTGGGATGAAGATGTAATGTATTTAGTTCCTGATGTATCCCCACTTGGTTGGGTGATGGATGTATGTATTGAGTCTTTTGGTGATAGGAAGGTCGTTTATGATATATAGAGTCATGTTCTTCTTATAGAACATCTTTTTGCCGACCTTGCTTACAGCTAGGGGAAACTTAGCATAAACAACACTATATAGCAGAGCAGACATTTCAGCTTGTTCTCAAAAAGAGCATGATCAGATTGGTGCACCATGGCATATACAAAGGGGGAGCTCATTCAGAGACTTCAGCAGATCTGGTTTATAGTCAAGAGGAGCATGTTCTTAGGGGGAACATAACCCTTTGCCCTTGATGTCAAAGGGGGAGAGTAATGTGGTGTTGTTGCCATCAAGTCCAAAGGGGGAGATTGTTGGCATTATGATGCATGTGTTGTACTTGATGGCAACCCACTCATAGATGAACATCTCACTTATATACATTCAGATGAATCTACAGAAGAGATATCAGATGTGACATAATACATAGATCAAGTTCTTAGTAAGCTTTGCCATCAAGTCCAAAGGGGGAGATTGTTGGCATTATGGCTAAAGTGTTGTCCTTGATGGCAAATCATACAGGTGATGGATCACAGTACAACAGGTCAGTAGCAGAGATTGATGATTAGCTCACAAATAATGAAGAAAATAAGAGGTACGCAGGTACACCATACAAAAGCTGCGGACCCGCAGGAATATCATAGATAAAGTGCGTACATACCCACAGGTACACCATGTAAAAGGTGCGGACCCTAGTTCACGCACTTTCATGCAGTGAAAAAGTATTCTCACGTGGGAATCCAATGGTGGACCATAGTATTTAGCCCGACGTATTTGATCCTATGGTTTGGTCAGTGGTATTGTTTTATATTATTATTATTATTATTGAGCCCCATGTTTTTGGGCCCCTTGTATTGGTTATCTATGGTATTGACTCATGGTTTTAGCAAGAGCTTGCCTATATAAAGCAAAGGAGATCATTTGGCTAGACACTTGTGAAATTAGAAGATCTTAAGAGAAGCTAGATCTGAAATTCTTGTAATCGGTTTGTGAGAGAGAGTTGAATCAATATCAAGGAGAAACATGAGAATTACAAGTCGGATCTACTAATGGGTTGATATCTCCTCGGTGCATGATCAGATCTGTAGATCTGATAGTCTGGGTTATCCTTGAAGTCTGAAAATTGTCTATACCCGCAGGACCGCAAGTGCAGTGAAAGAAAAGTGCGGAGATACGCAGGCGCAGAAGTGTTGCAGGTGCGCAGATACGCAGGCGCAGAAGCGCTGCAGGTGCGCAGGCCCAGAATTGCAGAAGATGCGGAGGGGCGCAGGCATTCCATTGGACACAGAGCGGAGGTGCGCAGGAAGTCCGTGAGACACAGTGCGTGGGTGTGCAGGAAAGCAGTTGGAAACAGTGCGGATGTACGCAGGTGTTCTATGGGTGAAGCTGCTGACTTTTCATGAAATCTATTTAGCTGCCCTTGTTTATTATTGTTGTGTTCTGGGTTTTGAAGTGATGTCTGGTATTATGTTCTGATAACAGCAGTGATTGATTGAATGATTATGATTAGCTTCAGTATTGATAGATGAATGGATCAGGTTCATAATGACTTATCCTTATATGATCTGGTGGACTAGATCTGGTTGATAACTCTCATTGTATATGTATTGATCTAGTGATTGGGTGATTCAGAAGGTTGTTTGATTATGAGCTTCAATGTTGTTGTTTGGTCCAGTATGAAAATTGGATGAAATGTGGCCTTTCAGATTATGTGTTGTGCTTCAGTGTATCCAGTCTGAAAATTGATGAAACGTGGTACCTGGAGGAGAGAAGATTGTAGGTCAGCACCTACGTACTAGTATCTAAGCTAGTACAAGAGCTAAAGGAAATACTTGGAGCATTGTAGCAGGTAGCCGCCTGCGTACTAGTAAATGGATCGGCTAGTACAAGAGCAAATGGGGTTGTAGCTCCCGTACTGGTATAAGATTGCACCAGTACAAAATATTGTAAAAGGATTTTCTTATTAAGAAGAAGATTGAGATGACTTGCAGCAGGTGGTTTTCTCCCGCATTGGGTTTCCACCTTATATCATGGTGTTCATGTGTGTGCCTTATATGTGTGACGATCTACTCTATGTTACTGCATCTGTTAACTGATAATATGGTTGATAATGTTCTAATGCACTCATTGAAGATCAATTAACTTAATCATAAGAAGTTGTGGAAGTAGAATATATGAATCAGAGTTTGGAAATGAAAAAGTTTTATTGACTTGATAATATCCCTCTTAGAATTATTTCCAACAGAAAATATTTCCAAATATTTTTCTTAAACTTGTAAATGAATTTCATAAATAAAATATCAAAATATTTCTTTAAATGATTTTATAAACCATCTTATTGTTTTGAAATCCATGTATTGTTTTTTAAATCCATGGGATTCATAAACATATTTTATAAAAACCATCGACTGATTTCCTTTCCATGGATTTTAAAAACCATGTCTTGTTTTGCCATGGTTGGTAAAGTATCTTTTACTTTCCCCTTTTACTCCTGTAAAATTTTTGGATACATATTTATCCAAATTTTGTGTTCTATGCATTTCTCGTCTTTATACCATAGCAAAAACAATATTTCTCTTCTCTTGATTCAATTATTCACACATCTCTAGGCGTGGAAGTTTAATGTATGAAGTGGAGGGTGAGGTCATAAACTTAATTTTACCTTTTGATTTTGACTTGTGAATTAAATATGATTATATATATTTTATAAAATTAAATCTCAATTAAAATAAAAACTATTATAGATAACTTAGAGGCATTTCATCCTTTAGCAATGGAAAGGGTTATTAACAACTGACTCATGACACAACACTCATGAAAAGGCAGTCATGACACCTCAATGATGACCCCTTAGGGACCTTGCAATTCAGATCAAGACTAATGGACCTCTTTTGACACACATATTTTCAATGAATTGACCGATTTGAGACATTTGTACAAGGAAAATTTAGAATATAATACCTAGTGAATATATAGGCTAAACTTTACTAGCAGATTCCCAAAATAAATAACTACCTATATTATAGGACCCTAAGATATTCCACTAGGGAAGATGGGGTAACGTTATTACACCAGTCCTAGGGACCTCCATAAGTTATTTAACACTCCATGCCCAAGCCCCAAAACCATATTAATTAGTTCATGTTTCAACCACAAGGTTCCTCGCAACACCTTAAAGAGGAATCCACATAGAGGAATGAGTGGTGTCTAGGATAGCAACTAATTTCGGTGATGTTGGAACTTCTTAAAACATGTTGATTTATGTGAAGAGGATGGCTAATAAGACCTCTCATTGCAACTATTCCTCAAAAAGGGTAAAACAATCAAGTGAAAGCATATGATCGGCCAAGTAGATAGTGACGATGGAAGGAGAAAACCCAAGGCTCATCTGATGGAAGAGGCTGATAGAATGGCCATCACAAGGATTAAAATGGAGATGGGTTCATTTTTACACAAGCTTGAACCATAGGGAACTATTCTTGGATTTAGTTTCATGTTTACACAAGCTTGATATGAAAAACTATGCTTGTATTCAGTTTACATGCCCCCAGCATGATGACTCGATTCTAGGTGCATGCCCTCCATGCTTCACTGCATTCATATAAGTAGACTACTCGTGGCTATCAGTTGGATGGAGTGAAGGTTCATTTACAAGGTCAAGTGAAAGAATCGAGTGGGATTTTACAAGATCTATTCAAAGACTCGAATTGGAACTTTTCTCTGGGGGACCTTGTTTCATTTTTTTAATGAGCTTGACACAAGACAAGGAACTCTTCGTAAAATCCTTGTTTCTTTTTTTAACGAGCTTGACACAAGACAAGGAACTATGCTTTGGGACTTGTTTCATTTTTTAATGAGGTTGACATAGTAAAAGAACTATCTTCATATTCCTTTTTTCATTTTTTATCGAGCTTGACATAAGACAGGGAACTATGCTCGTGTTCCTTGTTTCATTTTTTAATGAGGTTTTCACAAGACCAGGAACTATTCTCATATTCCTTGTTTCATTTTTTAACGAGGTTGACACAAGACTAGGAACTATCCTCATTCCCCTTGTTTCATTTTTTAATGATGTTGACATAAGACCAAGAACTATCCTCATATTCCTTGATCACGACCCATAAGAGGTCATGACTTCCAAGAGGTTATCATCAGATGGGAGAACAATGCTCTGGAAGGGATACATAGAAAGGAATCCATTAGAGAGATCTAGTTGCAATTCCCCCAGTACATAATGCACAACATCACAGAATTGATCGTCAGTTGATATAGGCATGGAACAGGTTGCCACGTAATTGACCCGTGGCGGGGAAGATACCATCAGGACAAAAGGACCATTTAGGGAAGATGGTTGACTGGAAGCCATATTTGGACCGGGAAATTAAATCTGGTCAATGGGGACAATTCTACCTTCATACAGAAAACACATCACTCGAAAGAGTGTTGAAACAATAGCTCCCATGTCATAAACATAATTGCGCCCAAGAAGTAAATTGTAATCTAAAGGGCATGGGACTACCATCACATTGAGATAAACAATTTTCCCTCCCAAAGTAATAGGAAATTGAGGAAGGATCCCTAATGGTTGACTGGTTCCTCTGTTAAAAGTTAACAGATTTTGGGTAACAGGCACAAGTGGAGGGGAATCGAGCGCTTGCCAAGTAGTGGAGGAAAGGATACTCACCGATGCACCTTCATCTATAATATTTCCAGGTATAATTATATTACAAACCTGTACTATGATCTGGAAAGGCACATAAGAAGGAAGACGACATCTTGCCAGTTGATTACAATCAAAGGAAGTGACCAAACTACTTGGAGCGGGTACCGTAAGAATGGGAGAATTACCCCCTTGAGTTACGAGAACGGGAGGATTTTCCTCATGTATTGATGGAACAAGAGGGTTTCCTCCAAGCTCATTGAAATCTGAAGAAATGAAAAGAACTTGAGTGGTATCATACTCACTCTCTATGGGAAAGGTACAATTAATTGAAGGTGAAATCGGGTCAACTATTTCCTTGACCTATGATTGGTCATGTATAGACTCATGGGATTCACATTTAGAGAGAGTGGGTTTGATCGACGTTTGATTTGGATCAGTCACTTCATCAACTAGTGAAGGATTAAGGGAGAGTCTCCTGTAACTAGATGGAAGTCACTGCAGAGAAGCAGGATGGTTATCCAACACTTTCTGGGTTTCATCCGGATAAGGACAAAGGTGAATGGCATGATTCCCTTCGCATAAGCTACAGGGAAACTTAACTTTACCCTTCTTTCCATGAACTTTACTACCACTATTTGATGTTGTGTCACCAACATGATCTCTAGAAGTTGATCACACAAGAAGATGTGAAATTTAAGACCATTCTTCTAATATCTAAGGAATACCATAACAGTTTCGAAGAAGATGGTCTCCTGTACAAAGTTTTCAAGGATATTGAAGTTTGTGAGGCTTATCAGACGTTTCTCATTAGAAGTTGCCTTCGAAGTAATGGTTGCTTGGTTTCCCCCCTGCTCAATTTTGTTCTTCTTCTTCTTATCCACCTGGTTACTAGTGTCAATACTTTCACCAGGCGAAGTGGAAGAAGGGGAGGAAGAAACAACTGATGAAGATGGTAAAGGGTCAACTTTAGGATCAACTGGAGGTTGATTTTGTCCAGGTGGAGAAGTAGTCAATTGCGGAGAAATCACGACATTTTGAACCAAGGAGGTTGAAAAAAACCATACCGGCAAGCCAATGGTAAATCTCGGAAGGGATAATGTAGCCATATATGGAGCACCAATATTTTCGAAAGGAGGAAAGGGACTAGGATTCCCATCAAAAGGAATTCCTTGATCAATGGACTCCGGAGTTGTTGCCATATGTCTCAACCTAAGATAAACTAAGGAGTGATGTGGAGGATGTTATTCACAGTAAGTTAATTTTATTTTAATCAAAATAACATAATTAAACAAAAGAGGGATAATCTAGGCAAAAGGATTACCAAGTAACTATGAACTGCAATATACTACCTCAGTAAACCAAGGACTTAACATACATGCAAGCAATCTCCCCGAATGATGTGTTCGGTGTATCATAGTGTACAAGGTGGCCGACTTGGTTACCTAAGGATGTATAGCAACCTAATGTAGTCCTCCCGTACATACCCCAAAGTACGTGGAGGCCCAATCGGTGCTAGCGCTGTCTAATGCGAAACTGCACAGTGAGAGTATTCCTTTATAGTTTTCGTACTATAAAACCGCCCTATATACCCGAAGGTACGTGGACGAGCTACGATATACTTACATACATGGAACACTGGAACACATCTCTAGTCTAGAATCTCTAAATGTTATTCGTTAGGTGACAATGCTCCATTAGGTTAATTGAGATAACTTTTAAGTTGATCTTGTTAAGACTCTTCCTTTCAAGGTTCACCACGTGATGTATGTTTACAATTCCTAGAATGCAACTAACATGAGAAACATTCTTTCATTCAATTAACAATGAAAATCGTAGCTAGTAAGGGATAGAGAAATCAGATCTTTGACAAAGAGAAAAGAGCACACCTAATGCAATTTCCCTAGCTATTCCTATCAAGAATTCACAAACTACAATATGTAGAATGCAAGTTTTTCTTTTCTCTCCCTTTAATGTTTAGATGAACAAAAAGGAACTAGATGCACAAACAGTCAATTAATACTTTTCATAAGAAATGAAGACTTTACGACAGTTTCTTTTTCAAAGAAATGAAGACTTTACAACACTTCTTTTTCAAAAAAGACTAATTGATATAAACTAAATTTGACAATGAATTGATAATGATAAAGAAATCACTGAAGAAACACTAAAAAATCAAGGTCAAAGTAGGGCTAGAAGAGGAAATTCAAATTGATTTCAGAACCATAACAATCATTGATCTTTCAGAAAACAACTTCAGAAGAAAATTTGGAAAAAGTGGGTTTTTTGGCTTAAGGAGGATCAACGCATGTCTAAGTGGGAGAGACTACGCTGTAGAGCACTGTCTACAAGCCAAGGGTGCTCTACAGAGCACTGTCCCCTAACTAAGCCTACGTTGGTGCCAGAGAGGCCAATCAAAAGACATCTAAGCACAATGTTTTGACCAAAAACACTTCAAAAAGGCTGAAATAAGATCAATGAAATCAAGAAAAGTCTACTAGGGTGTAATATGACAAGGGTAAGCCACTAGGAACGACAGTCATTCCCTAGCAGAGTCGCCAATTTGTTATATGGAATTTGCATCTACGGATAAACACATTTTCCCTAGGTGGGTGGCTACACGTAGAACAACATAAAGAGGTAGTTTAACCTTTTCTTATGGTAGATAGATGAGATGAAGGAAATTACTTGTAGTTTTTTTCTTCCTTAATCCCCTTTGAATCATTCCCATCACTCCCACTTGAACTAAACCCACTCAATTGGTACCTGAATAAAGAGAAACAGAAACAACAAACGATCAAAGCATACATGATCTATCTACTATAATTCAATGGAATCGAAGACATTGAAACACATAATCATCTTAGATATGAACAATACTATGAGAAAAGGAATAAGCTCTTTATTAATGTAGAAGAAAGAGTATCACCCAATACAGTTCGATCCTGTGCCACTCCTCTAGCTTCAGTCCAACCCTCGCCACATCAAAAGCACACTACTCCAGTAGCATAACATTTCTCAACATAAACTCAATTCTCAAACCAACAGAATTTCCTTACAAACTTCAGATTCTAGCCCCCTGATCACTATGATGAGTGCTCAATTTATAGGAAATGGAGGTGGTTTTGTCATAAATGAGGGTATTGAATGGCCTTCCAAACTTGGAGTTAGTTTCCATGGAGCAAGGGATGAGAGGATAGGAGGTTAATGGATCCTTAGCCTATCCAATTTTGAGGTCATAGGAGGATATAAGAGATGGGATCCTTCTAGAATCATCTAGAATAAAGGAATATTCCCATAACCCTATTCAAATTTCGCTCAATCTCGCCCAGTGCAAGTCAAAGAGGGCCTAAGTGCACTACAATGTAGGCCACAGTGGGCCTGCCTGCTCTGCAGCACACTGTCTCAAGGCTTGGGCTGTGCTGGCGTCCCAAGGAGGCATTTCAGGAAAACTTTAGGCCAGGAAACTTTCATAGAAGGAAGCATTCAATGAGTTGACTTGTCTTTCATAGAAGGAAGCATTCAATGAGTTGACTTGTCTAGGGCATGTAACAACTGAATTAGGTTTTGATGAGCCCTAATAGTATTGATCTGAATGTCGAGAGTGATGTGCCCAAATAGACCTGTAACACCAGTTTGTGCCAATTTTTGCATCTAGTCTTATGCCATTTTTTGCTTCTAATTTTGTACTTATTTTCACATCTATTTTTGTGCTAGTTTTTCTACCTTTTTTTACACCATTTTTTCCATCCAATTTTGCACCATATGTTGAATCTGATTAAGTGCCAAATTTTGCATGGATTTTTGCACCATTTTTTACATCCACTTTTGCGTTTTATTTATATTCCTTTTTTGCATCCTATTTTGCACCATATTTTGCATCTAATTTTGCATCATTTGTTGCATCCAATTTAGCATCATTTTTAACACCATTTCTTGCATCCAATTTTGCATCCTTTTGAGCATTTAAATTTGCATCGTATGTTGAAACATGTGTTGCGTCCACCTTTGCATCCCATTTTGTGTCTATTGTTACGTTCAATTTTGAGCCATTTTTTGGTATACTTTTGCATTTGCTTTTGCACAAAGTTTTGAATGATTTGTTGCACGTCATTTTACATCCAATGTTGCATCTCAATTTGCATCCATATTTGAGCCATTTTTATGCCCATTTTTTCTTCTTTTGTGCCCAATTTTGCACCATTTTTTATGTCCAAATTTTCATCCTTTTTGGTATCTAATTTTGCATCCTTTTTGGCATCCAAATTTGCATCCTTTTTTGGCCACATTTTGTGTCCACATTTGCATCTCATTTTGCACCTAGATTTTAGTTTGAATTTTTATTAGTTATGCATCATTTTTGACATCCTTGGTTTCACCCCTTTTTAGTCCCATTTTGCATCTTGTTTTGTGTCTTTTCTTACATCCTTTTTGCACCCAATTTTGCATCCTAATTTTACACCATTCTTTGCATCCTCATTTTGGTGTTCATTTTTGCGTCCTTGTTTGCACCCAATTTGGTATCCTTTCATATTCCCTATTTTGTTCCCTTCTTGGGGTCTAGTGTTGTACCCTTTTTTAATTTTACTTTAAAACCCTTTTTGTGTCATTATTTGCATCTTGTTTTGATGGCTAGTTTAACATCTAATTCTACTCCCAATTTTGCATCCATGGTTACATCCACTTTTGGCTTCTTGTTTAGAGTTTTACTTTTATTTCCATTTATGACCCCCTTTATCGGTTCATTTTACTAATTTCATTTACATAGTGAAATATATTATAGTTTCTAAATATCATCTTGCTATAGGATTTAATGCATGGTTAGATGAACATAAAACCCTCTCAGTTTATCTCAGAAACCTAGGATAGACCAATTAAGAGAAAGGCTGTTCTAAGGCTTAGGATTCTTAGTAGATCAAGATGTAGAGTATAGATTAAGAAAAAGAGAAGGAATTCTTGTGTGTCCTCGCATGCAGGTCTTCTTGGAGTTTTTAGTGTAGCTAGGAAGAGCTCCTAGCTAGCTCCAAAGCTTGGTCCTACACATAAGAGAGAGAATAAGGCAACCTTCCCAGTATAATATCTTGATAATAGAAACTATCATAAACATATAAGTATTATTGAATAAATAAATATAAACCAAAATCCCATACATTCATTAGTTAAATCAAATAAGTAAAGAATGAATAGAAACATATGGAAGGAAGAACAATTGATCTATATTAATAAAGGAGTTGGAGGAAAGTTACAACAATTAGATGTAGTTGCAGCAACACCTCCCCCAACTCCTAGCTCCAAAACTCTCCCTCTCAAGACAGATCTCAGCAACATGACAATACAAGAATTCCCATCATTTTCTCAATGGCCAAGCCTCCAATATATAGGAAAGTAAAGGCTATGAATATTTCCAAAATTCCTCATTAGTTCAATTTGGGAAAAATATTTTGGGTGAATAATGTTTCCTCATATAAAAATGGCCTTTTCCACTTTTTAGATGCTTTTGTGGTTAGGAAAAAGCTTCCCCATGCTTTATGTCTCTTTCCCGCTTTTGTATGCTTTTATTTTTTAGGAAAAAGCTAAAGATGAGGATAAAGAGGTCACATTCCACCATATGAGTATCTGAAAGTGAACAAGAGTGTCAAATTCAAATTCTAGTTTGCTTATGTTTTAGTTTTTTTTTTTAATATATTTAGTTTTAGTATATTTTTTTTATTTTCTAAAAAAATATATTTAGTTTTTGGTAATTTTTTCTATAATAACAATTATATTTTGTTTTTATAAAAATGGATTTTAAATGTTCCATTCATGCTAAATTTGTGATTTTAAGACAGGAGTTTAAATTATAGATAAAAAGTAACTTAATGTCATGTGTTGTGTCGCTAAGATGGGTATTATACATCTCTTACTTGCTAAGTTATAGAATGTGCTTGGGTTTCATTAATGCAATATTAATTATGTTCTTCATTATATCTTGAAATGTTCATCTTGAACCTAATAAAACAATAAATTTAAAATATGTTTGCCTTTGTCCTTTGTAGATGTTTGTCCCCATTAATCTTGGTCTTAATAGATTAATTGTCTTATGGTGGCCTTGATTGGTCACTTCCATTAGTTGCATGCTTTATAGTTTTTTGTTAGTGACATTTTTTAGGCTTGATAACATGTTATTTAATTTATCAAAATGTGTTATTGTCCATATTATTGTTAAATATTAATATTAAATATGTTGGTTTTTGAGCATGGTTTAGCAAAACATTCCCAAAAGGTTTATAGATTGTATTTTATAATGCAATGATTCATTGCTTGATGAAATTGTTTTGGATATTTTTTTTTAATGATTCATTGATTGATGAAATTGTTATGGATATTTTTTTTAGTATATTAAATTGTATGTGATAAAGTCAAAAGTCACCTCTTTTTTAGATTTTCATTGGTCAATTTCCCTTAAGGCCATCAAGTTCACCATTCGGTCCCAGGTTAAGGAAATATAGGAGTCATGAAGTGGAATTGTCCAAGCACTTAAATCTTGAGACATGTTTTTTTTTAGTCACATTATACTTCCTTTCTCTGTAAATTCTCGATGAAAATAGTCTCATGGAACATTAGGGGCATCAATAGTAAAGGAAAACAAAGACTCCTAAAAGAAAAATGGTACGCAAAGCACCCATCAATAATGTTGATATAAGAAACAAAAATATTAAGTGAGGTTCTACCTCATATAATTAGCAAATGGGGGAGGAATTTCCAAGTAGTAGCGATTGATGCTTAGAGATACTTGGGTGGAATGGTTATTATTTGAAATGATTAGGACATCAATGTTACCAATATGTTTACCTCTTTTCACATTATGACAATACAATTTTAGTTAATTAACAATGAGGACTACTACCATGTATCCAATGTCTATGTCTCTAATATCGCAAATGGAAAACCTCTATTTCTCAATTCTATTTCCAGCACAAGTAATTTATACTCCCCATCTCCATGTATTATTGGGAGTGACTTCAATATTATCAAGTGTCTCGAGGAAAAGAAAGGATGAATCACAATGTTTAACAAGATATTTTGTAATCTATACCATTAAAGCCATAAAGTAGTCTCCATTAAATTTGTCAAGCGATGAGTCTCCAACCCACACATGTGGATCAATGAGATGTAATACATGTGTGTGTGGTGGCTAACTTAATACATTGTTCTAGTAACTCCACAAACTTATGTATTTCACTCCGTCACATAAATTGATAGTAGTGTGACATAAGTAAGCCAAGAGTAGACATGAAATCCTTAGGCAACAAACATTCCCTAGATCCTCAATTAGGTGCTTAAATGATAAAGTGAAAATGAAAATGGAAAATAGGACTTCATGATTTAACCATCACAAACATGTGATCAATTGTGACTAGGAGTGTATATATTCATATGCTTTCCAAAGAGGGAGTGAATACATGAGTTACCATTCATTGGGCCTTATTTTTCTTTCTTTTTCTTTTTCTTATATATAGGACTTAGGGAATAAGGTTTTCATAAGTTTGGCACAACTCATAGATATATCATTTACATGAATTTTCACTTCAACCTTAGAGTTTAGACTTAGATAAATCATTATAGTGTATCTTTAATTATTTTGGCTTTCACTTGTGATTTTATTCATCAAAAATGACAAAAGGGGAAATATTTTGCCACAAATCTATGAATGCTTAATCATAAAGGCATCATGCAATGAAAAAAAATTAATGATGTTATTCTCTATGAAAATGATGGGTATTCTTGAGAAAAGCTTATGCTTGTGGATGTCTCCTCTCTGGTTGAGAGGGAGTGAGGGTAGACACCATATTATCCATGTGTCATGTACTATGGCCAGGACTAATAGTCGTAAGCCTAGTAAAGACACCAATAGGGAGAATGGTGGATTGGATAAACATCTGGGACCAATATTCTTTGAGAATTTGTACTTTGACTAGGACTAACTGCCATAAGTCAAGTACATTAATCCAAGATAAGAATAGTCATGAGGATCAACATTTCCTGGTGTCAAATATTATGATAATGGATTAGGAAATAATCATGTGAGGACATACCTAGGGAACATCCTAGTGGGGTAAGTGCCTAGAGAGGAAGTGGTGTCCAAATTTATGCCTCCCAACATTGTGCTCTGATCTAATGGAGAGATAAACTTGTTAGTCAGGCCTTGTTATTTTGACAATGTTGGCTATGATGATGTAAATCATCATTGATACTTATCAATCCACATCCCTTCTTATATGAATATTTCAACTTGAGAGTACTTTTTTGTCTCATTATGAGGACCTCCCTAGTTTAGAGGGAGGGTCATCATCTTCATTATCACCATCATCACCACCATCATCGTCGTCATTATTGTCATGATTTCATTATCGTCATAATCACCATTCATGTCTTCATCATCATCATGATTATGGACATTCTTGTCAATTGTTCATAATTATAGGTATCGTAAGAAATATCATCAACCCAAAAAATGTTATGAGTGCTCGAAAAGGGTTGTTAGGACACATGATATATGCAAGATAAATAACAACTTTATTTTTTAGAGGTGACTGATGATCATCATCATCACTACCATTATCATCATCATTATAATTGTCATCATCCCCATCATCATAACTAATATATTTTTTATCATAATTGTTTTCATCTTCATCATGAACTTCACAATCATCATTCATGTCATTATTGTTGTTGATGATGACCAAGATGAAAATAATGATAACGATGATCAGATGATGATGACTTGGAAGATGACGCCAAAGATAATTATTATGATTATGACCATGACAACATTTAAAAATTGGGAAGAATGGCCAAGATCATTAGCATCGTCATCATCATTGTCATTGTAACCCCCATCATCTTTATCATCATTGTCATTATCATAACAATCACAATTCATGTCATCGTCATCATCATTATCATCATCGTCATAATTATTGAAATTGTCATCAGTTGTTCATAATTTTCAATGTTATAAGAAATATCATCAATGCAAAAAATATGATATGTGTTGGAAAAGGGATGCAAAAGTGAACAAAAAAATGAGGGTAAAAATAGATGTAAAATTGGATGAAGAGTGGACACAACATAAGTATATGCAAAAGTGGATGAAAAAGTAGATGCAATAGTTGATGCAAACTTGAACACAAAATAGGATGCAAACATGGATGAAAAAGTGGAATAAAACATGGGAGCAATAGTAGGCATAAAACTTAGCATGAATTGTGGTGAAACAAATGTGGATACAATAACGAATGTAAAAAAAGAGGGGACACAAACTTGAATGAGAAAAGGAGGAAAAGTTGATGCAAAATGGTATGTAAACATGGGCCAAACATGGGTGCAATAGTGGACACAAAATTACTTGCAAAATTGGACGAATCAAAAGTGGATGTAAAAGTAAATTCAAAATGGGATGCAAAAAACATAAACAATATTTGATGCAAAATTGGACACAAAAGAGGATACTAATGTGGATGCAATAGTGGAAGAAAATGTGGGTTGTAATGATATGCATAAGATATGGCACAAATCATATCACAACAAAAGTGGATGAGAAATTGGATGTAAAAATAGACACAAAAAAAGATGCAAACTTAGATGCAAGACAAGATGTTATAAGGGATGTAAAAGGGGATGCAAACACGAGTGCAACAGGAGAAACAAAATTGGATGAAAAATATGGATGCAATGGAAGTACATGCAAAAGAAGATACAAAATGAGATGCAAAACCCAACACAAAAGTGGATGCAAAAGAGGATGCGAAGATGGATGCAAAATTGGAAGCAAACGTGGGTACAATAGTAAGTACAAAACATGGCACAAATTGTGTCACAACAAAAGTGGATGTAATGATAGATGCAAAAAAAGAAGCAAATGAAGATGAAAAATAAGATGCAAAAAGGGATGTAAAAGTGGGTGTAAACATGGGTGCAACAATGGATGTAAAATAGGATGCAAAAGTTGATGCAACAAAATTCGATGCAAAAGTAGATGCAATATGAGACACAAAACCTGATGCAAATCTTGATGCAAAAGTGGATACAAAAAGGGATGCAAAAATATATGTAAAAGTCAATGAAAACCTAGATGTATATGAGGATTGATGCAGGAGCATAAGGCTTGAAGACAAATTCGAGGAATTATTCTAAAAATACAAAAAATATTACAGGCAAAGGAGTGGGATCCTTTAGCCATCAATTTCCATGTTTTTCTAGTTAAGCATAGAGCTAGAATATAGGATTTGATCATGATGTAATAAATTTTAGTTAGTTAGTTGTAGTGGAGATTCTTGAGGAGAATGCCTCACAGGACAGATAGGGTTAATAAATTTTAGCCTTTGAATTAGGATCTGGTTGTTAGGATGAACCAATACTTATGTAATTTTCACACTATTGTAAGGGGATTTTGACTGTTGAAGAAATTTGGCTTTCCTGGAGCGAATCCAGTAAATTGGGAAAATTTAGTTTCTGTGTATGTGGATGAGAAATTCCCTGTCAAATCCCGAAGGATAATCTCCTTCGAAATATCTGTGTTATTGTGAAATTCAAAGTTTAATTTGTGTTTTGTGAGATTGAATGAAATTGTGTTGACTGTGTTAAATTCCGTGTTTTTCTTTTTAACTGAGTTTCTCGTGAATTCTGAGTGTGTTGAGTGGATGGTCGAGATCAGTGGAGGAATACCAAGGACGCAACACATGAAGATTGATTTTGGATCGACAGATCTTGGTCGAGACAGATCAATGGTGTTCGGGCGAGGAAGTTACCCGACAGTTACCGAGTAGGAGCGGTTGGAGAAACCCACAAGTGGATTTCGGGCGAAGGAAAGGTTGTAAATGGTAATTCCCCCATTGGTTCTGATTCCATACACATAGTGACATGTAGCAGCAAGGAGAGAGAGGGAAACTGCTTTTCGGGCGGATTTGGATTGCGCAAGTTAACGGATTGATATACATGTGAGCCGTTAGATTTGGTGAAGCGAGATCGATAGTTGATAGACGAGAAGAAAGTTTTAAGTTGGGAAGTGATGTGACCATTAAATCTTGAATAGATCAATGGTGAAGAAGTGTCGACGAGTTTTTAGAAGGCGGATTTCAAATTTTATTAAACTATGGTTTGTGTTACCATCGGGTCCAGACTAGTGGAAGTTTAGCGGAACTCTGTGACTTTTGGAGGGGTCTGCTAGCTCAGTGGAAGGTCAAAAATTTGTCAGTGGATGACAGGGAGTCCATTGGAACAACAATTACACCTACAACCGGAGGTAGAAGACATAGTCTCACAATTTGGGAGATTAACACTCTTGCCTGTACCCAGACTGCCATCATTTGTGGTATCAGAGAAACCTGTTGACACTGAATTGAATCTCAGAAGTAAGAGAAGGAAATACAATATGGCTTTCAAAGTTGGAAGAGGATGAGGACGTGGTAGAAGAGGATGACCAGTTGCAAATGTTGAGGTGATGGAAGCTATGCAACAGATGCAGGCTAGATTAGAAGTGTTAACAGCAGGGAGATATACAGATGATGGAGATGTTAGTGAGCCTGAGGTTGAAACTGAAGAAGAGGAGGAAACTATAGCAGTTACTCCTGAGATAAGATTCTTCCAATCAATGTTGAGATCCACAGCTAGGCCAAACTAAGGTTTCAATATATGCAGGAGGATTAAATATAGAAGAATTAATAGACTGGATTAATGACATGGAGAAATTCTTTGATTATGAAGAAACAGAAGATGAGAAGAAAGTAAAATTTGTTGTCACCAAGTTAAAAGGACATGCAGCACTTTGGTGGGATGGAGTTCGGGCAAAAAGAAAGAGTCTCGGCAAACAAACAATTAGAAATTAGAATAGGATGGTATCAAAGCTAAGAGGTAAGTTTCTACCAAGTAATTATCAGTAAACCTTGTTCAGACAGATGCAAAACCTTAGACAGAGGTTTATGACAGTGAGAGAATATACAGAGGAATTCTATAAGGTAAGTATAAGCTCTGGACAAACTCAAGATACAGATGAGAAGGTGGCTAGATATGTGAATGGTCTTAGGATGGATATTCAAGATGAGATAAGTATACTATATCCTAAAACAATAGAAGAAGCTTATTAGATGGTACTAAAAGCTGAAGAAAAACTCATGAGGAAGCAGTCTGCCAGGGGAAGAGGTACTTTCCGAGGAAAAGGAAATCAAGGTGGTAGAGGAAGATCTACAACACCTAGAGATGGAGCTACCAACAGCTCAAACCAGCATGCAACCATAGGAGGTGATGCAGGTGGCAGAGGGAGTTTTTCTAGAGGAAGAGGAGACAGAGGAAGAGGAAGATAATTTAGATGTTACAGGTGTAACAAGCTGGGACACAGAGATTTTGAGTGCCTAGAGAATGTAGGAACAAGTCAGAGGAATGCAATTGTTGCTCAAGTTGAGGAAGAAGCAGCAGCAGTGACAAAAGAAGAAGATGTACCAGAGAGAGGAGAATCTTTGGTAGTCAATAAAGTTTTGCTCAAGCCAACAAAGGAGATAGTTGAACCATCACAAAGGAAGACTTTGTTCAGAATAGTGTGTAAGGTTCAAGGGAAATGCTGTCAGATGATTATTGATAGTGGCAGTATTGATAATTTGGTCTCTACAAAAGTGGTAGAGAAATTGAAGTTGAAGACAATGAGACATCCAACACCTTACAAGGTGTCATGGTTACAAAAAGGAAATCAGTTGTTAGTGAATGAACAGTGTGAAGTGGAGTTGCAATTGGGCAAATATAAAGATCAAATTCTATGTGATGTGATGCCTATGGATGTGTGTCACATATTGCTTGGGAGACCTTGGCAATATGACAGAGGAGTTATGCATGATGGGAAAAGAAACACCTACAAGTTTGGTAAAGATGGTGTTAATCATACATTGTTTCCTATGAAAGAAGAGGATGCATCAGGAAAGAAGATTGATCCAAAAACCCTATTACTAGGAGGAAAGGAATACTTACAATAGATTGAAGAAAATGAGGTAAATTTTGCTGTAATTTGCAAGCCCAAGGTAATATGACTTCTATTAATGTTTCTGATTTACCCATTGAAATTCAAGAAATGTTGGACAACTATTGTGATATCATTGTTGATGATTTGCCTAATGAGTTACCACCCATTAGAAGGATTAGTCATCATATAGATTTGATTTCAGGAGAAAATCTACCAAACAAAGAAGATTACAAATTGACTCCCACAGAAAATGAAGAGGTTAAAAAATAGGTTCAAGAACTGCTTAACAAAAGACTGATCAGAGAGAGTTTGAGTCCTTGTGCAGTACCAACAGTGTTGAGTCTAAAGAAAGATGAAGGCCGGAGAATGTGTACTAATTTAAGAGCCATCAATAAAATCACAGTCAGGTACAGATTTCCTTTACCTAGAATTGAAGATTTGATGGATTGTTTGAGTGGAGCAAAGTATTTACAAAACTAGATCTTAAGAGAGGGTATCATCAGATAAGGATAAGAGAAGGGGACGAGTGGAAAACTTATTTTAAGACAAATGAAGGATTGTATGAATGGAGAGTAATTCCTTTTGGGTTTTCAAATGCACCAAGTACGTTTATGAGACTCATCAATGAAGTTCTTAAGGAGTTTATTGGTAAATTTGTAATAATATATCTGGACAATATATTAGTTTACAACAGGTATAAGGAGGAGCACATGAGACATCTGAATTATGTCTTACAAAGGTTACAGCAAGAGAAATTATTGCTGAATTTGAAGAAATGTTCATTCATGAAAGAGGAATTAGTGTATTTGGGTTTTGTTATTTCCGTTGAAGGATTGAAGATGGATCCAGAGAATATCAAGGCAATCATGGAGTGGCCTTCACCTAAAAGTATCTTTGAGGTAAGAAGTTTTCATGGTCTTGCTAGTTTTTATAGGAAATTCATAAAGAATTTTAGTAAGATCAATGCTCCTATTGTTGAGACTATAAAGAAGGATAAATAACCATTTAGATGGACTGCTGAAGCAGAAAAGAATTTTCAGCTGTTGAAGAAGAAGATCACTAAAAAAGCTATTTTGATTCTACCTGATTTTAGTAAGCCTTTCCAAGTGAAATGTGATGCCAGTGGAGAAACTATTGGAGGTGTTTTAAATCAGGAAGACAGACCTATAGCTTATTTTAGTGAAAAGCTGAACGATTCAAAGAAGAAGTATTCTTCTTATGATAAAGAGTTTTATGCAGTTGTATAATCATTGAAGAAGTGGAGACATTATCTAATGTCAAAAGAGTTCATACTTTATTCAGATAACCATGCATTGCAGTATATTATGCAACAGCCAAACATAACCAAAAACATGCCAAATGGGTAGAGTATCTTCAGGGCTTCAAATTTGTCTTAAAGCATATAAATGGCTAATCAAACAAAGTTGCAGATGCTTTAAGTAGGAGAAATACATTATTTCAAGAGAGTCAAATTCAAGTGTTGGGTTTTGATTTTCTTAAAGAATTGTATGAGACAGATTTAGATTTTAAAGAGGCATTTGAAGCTTGTAAGAATCCTGTTTTGATGGATAGGAATAAATGGTTGGATTATTTCTTACAAGATGGACTGTTGTTTAAGAGAAATTAGCTGTGCATACCAAATTGTTCTATGAGGGAGAATTTAATCAAAGAGAAACATAGTGGTGGACTTGCAGGACATTTTGGTATAGATAAGACTTATGAGCAGTTGAACAGATTTTATTTCTAGCCGAAAATGAGATATGAAGTGGAAAAGTATGTGAAAACTTGCAAATTCTATCAATATGCAAAGGGAAGAAGCCAAAACACAGGTTTGTATGTTCCATTACCAATTCCAGATAGGCCTTGGGATATGGTAAGTATGGATTTTGTTTTGCGCTTACCAAAGACTCAAAGAGGAAATGATTCAATTTTTGTTGTAGTGGACAGATTTTTGAAAATGGTACATTTTATTCCATGTTATAAAACTAGTGATGCTACTCACATTGCTAATTTGTTTCTCAAGGAGATTGTAAGATTGCATGGGTTGCCTAAGAGTATTGTCTCAGACAGGGAATCCAAATTTGCTGGACATTTTTGGAGGACACTATGGAAGAAGCTGGGAACTAAACTGAGTTTCATTTCTTCCTGTCATCCACAGACCGATGGATAGACTGAAGTTGTGAACAAGAGTTTGGGTAATCTTTTAAGGAGTCTTACTGGAGAAAATCTAAAGCAATGGGATCAAGTATTGGCACAGGCTGAATATGCATATAATGACTCACCTAATAGGAGTACAAGGTAGAGTCCATTCCATATAGTTTATGGAATGCATCCAAGAGGAGTATCTGAGTTAAGAAACTTGGGAAAAGATGAGATGAGAAGTGCAGAGGGAGAAGATTTTGCTTCAGAAATACAAGCAATACATGAACAGGTGAAACAACAGCTACAAGATAGCAACATCAAGTACAAAAATAGAGTAGACATGAGAAGAAGAGAAGTGAACTTTGAAGTTGGAGATTTGGTTTTAGCACACCTAAGGAAGGAAAGATTTCCAAAGAGGGAGTATAACAAATTGAAGTTCAAGAAAATTGGACCATGCAGAGTATTAAGGAAATTTTCTGCAAATGCATATGAAATTGAATTACCCCCTGATGTTGGAATATCTCCAATTTTCAATGTTGTTGATTTGTACAAGTATGAAGGTGAAATTGCAGATGATACAGAAGAAGACCAAGAGACACAGGAAATTGACTGGGTAAAACAGTTACCTACAACAAAGGAATTACAGCCAGAAAGGATTTTAGACAAGAAAGTGTTCAAGAAAACCAGAGGACAGGAGTACTTTCAGTATTTGGTCAAATGGAAGGATCAGCCAATTGCTGAAGCTACTTGGGTAATAGAAAACATGCTACAGAAATTGGGTAGTTCTGTAGAAGAGCTCATGGATAGGAGCCCATGAAGAATTTTGTCCTCAGGAGTCTGATGCAGGAGCATAAGGCTTGAAGACAAATTCGAGGAATTATTCCAAAAATACAAAAAATATTATAGGCAAAGGAGTGGGATCCTTTAGCCATCAATTTCCATGTTTTTCTAGTTAAGCATAGAGCTAGAATATAGGGTTTGATCATGATGTAATAAATTTTAGTTAGTTAGCTGTAGTGGAGATTCTCGAGGAGAATGCCTCGCAGGATAGATAAGGTTAATAAATTTTATCCTTTGAATTAGGATCTGGTTGTTAGGATGAACCAATACTTATGTAATTTTCACACTATTGTAAGGGGATTTTGACTGTTGAAGAAATTTGGCTTTCGTGGAGCGAATCCAATAAATTGGGAAAATTTAGTTTCTATGTATGTGGATGAGAAATTCCCTATCAAATCTCGAAGTATAATCTCCTTCAAAATCTCTATGTTATTGTGAAATTCAAAGTTTAATTGGTGTTCTATGAGATTGAATGAAATTGAGTTGACTATGTTAAATTCTGTGTTTTTATTTTTAACTGAGTTTCCCGTGAATTTTGAGTGTGTTGAGCATATGGTCGAGATCAGCAGAGGAATACCAAGGACACAGCGCATGAAGATTGATTTTGGACCGATAGATCTCGGTCGAGACAGATCAATGGTGTTCAGGCAACGAAGTTACCTGACACTTACCAAGTAAGAGTGGTTGGAGAAACCCACAAGTGGATTTCGGGCGAAGGAAAGGCTATAAATGGTAATTCCCCCATTGGCTCTGATTCCATACACATAGTGACACGTAGCATCGAGGAGAGAGAGGGAAACTGCTTTTCGGGCAGATTTGGATTGCACAAGTTAACGAGGCGATATACGTGTGAGCCGTTAGATCTGGTGGAGCGAGATCGACGGTTGATAGACGAGAAGCAAGTTTTAAGTCGGGAAGTGGAATGACCATTAGATCTTGAATAGATCAACGGTGAAGAAGTGCTGACGAGTTTTTAGAAGGCAGATTTCAAATTTTATTAAACTATGGTTTGTGTTACTGTCAGGTTCGGACTAATGGAAGTTTAGCGGAACTCTATGACTTTTGGAGGGGTCTGCTAGCTTAGTGGAAGGTCAAAAATTTGTCAGTGGATGACAAAGAGTCCATTGGACCAACAATTACACTTGCAACCAGAGGTAGAAGACATAGTCTCATAATTTGGGAGATTAACACTCCTGCCTGTACCCAGACTGCCATCAAGGATGCAATCATGGATGAAAATTTAGAAGAAAAAAAGGGTGAAAATGGAGGTGTCAAACTAGGTGCAAATTATGGAACAAGAAAAATGGATGCAATAGTGGACACAATAAAAGATGAAAAAGAGGATGTAAATATGGATGTAAAACAAGATGTAAAATTCAATGCAACAAAAGTAGATGAAAACTTAGAGGAAAAACTAGACAAAAACCTTGATGAAAAACTTGGCACAAAGGGGATGCAAAAAATACGCAAAAATGGATGCAAAAAATTATTTTAAAAATGATGCAAAAGAGGATACAAGAGATGACGCAAAAGTTGATGCAAGTGTAGGCACAAAAAGTGGATACAATAGAGGATGCAAAAGTTGGTGAAACAAAATTAGGTGCCAAACTTGATGCAAAATATGGTGCAAAGGATGGCACAAAACTTGGCATAAAACCTGGCGTAAAACTTGGTGTAAAATCTGGTGCAAAACCTATTACAATACCTAGTGCTAAACTTGATGTAAGACTTGGTGCAAAACTCGGTGCAAAATTTTCATGAAGTTTTGCACCATATTTGATAAATGGACATGAATAGCACAAAAATGGGCTCTAGATGCAAAAAAGGAAGCAAAAATGGATTCTAATCACAGGGTTTTGTTGTAGTGAAGCCACTAGATCTAAGGAGTTTTCTTTTGTCCACAAAAGGAAATTATCTGTCAAACAACTTGGCGACTCCACTAGGGAGTGAGAGGTTGATTTAGTGGTTTCCTTTACCTAGCCTTTTAGGAACTTTGAAAATTACTCAATTTGACTTGTTTAGATAGTTATTAGTATTAGGAAATATAATTTTGAGCTTGGTAGGGTTTGTTTTTTTGTCTTTTGTGCAAAATCATCCCTAACACACTTTCTATTCTGAGGAAGAGCGACCTAGCGCACTTGTATCTCCTTGTAAGTGAGATGACTCACACTGGTTGTCCTATATAGCTTGCGATGGTCTTGTAAGATGAAATTTTTTCATTTGTATGTCTTGCTCTGATTTATGTTTTGATTGCAGTGATTTTTCCCAAGTCTCTGAACTGGTCAATGTCTCTATAAAATCAACAGTCTATTTAAATTTGAGTGCCTTTTGATGCGAGTTTGATTATTTTTGTTTCTTCTTCTCAATTGAGGGTTGATCACTTGGCTTGATGTTGATTTGGTAAAATATTTTCACATTACAATTCCAGTCTATGTGAATGCTTTTGATTCAATAATCTAGTTGCATTTCATTTTTCATTGCATTTGAAAATTGAAAAGGAAAAGAAAAGAAAAGATTTCATTTTCTTCATGCATTAGGGATTTGAATTGCATGTTAATAGTACATTTGAAGATATTAATTAGGAATTTCTTGTTTGTTGCATCATTTTGAAACACCTTCCTTCCCTTAGATAGATCTTAATTGAACGAAAAGGAGTTATTTTAATCATGCTAGTTGCATTATAGGAGTTCAGGTGAATTCGTTTCGTGAGTCTTGAAACTGAAACTTTAATCAAGATCAACTTTAAAATTTATTCAATTAACCTAAGGAGAATTAAGAACATTAACGACACATATAGTGGTCTAGGCTACAAGACGTGTTCCGACATTGTTAAACCTAGGATTTGTCATTACTTGTTAGCGTTACATCCATATGATGGTTGGTTTTTGACGTACATTGGAGTATATTAGAATGTTCTTCCACGTTTTTGGTATATAGGATGGTGTTCCAAATACAACAAGTATATAGGAACACCCCCATCATACGGTTACACATTAGAAAACACTACTACAAAATGCACTTCCATGTACCTCCAGGTATATTTTGGAATTCCCATCTAGGTTGAAATCCTACCATAGGTAACCAAGTCAGCCAGATTGTTAATTGTGATACACCGAACACAACATTCAAGGAGATTTCCTACACGTACTTAACCATATATTGTAGTTCATAGTGACTTGGTACTCCTTATATGCCTAGTTACCCCTATTTATTTTTATTTGTATTTTTACTATTCAAAATCAATTAATTAACTCACTTTATATACCATAGTAGACCTTAGGTTGAATCTCATGGCAATATTTCCCGAGTCTACTGGTCAAGGAAACCCTTCTAATGGGAATTCTGGTCCTTTTCCCTCCTTTGGAAATATTGGTGCTCATATGGCTACGTTGTCTCTTCCCGGATTCACTATAGGTTTGCCAATTTGGTTATTGTCAACCTCTTTGGTTCTAAATGTCAAAACTATTCCACAATCGAGTCCTCCACCTGAAAAACATCAACCTTAAGTTAATTTTCAAGTCAACCCTTTTTCTTATTCACTCGTTGTCTCTTATTCCCTTTCTTCTTCTTCTCCTAGTGAAAGTATAGGTCTTAGTAAGGAGGAGGCTAAAAAGAATAGAAAAGGAAGAAGACGAAGAAGCCAAATAAGCAAGGGGGAAAACAAGCAAGAATTGTTGTTTATGTAGCTAGTCCTTCAAAGCCCTGTAAAGTTAAATTCCCTTGCATGTTTTGTAAGGGTGACCACCTCCTTAGATATTGTCCTATAATTCCCTAGGTATTGGAAGTGTGGTATCCAAGCCCACATCATCTGTTTTCATCAGCCTCTGGAGATCATGCTAGTGACCAATCGTTGACTAGTGATAATAAGGTCCACAGAAACAAGGGTAAAGTTAAGTTTCCTTGTAAGTTATGTGAAGGGAATCTTCCAATTCACCTTTTCCCTCGTTTGGATGACACCTCAAAATTATTGGAAACCCTTAGTGCTTCTCAACAACAACTTCCAGTTGGTTACCAAAAACTTTCCCAGAATCCTCCACCAGTTGATGAAGTAATTGACTTGAATCCATCTTCAGTCAATCCCACTCTCTTTGAATGTGAATCCCATGGATCCATTCCTAACCATTCATTGGTTGAGAAAGTGGTTAAATTGATTCCACATTAGGTCTATCGCATTTTTCCCATAGATATTAGTGATCATACCACTTAGGTTCTTCTTGTTTCTTCCGATTCTAGCGAACAAGGGGGCATGTATCCCATTGTCACAGAACCCCCTCCAAGTAATAAGGTCATTACCTATGATTGGAATCAATTGAAAAAACCCTATCTCCCTTCTTACACGCCCTTCGAAATCATGGTGAAGTCCTGTAATAATGTTATGCATTTGACCTGCAAGAATAAAAGAATGCCAAAAATATGAAACAATATTTCCAGAAACACAAAAATATCACATGAATTGAGACAAGTTGTAAAGATATTTTATTATTCAAAAGAAGAATACCATGTTCACTTGTTGTAACAGCCCTGGTCAAAAATCCATGTAATAAAGTTAATAAAGGAAAAATAATAACCAATATCATGGGACACTTATTCCAAGATGAATGTTAGGCAAAAACATCATAGTGTGGGTGTTCATTTGGTTTATTATGGCTATGAAAATTGGCAAATGAAATGGAAAAGGATTTGGAAAGGAAAAGTGGCATTAATTGGCAATTTTTTATGAAAATAATGGAAATAGGAGAAAAGGAAGGTGAAATTTCACAGGTTGCATGTGAGGAGAAAAATGAAAGAAAATAATGGAAAATGAAGAAAATGGAGGCCTCATTAATAAAAAGGGTTCTGAGGATTAGTTGGTAGATTTTTGTTAGTTCAATTTTGGAGCTCTCTCTTTACTCTCTCTCTCTCATATTCTTGGACACTTATATCATTCTTGGAGCACTCTAGCATTGGAGGAAAGAAGGCAAAGGAGGGACAAGGAAGCAAGAGGAAGCAAAGATAAAGCAAGGAAGAGTAGGTTCAAGCGGCTACAATGGTGTTACTTGCAGGTATCAAGTTTCATGTATGATTTCTTTGCTAGTTTTGGCTTACATGGTACATGCATGTGTGTTTTTGGTTTGCTTGTTGTCATTGGCATGGTTTTTTCTAGGTGTGACAATTTTCTTTAGCCTTGCCTTTCCATTTTTGGATAACCATGGTGTGATGGAGTTGTCTTGTTTTGGTTGAGCTGGATTTCTAGATGGATTTGAAGCTAGTGGGGTGGTCTCAAGATTGATCACAAGGCCTAGGAATTCTGAGGTGGGATATATGTTAAAGCATGATTGTGAATACCCTTAATTGGGCCTAGGAATACCTTGACTAGTAATGGTAGGATACATGGTAAAGCCTAGAGGGTGGTGACCTCATAGGCCTAGGAATCCCTTAACCGAGAAAGGAAGGATACACAGTAAATCTAAGAGGTTGATATGGCTAAAATCCTCATGGTTTAGGTGGAGATATCCGAAGGCATCCATGCTTGTATAGGCCTAATGATCTGGTGGGATTGCGGTAAAAAATGGTTGTATTGATGAGGGCTTTGGGCCTAGGAATCCCTTATTTGGATATATAGTAAATATTGAGGAAGCCTTGGTTGGTTTTGTTGTGAGTCCCAATTGGCTGAAAGAAAGATTTGGTTCAGCCCAATCTATGGTCGAGTGGTTCATGGAAATCCCTAACTTGGTTGGCTTATGCATTAATTAATAAGAGCTCCTTCTCCTATGGTATTTCATTTGTAAATGTACTTGTTCATATGTGGTTTTTATGGTTGTTCCATCATTGTGTTTATTTGGTTATATGTAGGTTATAAGCATGGTTTATGATAGAATTTGATTATGGCTTGCATCATGATTTGATTAGTATATGAAATGTGAATGATTATATTACCTATTAGATGATAATGTAACTATTGTGATAAGGCATCAACTTTTCTTTATGAACCCCAGATATTTGTGAGACCCCTATGCTCAGATCTATTGTTATGACCTATAGATTACATATTTGTGATATGTTTGACGAAATGCCTATCATGGCTAGTAGGAGTCCAGTCAAGTCCTTCTACAAATGTTTGCATTAGTAGCCTTATTTCATGGTTGTTTATCATTTATGAAAGTTTCATGAAGTTTTGGGTAGTGGCCTGAGTCTTGGCCGTGAAAATGTGGCACAAAATCTGTGGTCATTGGCTCATAACTTCCTGAAAAGGCCACAGTTACAGGTATGCCTTGTTGTGGGTGTGACTGGAGGTCCTTAGTCACATGCATGGCTTGTCATGGGAGTGGTTGGGGGTCCATATCAGAAAAAAGACAAGTTGTCTCAGTGGTTAAGCACCTGGAAGTGTTGGTTTCCTCCTAAAGGATCTGTAGCCACTGAGGAAGGTCAGATTGGTTTTGTTTTATCGGTTCGACTTCCTTAACTGTACATGGGGAATTGAATCACATCATAGTAGCCTCTCATCACATGTTTACCCCAATGGACTAGTTAGCTTTAGTAAATGTGGGAGGAGAGTGTTACAAAGTGGTATCAGAGCATGGTTCACCTCTTGGACTGGATGGCCATAATGTGTTGGTCATGCATACATGTTGATAACATATGTGTTCTTCATGCTTGTGGTTTATGTGCTTGTTATGTATGGATGGTGTTGATTATGGTTACAGTTGTGTCACCACATGAAAGTTGATGGTGTTGTTGTTGGATGTGGTCATCATGAGTGTATGACAGTTATGCACTTTTTATGCATGTCAGTGTCTATACATCATTATGCATACATTGACATGGTTATAGTTTTCATGCATGAGATCATGGTATGTGGTTGGTATGTTCATGCATTGATAACTAGATAATGGTTGAAATTATGATTATATGTTGATATGATTATGTTTATATATGTATTTCACTAATTTGGTTGATCTTGCAGGCGAGATATCCTCCCTTGAACTATACTAAGGTATGTTGATTATGTTATGTTTTGGTTTAAGCTAACATGGTATACTTACAGGAAGAATATAAAATATGACTAGAAAGATGGTAGACTATAGTTCATGGGACTCTCCCTATGGATCATATGAGCAACGTGGTGTTGGGAGCTTTTTTGACATAGAAGCCACATTCATAATTTTGAAGGAAGAAATAAGAAGTTGCAAAGAAGATAATGACAACATCATTCAAGCACAGGAGAAACAAGGAGAAGTCAATGTAGTAATCCTTCAGAGCTTGTCAGAATTTCATAGATAGTGACTGCTTAGGATTATCCATGGGTAGGAGGATAGGACTAATGGGGAATATGGAAATAGACCTCATGGTGGGCACAAGTAGGATAGGAATGACATGGTCATAGATGGAAGGTCCTTGGATACATCAGATAGGAGAGGTGATGTACATAGGTTCTATTCTAGTTCTAGTTCTGAGAGGTACCGTGATCGTTATCTTTATCATCCTTACATGAGGCATGGCAGGGGATATTTTCAAGATGAGTTCAAGAAAGCTAAGCCACCTACCTTTGAGGGAGATTTGAAGAAACCGAAAGATGCAAAGGAATGGTTACTTGGGATGAAGAAGTTATTTAAGCTGCATGATTACATGGAGAACATGAAGGCCAGAATAGCTATATTTAGCCTCAAAGGGAAAGTAGACATCTAGTGGGAAGATGTGAAGCGGGTTAGAGACATCAAGATAGAGGAGTCGAGTTGGCATGAATTGAAGAGATTTTTCAGGAAGAAATATAAGTCAACGACATCAAAGCCAAGGAATTGTATGAGTTAAATATGGGAAAGATGACAATTGAGAAGCACACAACCAAGTTCCTGGAGTTGTTGAGGTATGTACCATATCTTTAGGATGAAAAATCCAAATTTCAAATATTTTTTGGTGGATTTCCATTAGAATTTAGAGATCGGATTGAGTATGATGAGTCTTGATCGCTTGAGGAGGTCATTGGGAAATTGAAGAACTATTATGAACAATTAGAGCGCAAGAAAAAATATCAACAAGGTTGGAAAGGGAAAGATAAAGCTAAAGGTAAATGGAAGTAAAAAAGAACATGACCTCAGAATGTATGAGTGAAAGAAAATGTTGCTCCTTACAAGAAGTTTAATGGGTCAGAACATGGAGGGCAGCAGAATAAAGGTGATGGTTTAGGACAATTGCAGTGTTGGTTATGTGGCAAGGAGCATCTCAAGAGATATTGTATGCATAATCATGGTGGTAGGCATCAGATTTATAGTGCACAAGACATGTAGACAATTGTGGATGTTGGGTAGAGCATTGCACATATTTATTCAGCGTTGGATAACAGGAAGGCGAATCACCAAGCATCTGTTATTGAGATGGATGGTAAGCATTGTGATCAATTTGTTTCTATTTTAGTTGACCCTAGAGCTAATTATATTTATGTAAGTCCTAACTTGGTGGATAAGTGTTTTATGAATAAAGAAGTGCATGCATAATATTCGTCAGTTTAGTTGGCTACAGTTACAAGGAATATAGTTCATCATTGGGTAAGAGCTTGTGCATTCGAGTTGAATGGTATTCCTATCTCAGCACTTTTGAATGTAATTCCTTTGGGATCATATAGTATGATTTTGGGTATGGACTGGTTGTACCTTCACAGGATTATGGTGGAATGCTATGACAAAGATACTGAATGCTTGGATAAAAATGGGGAATATAGAATGCTGCAGGGTAAGAAGAAAGATACATCAGTTAGAATGGTGACATATATGAAGGAAAAGCGTAGTCACAGAAAAGGATGTGTCTTATTTCTAGTGCATTTTTCTAGTGATAAAGGTAAGGATGTTGAGGATGCAAAAGTTACGAAGAGGTACCCAATCTTGCAGTAGCTTCAGGATATATTTCCCACAGAACTTTCAGAGTTGTTACCTCACATGGAAGTGGACTTCTCTATTGAGTTGGTACCAGGGGCAACACCAACATCAAAGGCACCATGGAGGATGAGCACACCATAGTTAGTAGATTTTAAGTTACATTTGAAGGAAATGCTTGACAAGGGAAATATTAGGCCAAGTGTATTGCCTTGGGGTGCACCAGTGTTGTTTGTGAAGAATAAGGATGGTACTCTCAAGTTATACATTGATTACAGGAAGTTGAACAAGGTAACCATCAAGAACATGTATCCATTGTTGAGGATTGATGAATTGTTTGACCAACTCAAGGGAGCAGTAGTGTTCTCGAAGATTGACTTGAGATTTAGACATCATCAGGGAGGCATTAAAGAAGAGGACATCTACAAGACTACTTTTTAGACTAGGTATGGGCATATGAGTTTGTTTTAGTTCCATTTGATTTGAATAATGCTCCAGCTAATTTCATGTGATTGATTGATCTGAGTGGCTCCAGAAATAAAAGTGGCCTTGAAATAGCTCAAAAATCAAAGTCATTAGATGGAAGTGAAACTAGGACCACGTCATATTGCTTGTCACTTTGATTCCAATGGTATGAATGGCACTTAAATCCGAGTTCGTATGCTAAATTTATAGCTGGTCAAAGTTCTGGTCAAGCAAGACTAAGTGGGGGTCACTAACAAGACAAGAATTTGGCGAAGGGACATCGCATAGAAAATGTCTGTCGGAAAGGGAAAATTTTCGCCTCCTTAATTAATAATCCTTAAACATGGGCACGAAGTTTTTACTATGTGGGTATAAATATAAAAAAAAAATATTATTTTGGGGTGGTGAGCCACCACCCCCAACGACATTACACACACACACACACATATATAGATATTGTTATAAATGGTGGGCGGGCCACCTCCAATGGACCCACCCGACCAATGAGCGGCAAATATAAAACAAATACCGTGTATATTAAATAGTTTGAACCATATTTGCGAGTGGACGGGTTTTAAACCCGGTCTAGCCCCCACCTAAGTCGCCACACCACCAATGATCCAACAGCTCATACGTTGGTGAGTCCACCCCTCACATATATATAAACCTTACATTTTTCCATTCGACCAACAATGAAGAGAGGAGTGAGTCTAACCAGTGGAACCCTCAGTGGCCAGGGGGAAATCTTGAACTAGGAATTTATGTTGATGCTGAGAAGATTTCGTTGGGGTCCAGAAGTTCCAGAGTCAGAACGGGACAAATTGATAGTCATTTTTACACAATTCCTCACCAGGAATCCAACCCTGTAGTCTATTTCTCCAGTCGAGGTCTCCATTTTTAGGTCATCACCAGAAGTGGAGGTATAAGGGTCATTTATGTGAAGTTGATTGTACTTCATTTCTTTTTTCCATTTTATTAAAGAAGGAATCCCCACTTTGAGTAGGGCCTAGAGATGTAGCCCACATTGGGTAAAATTCATAATCAAATCATTTGTGTGTCTTTTATCTCATGGTTTCTTTATGATTTTTGCTTCTTTTCATGTGTTTAATTTACTTGGTTACATGCTCTTTTATATGAAATTATGTATTCATCCTTGAAGTTAAAAGATCTGGATCAAGTTTGGTATCAGAGCAAGTCTTCTTAACACAAGTTGCATAAGTGAATGCTAACCATGAACAAGCTCTAAAGAGGAAAAGGAAAACTCAAATCCTTTGATCTTGAAGTGGGTCATGCACCACGAAGATAGAACATGGCAGATGAGGAAGCGTGAATGGAGGAAGAGCAAAATTATCGCAAGATCTTCTTCAGGATGGCAGAGAAAGTTGACAAGTTATTTCCAGAGTATGAGAAGACAATCAAGCCTGAGAAGAAAGAACCAGCTGACCGTGCATCGGTAAATCATGAAGGTGGAAGAGGAGATCCTCTTGAACTGCCCTCTCCATCCTCTAGTGACAGTTCTTTTTCTTCTTCTTCACATCACTAGGAATACATCTAAGAAGCCATTTTTTAATCTAGATGTAAATTTTGATTTGCCCACATATAAGGGAGAATGTAATGTAGAGAAACTAAACAGTTGGATTAGACAGATTGAGGTTTATTGTTGGATTCAGTAGATCGAGGAAAATGAGGCCAACCACTCCCTCCCAACTTATGGGACTAATCTAAATTGTCTAATCTACTAGCCGCCCTGTGCATCTACCTCTAGCTAAGCTATCCTTTGTCCTAGTGAGAAAATCTTTTGCTTGATGATGCATTTGGGCCTACAAATACTAGTTCTTCGACAATGGCTCTAAGGTGTGCACAAATTTATGCACCCATTGTTTCCGATGATCCATAAGGGGCACAACGAACTCAAATTTTTCTTTAGCCAAATAGAGGAATGAAGTGCAGTGAAGGTTATTATTTTCTTCCTCGTATTTACTAGGCAAATCCAATTATCATCTCTTCGACTGAGTGGCACTGCTCTTGTCCAGTGGAGAGAAAGTTGCAGAAAGGAAACAAAAACTTTGTTAATCTCCTTTCTTCTTGGTCCAATTTTGTTTCTGCATTAAAGGATCAGTTTTATCGTTTGGGTTATCGAAAAAATGCTTTAATGGAATGGCAATATTTAAGGCAAGGAAAGGGTCAAAATGCACAAAGCTTCACCGAAGTGTTTAGAAAGTAAGAATTTAATTTGGGAATTTCACTTGATTCACCTGAAACCGTAACAAAGCATATTGGTTCTTTACATAATTACATTAGGAATTCTTTGTTGTTATTTGAGCCTAATACTATTAACGCAGACAGTGTGAAGGCCATTCACCTTGAAAATAGGGGAAAGAATGATAAAGAAGAGCAACCGAAGAAATCATCTTTTAAATCTCATAATGGAAAGTTCAAAGGAAAACGAAAGGGAAAGGACAAGAAGGAAGCTACAACCAAGAAGGCGGAAGGAGCAAAGCCATCTTGCACTCATTAAAAGAAGGAAGGCCATGATGATGAACATTGTTGGAAGTTGCATCTGGAGTTGAAACTAAAGAGATTTGGTGGGAAGAACAAGAAAAAGACAATGGCAATCACACAATAAGACCTTGGATCTGATTCTAGTGATGAAACACTAATCACAACAGTGGGCACACAAGGTACCCTTTGTTGGATTGGAGGGGCTTGACCCAGGTTCAAAGTTAGTTAGCCAAACAAATACCTACATTACGGCCCTTTCGGTATGAGCCCGTAGAGCACGGACTGAAGTCTCACCTGAAGCAGTATGGGGGGATGCTGGAACCAAGATTTTGCACCTTGTGATGGTCATGATGTCAGTTTATTCCTTCTATTCCTACTTTCATGCAGGTCACTTAGTTCAAGGGCTTGCCAGACTAGCCCTTTATTCCACCCTTCAGTACCTCCTCGAAAAGGTACGATTGACCTTCGTGGAGCCCTAACCGGCAGCTCAGGGACTTTTGCGCTACTAGGACAGTGTACCATGCAGATTCCCAAACTAGTTTAAGTGTCTTACTTATTAAAAAATCATAGTTAGCACCACATAAACAAATTTTTACTTACGTTCACTTAACCAACGTAATTACATACATTCGTGCAACACATAAGAATTATAAATGAAATTCATACATAACATGTCAAGATGCATTAACAGGAAACAAAGACACAAAAATAGTAGAGTGCTTCTCTTTATTGATATCTCCAGATGATTATAGACTCTATCCACCCTGTGCACATAGCTGCAGGGGTCCGCACACTCAGCTAAGAAATTCCACCCTAGGCCTCTATGCACTCAGCTGGAGAGCCTCTACCTACACTACGACTCGAAACTTAGACTTCTTACTTCAAAGTTATGACTCTCTAAATCTAAAAAAATACTTAGAGCTTACTTACTTAGCTCTTTTTATACAATCCCATGGTCTGCGGAGCATGGGTAGATCGTTTAGAGGCGACTTTACTTTACAAAACTAAGGGCGAACAACCCTTTATGACTCATGACACCTTCGCACTCTGTGACCACAAAATTGCGAGACTTTACAACTTTACTATAAAATTCGACATAAAACATGGTCTTTTAGCCCCAAAACTGTCCTTGGGGGATCTCGTTCCCAACAGGACTCGCCCTCGAGTCAATCAGTAGGCACGGAGATATTAGCATGAAGACCTTCCAGTTCAACTCATATGACCACAACCTCAGCAGTGCATTGTGCGGTCGCCTGCTTCGCGTCTTCAACCATTTGCTTGGTCACTGCTCCTGAACTATCAGCCTGAAGCTTTTGTTCAGTTTCTTGTAGAGTCACAACCTTCCCTTCAATAGAGCCTATCACCGTGTAAGTCTCATGCAGCCAGGGCTTCAGTCATGCCTTTAGGACTGCTTCCTTGTGCAGTGCTACATCCACCTGTTCTTTCAGCTGCTTGGCCTCCTGCAGCTTTGCTAGTCTTTGTGTCAGGGAAACGGTTCATGTTGTGCCATTGACCTCATCATAGAGTTGCTATAGCTCGCATGCTTCTGTCTCTAGTTGTTGTACATTAGGGTCCTCCTTCAAGCTTGTTAGGACCTCGAACGACTGCTTAAAAAGTTGCGTGCAATCTGCTATTGCACTGTCAACCACCGCTACTGCTTCTGTGACAGTGATCATTAGTTGTTCCTTCACTTCTGGTGGAGTTGAAGGCTGGGCCTTCAACTGTAACTCTGTGATCTACAGGTTCAACTCTAACCAAACCCTCTCCATTTCTATATGAGCATCACGCACCCCCTTGGCCAGCTTGCGGACATGTACCTCAACTGGTTCTTCCTTAGGAATGGCCAACTCTGGGACCATTCAGCATGCCTCCTCGATGACCTGTATAATATGCTTGTTTTTATTGGTCACCTCGGTCACAGCGTGATGTCAAAGTTGCTCTGTAGTTCTCACGGTCCCTCAGCTACACAATCACTCCATCCTGCAAAAGGTGGAGTGCTTCACTAGGGAGTGCTGCTAGATTCAACGCTACTCCCTTTAGGGCGCTGACAGTGGGCTTGTCAGCTTTGTTCTTCATGGTCAATGCTCCATTAGGAATCACTATGCCACTGGAGGCCTTTGCGCGCAGCATCTCAGCAGCTGCTGAAGTGCCGATAACAAGGCTGGTAGACACCGTGCCAGCATGTGATGCATGGGTCTGTAGCTCCTGCAAACCTATCTGGATAGCCCCCGAGATTATTTACTGTTGCTGCTCAAACTGTTGTAGGGCCTCTGTGGTGACATCCCACACCGTGTCATCGATGTCGTACAAATCACCCTCTGTTAGCGTGATTGGGTCCAGTGATGTCTTGGTAGCCTTTGATTTCTTCCTGGACCCTCCTTTCTCCTACTCCCTTGGATGCTTGATGCGGGCGGACGTCGCCTGTGGGTCCGCACCATGCTGTTCTGTCTGCTCATCCATCTCCTCCTCTGTCTCAGGTGAAGGTGACCTTGCGCCTCTGTCAGAGCCTCTCTCTATTCCACCTGTCTACTTCTTTGTCTACTGAGAAAAATCACGCTCTACCTAGGCCTTGTCAGTAGCCTCCTTCTTTCTCTTTTCGGCCAGCTGAGTCATATTTAGCTTGGCCTCCTCTTTCTTTCTCTGCACAGCAGACTTGTTCCCTCCCACTGCCAAGTCTGTTGTAGTGCGCCACTCTGCCAGCTATTGATCAAGTACTGCATCAATGGCATCATCTGTTGCGAGGTAAGGAAAGTCATACCATTTCTGCACAGGGTCCTTCTGCGCCCTGATGGACACATGGTGAAATTATGCTTTAAACTCTGCATAGCCCTGCAAGTTGGTGTACACTGTAGGCGACAATCGAAGTTTCTAATTGATGGCCATGCGGATGTTCATCTCCATCAAGGTCCAAAAGATCTTGATGTCCTTGATGTGATGTGCATCCTTGGTCGCCCATAGCGAAGTGTACTTCACTGCTTCTGGTAGGTCTGGTGTGACCGAAGGGAATTGACTGTCCTCTAGCAGCTCCCATGCTACCAACACAATCGATAGCAAGAGCCACACGTAGTGAAATGTCTTGCTGAGCTCCTATGCTTCGTGACAGTTCGCAATGAACTCACCATGTAGATAGTCCGCCTAGTTGAACTGGACTCCTTTGACACACTAGGCTGATAGCACGACGACAAGCATTGGCACCTCATCGGCGCGACACTTCTCCATCACCTTCCCTGGTAAAATTTGCATAGCTACCTTTATAGCAAGGTCACAGATGCTGGATATGGCATATCCGTGCGGCTTCTTCACTAGCTTAAACTTTTCCTTCATGGCCTCCCTGAGGGCCTACTCAACACCTTTTCCACCAAATATCATGGCCAGATTCTCTCCTGTGTAAGGTAATCGTGTGATCCTGTGGATCAACCTGTCAGTGATGGGTATTGGCTCCTCCAGCCACAAAGAACCATCATGCACCAAGCATATCAACTACTTGATGACCAATACTGTAACCGAGGTGCGGTTGTAGTGCGACACCCAAAGCAGGTTGAGAAACCCTGCTTTATCTACTCCTCTGAGCCACCTTAGTAGCTCTAATGCAGTCATTCCAGTGGTTGTATCGATGATGCGATGCATCAGCTGCTCAGTCGCCAGGTGTGGGAACTTCTCGTGGTCAGCCAAGTCCCAGTCCTCAAGTTTCAACAGAGGAACCCGCTCCATGCGCGATCCTTCAAAAATAATTTCATTCAGCAGCAAAGGGGTTTGGAAGGGGACCTTTCTCTCATTGATGTCTTTCGGCACCTTGGTCTTGCCCTTGCGTAGAGGGACATACTTAGGCAACCGAGTGATAGGGTTAGCACCCTCGGCTTCAAACTCCTCCACATCTACTCCCACATCCTCATCATCCATCGGGATTTCTTCAATTTCTTCCTCCTTCAGCTCCAAATTGATTTCTTTGCCCTTGTCCTGTGCAGTAGGCTTCGATGGGTTTCTTCTTAGCAATGCGTGCAGTGATATTGCAGGCTGCTTGTCCTTCTTATCCCTCGCGCTCTCCTTGGTTTGGGTGGGCTTTGGTATCGATATTCTTGGTGACTTAGGGACTTCGGCTAATACTTCGGCAACCTCTGGAGTAGCTACTTCTACCTCCATCTCCATTTCCGACACCGACTCCTCTACTTTGGTATCTATGACGTTTTGCAAGAACTCCTGTGTCTCCTTCGGCAATGTCTCAAATACTTTACTGGCTATCAGAAGTTCGTAGTTCTCACAATTCATGTGCACTTGAGAGCTCAACAACTCAATTCTAAAAATGCCAAGTATTTTTTGCTGGATAGCCAGTTGTAATTTATAGGGCATTTTGAATTCAAATCTGACTGTTCCCCCCAAATTTGGTTCATTAATGCTGGATCGGCGACAACTTTTGAAGGATCTGACCCATAAATTTTGTCTTAAATGCCGGCTGCCCGCTCGATTTGGCCGCATTTCTACCGTCAAATCATGAACAATGACTTTAATGGTCACTTTCCGGCTGACCTGTGCAATTTCTCCCTAGGTAGCGTAGCTCCCTTTGCGTTGCTATGAACCCTGTGAGACTTCCTTGCTTTGCACAATCCTCTAATTGCACAGCTCCCCGAACCGGGTAGTGTAGTTTATAGTCCCGCACCTCCTTTCAATTGCCTAAAGCACTAAGACTGTGCTACCTTCATGTAGTCACATGGTCAGACCACTAGTGTATGGCTTCAAGTGACTTCCATTCACCTTTCCTGGGAAGTGATCTCCATTCAATTTGACCAACTGAACCGCTCCTTCATCAGTAATCTCCTTAATGACATAGAGTCCTAACCAGTGCATCCTGAACTTCCCTGGAAATTTATCAACCTTGCTGTCATATAACAAAACCAGGTCATTTACCTTAAAGGTGCGCAACTTAATGTGCCGATCATGCCATGCTTTTTCGCGCTACTTTTGGATCTGTTGGCGAAATCCAGCTAGAAATCTCTCTTCCTCAAGCTCATCCGGCTTCACGAGCCCCTCCTCCAGGGCTCTGCAATCTACCATACCCATGAGTGCCGCTATGCGTAGAATAGGCACAATATATTCCATAGGAATTATCGCTTCAACACCATAGACAATCCTAAAGAGAGTTTGTCCTGTCAACTTCTTACATGTCATTCGATAGGCCCATAGTACTATAGGTATGCATAGGTCCCAATCACTTCGCTGAGCATTGCAAACCTTGGTCAGTGCGTTCTCCAACACTTTATTGAATGCTTCCACTGTCCCATTAGCTTGCGGGTGATAAGGCATGCTCTTTTGGTGATATACTTGAAATTCCTCTGTTAGTGCATTGATCGTCTCATTCAGAAAGTGCGTACCACAATCACTCATCAAAATCTTTAGACACCCAAATCACGTCAGTACATACTCAAAAAGGAACTTCATAGTAGTCACGCTTGTGCAATCCTTCATAGGCTGTGCCTCCGCCCATCGATTCAAATACTCCATTGCGGTGATATTGTACCTCGCTCCTGTCTTTCCTTGGGGTTGAATGGGTCCCGCAAAACCTGTTGCCCATTTCTCAAAGGGTTGTAACATCACCTATGGATTTAGAGGCATTTCATCCCTCCGCGATGGCCTACCAGTTCTTTGACACACATCACACTCTTTGCAGTAAGCTTTTGAATCTTGATGGAGGGTTGGCCACCACAACCCTGCACGTAGAATCTTATGCACAGTCACTCTCCCTGCATAATGTCCTCCCACGGCACCCCCATGAGCATCCATGAGGATGATGCTCCTTTCAAACTCCAGTACATATCGTTGCAATATCTCATCAGACCCCATTTTGTATAGATGCCCAGTAGTGACAAAAAAATCCACCACGCGCACCACTAACTCCTTCTTCTGTTGGACGGTGTATCCTTCCGGGGCAGTTCCTGTCATTAGGAAGTGTATGATATCTTCAAAATGACGATCCGCAATGTGTACTGCAAATAGCTGTACGTCAGACAATCCTTCTTCAAAATAGTGGGCTCTTCCCCTATTTCGATGCGCGACAGATGGTCTGGTCCTGTGTTAAGTCATCCAGGCTTCACAATAACTTCAAAATAATACTCCTAGAACAATAACAACCACCTACATATTCTCCTCCCCACCACAGGCTTATTGACCAGGTATTTCAGTGTGAAGTGATCTATATACATCTTAAAATGGCCACCCAACAAGTAGTCTCTAAACTTCTGGAGCGCGTATACCATGGCTAACCCTTCGCGCTCGGTGGTGGAATAATTCTTCTCTGCCTTGGATAACTTTCTACTTGCGAACACTATAGGGTGGTCCAAGTCTCCTCTGCCAGCCTGTGTTAGTACTGCTCCCAGCGCTATACATGGTGCGTCGACATGTACATGAAACTCCTTCTTCCAATCCGAGAAGACTAAAATCGGCACGGTGACCACCTTTTCTTTTAATACATCTGAGCTCTTCTTACAATCCTCCTTCTAGCAGAATTTGACATCCTTCTTCAACAACTTCTCCATAGGTGCGGTGATCTAGGCATAGCCTTTGATAAACTTTATGTAATATCCTGTATGTCTTAGGGTAGCGCGCAGCTGTTTCACACTCCTTGGCACTTCCAAATTTAGTATCACCGCGATCTTCACAAGATCTACCATCAGTTCCTGTTTGCAAACCACATGACCCATCAGGGTCCCAAAAGGAACACAAAACAGGCACTTCTTCAAATGGAGCATGATCTGGTATCTTCGACAAGTATCTAGCATTAGGTGTAAACTAGTGACATGGAATTTCACCAACCCAAACACACTCCAATCATCAAAGTATAATTATGGAAACTTATGAATAAATTCCTTGAACGTCGCAATGACTACACACGAGAAAATCGTAGGCACATTCTTTAATCTGAATGACATTACAGTGTACTGAAAACACCCCCACTCAGTCATGAAGGTCGTCTTGCTCCTATCCTCCAGCACGATTTTGATCTGATGGTTCCTAGAGAACCCATCAATGAAGGAATATGCTTCCTAGCCAACTACATTTTCCAACACTTCATCAGTGAATGGAGTTGGGAAAGGATCATGTACGCAAGCGTCATTCAACTTTCTGAGATCCACGCATATCCTTATTTCATCATTTTGCTTCTTCTCTTGTACCACCATTGGGCTTACCCAGTCAGATTCTTCCACAGGCTCAATGATGTCTGTTGTGAGCATCTTGTCTAGCTCTAAGCGTACCTTCTTCTTATACTTCGAATTGAGACAGCAAGGTCATTTCTTAACCGGCTTCACGTCAAGCTTCAACGTGATCTTCATAACACCTAGTTCCCCGATTATCCCTTTTAGATCTGTAAAATTGGTAGGGAATAAATCCTGGTATTCACGGAGCAATTCAGTGACCCTATCCACCATCGCGTCATCCTAGTAATATCTAATCTTCACGAATTTGGGCTTTGCCTCTATACCAATGTTCACTTGTTTCATTTTTAGTGGCGCAGTTATATCAGGATTCTCAATCTGCAGTCCTTCAATATCGCAGTGACCTTTTGTTTCAGGGATGTTAATCTTTCATGCATCCTCATCTTCTTCTTCAGCGGTTACGTTATAGCATTCAAACGCATGACTTAGTTGAGTAGTCTAATCAGGCTGAATCAGGTCCAGAGGATCTTGTGGTATCCTAAAGATTGTTGCTTTTACTTCTTGTAGTGCCTCGTTGATACAGATAAACCTGTCTTCAAAGTTGAATGTCATTATGAATCCCTCGTGCAGAATATCCCATTCACTTGTACCATGGTAGAGCTCCGTTTCTAAGTACCAGTTCATCGGGATGACATCCAGGGTGTGACAGAACAAGTGCACCCACTCAGGTTGGGGCTTCTCCCCATAAGCCTGAGCCTATTTGGCCAAGTGCACGCACGGATCATCCTGCCCATCATATTTGTCTGTGATTCATACCTTCGGCTTCCTAAAGCGTGTTCTCATCATTCTTCTACACTCGCACCAATCATCAAAGCTACTCTTGTGCGTACCCCACCACCTTGTGGGCATAGTGCGTAGTGCCCAATCCAAATCTTGGATGTGCTGCATCTCTGGTACCTCCCTCTCAAATGCATCCAAGAATATATCTATGTCATTCAGACCATCATAAGCGGGAAGATTTATTACCTCTGATGACACACAAAGCAATGACTGGGTCATCATGTTACAGCTTCGTGTATTTACTTCATGTAACTGATTCTACTAGTGCTCTAATTCTTCATCAAAGTCCGTGGTGCAGGAACTCTCACGATCGCATGTAATTCGTCCATCCACTATTGGATTCACCCAATCTTGGTCTCGTGTTGTTATCTTATAGATACAGTCTAGATCGTCATCGCTCTCATAGTCGCGGACTGGTTCAATATAGCGCGATCCTTCAGCAGGATCTAGGGGTACTATTAAGCAAAGTGATTTCTTCTCAAGTATCATCTTTTGCTTCTTTAGGTTGATTAACCCATTCATATTAGTAGCCCAATCAATGCCAAGGAGTGCAGGATAGGGGTTGCTATCATCCACAATTTCTGTTACTTCAAAGTCAGCCAGTGCACTCACACCTTCAATATCTACAGTGACCCCTTGCAGCCGCCCCATGGGGATGATCTTCTGCTAGTTTGTCACCCTTAGCTGAATCGGAGACCACTGTAGCACGGGTCTCCCCATCTGTTCCCAAGTCTTCTTCAGTAAGACATTCGCATCTGACCCCAGGTTGAAAATAACTTTATCCATTTCATACTCTCTTATTTGCACGGTCAGCCTCATCTCTTGTCCTGTCCTTGTTTTATGCTTACCAATATTTCGTACCATGCACGGCTCACTTGGTGTTTCCGGAACATCTATTTATAAGCTCATGTAACCCCTTCACAGCCTTGTTATCGGGTAGTAGGTCTCCAGGAAGGTTGGAAGCATATAAGGGTCGATCTCCTGATCAAGCTTATCCTTGCTCCCTGTGGTGAGGCCTCAGCGAAGCTCTTCTTCACTTCCATGAATGTTTCACATGAATGCTCCAAATCGAACTCAGTCTCCTTCATCAGAGATTTGCGAACCCATGTGTTATCTTCAAGCTTTTTCCCCTTTTCATCTCCTATTGCGATTCCACTTCGAAGCACTATATTCATGTTCAGATCCTCTTCGCACGGCTTAGACCTCATCATTTACAGGTTCTGAGTTGACTGAGGTGGTAGTGCCCCTTTCTCACGTATCCTTGCTATCAACGTAGGATAGTATTTTGTTTCATTATCAAATAGAGTGCAATACTTGCACGACGGACATGTTGGGTTAGTGCAATCGTGGGCATAGTGTCCTCGTCCTCCGCAATTGTAGCATATTAGATGTCCCCGACCTCTGCCAGATCCTCCTCCGTCTCAGCCTCGTCTACGCCCCTAAAAGCCTATTCGCGCCATCCCTGCGCTCTGGTCAGGGGGTCGCATTTATGCCTGGACCCTATAGGCGGGTGTTCTATCCATCATCAATTCATAACTTTTGCAGTTACTCTCATCATGGCCTACCGACCTACAGAAGTTGCGGAACAATTGCTGTGGTATTTGTACAAACTTTTGTACCAAATGACAGTTATCCGTGGCATGTTTTCCTGCTACCTCACATATAATGCACCACAATGTAGGCCCTGCGCTCAGTCCTGCTTGAACTTCTAGCCTCAAAGGCATCAGTCCTCCTCCTACAATATAGTTCGCAAAGACTAGGCAATGGTCTTTTTCATGCCCCTGACCCTTGCATTTCATGCACCATACCTCTTCGCACACGTCTGGTTAAACTGTTCTATCCTGCTTCAAACTTTTCATCTAAAGGAAAATATTTTTCAGCTAAGAATGGATCTACTGAACCCCTAGATTTGGATCTTGCATCGGTGTTTCATGCACTCTAATTGCAATCTCCAAGGCCTCTGTCCGAGTTGTTATCTTTTGTTGTGACAGCGCAACTCTTAGGTGTGGCAGGAGCGAAGCCACAAACCATTCGCAGTGCTATCCGTCTGTTAAGTTCATATTAGCTTCACAGATTTTACACTTCAACCTCTGATCTAGTTCCCAAGGGGTCTCGCCTAGTTGCATTGCGATTTCCTTGAACCCCACAATCGACTATGCCTCAAATTTAGGCCTATTGAGTTCTTTGTTCAACGTGGTCTGGATGTCTACCACTTCAGCATTTGGGTTATCATTATAGTACTTGATGTACTAGGTTAGCGTGCAATCCTACAGAGCACTAACTAGTGTTTCCTTCTTCATGTGATCATCTGTAATGTCCTGAGCTTCCCATACATCTTTCACGATGAACCAGAACTGGTCCAGGTCCTCATTTCCCAAGCCTTTGAACAAAGGAAGCTTCACTGAATTTTCCATATTGAACTGCGGTGGAGGTGGAGGTGGTATGGGTGAAGTCGTAGGTGATGGTGGTGAAGTTGGAGGTGGTGTGGGTGGAGGTGGTAGCCGTGGGAATCCCTATATTATTAACTGAATAACACTTCATGGAGAAGCCTGTGCTACTCCCTCTTCGTCACCTCGTGGAGGTGAAATTAATGGAATATATTTAGGACCCTTTCTTCCTTCGTTCCTGTAATTTTTTCTGCTTCGCGTAGTTCCGAACATCAAGGTAGCTGTATAACCTGATTTTCTCACAATAAGATTTTAATCCAGGTATTCAAAGATTTTAAGTACTTACCTTGTGGACCTTTGAAAAAGCATCGCTCCGCTTTTCTGTAGCTGACTCAGGTATCAACCGCGAATTCAGTAACAAATCCTCCTATAAGATGATCGAGCCAATGATCGACAGCGTAGGCGATCTTATCCTCAGATGCTTCCGATTTCTGTACTAGCTCCAGGGTCCAAACAATAGGACCATCAAGTTTCCACCTTCCTTGGCTATCTGCTAGCTTCGCGATCCACTCTTATAGCTCAACCGGAAAGGAATAGAAAAAGATCTTGTGTATTTTTGTATATAGGTACCTGTTCAGCCACTGTTCCTTGGTCAGTCGCAGTTTTCTATTCTCCTGTGCCACGAATTTGTGGATCTTCCTATCCAACCAGTCTTCGATCTCTTTCTTAGTTGGATTCCAGTGATACGACATCACACATCTCTCATGTAGATTCTAGTCCCGATAACGGAACCATTTGTTGGCTTGGAGGGGCCTGACCCAGGTTCAGTGTTAGTTGGTCAAACAAATCCCTACACTACTGGCCCTTTCGGCATTAGCTTTGAAGAGCGGACCGAAGTCTCACCCAAAGCGGTATGGGGGGATGCTGGAACCATGTTTCCGCACCCTGAGATGGTCGTGATGTTGGTCTATTCCTTCTATTCCTACTTTCGCGCATGTCACATAGTTCTAGGGCTTGCCAGACTAGCCCTTTATTCCTCCCTTCAGTACCTCCATGCAAAGGTACAATTGACCTTCGTGCATCCATAACCTATGGCTCAGGTACTTTTGCACTGCTAGGGTAGTGTACCTTGTGGATTCCCAAACTAGTTTTAGTGTCTTACTTATCTTATTAAACAATCATAGTTAGCACCATGTAAACAGATGTTCTTACTTGCATTCACTTAACCAATGTAATTACGTACATTCGCGCAGCATATAAGCATTATAAATGAAATTCATACATAACATGTCAAGATGCATTAACAGGAAACAAAGACAGAATTATTAGAATTCTTCTCTTCATTGATATCTCCAGATGATTATAGACTCTATCTGCCCTGTGCACATAGCTGTAGGGGTTCGCACACTTAGTTGTGGACTTCCACCCTAGGCCTCTATGCACTCAGCTGTAGAGCCTCTACCTACACTACAACTCAAAACTTAGACTTCGTAATTCAAAGCTATGACTCTCTAACTCTGAAAAACTACTTAGAGCTTACTTACTTAGCTCTTTTTATACAATCCCATGGTTCGCGGACCATGGGTAGATTTTTTACAACCAATTTTACTTTACAAAAATAAGGGCTGGCAACCCTTTATGATTCATGACACCTTCGCGCTCCGCAACCACAAAATGTGGAGACTTTACAACTTTACTACAAAATTCCACCCAAAACATGGGCTTTTAGCCCCAAAACTATCCTTGGGGGATCTCGTTCCCAACAACCTTTCTGTTCTTGATAGTGAAAATTATGAATTTCATTTAAGTAAAAGTTCTTCAAATTAGTCTCTTGTTAGTGAACAAACAAGATTGAATTGTTCCATATTAGATTCAAAATGAAACACACTAAAATGGAATCTTATGTTGACATTATGATACAGGTGTTGTCCTTGATGGAAACTTACTCAGATGACAGTTCACAGTGCAGCAGGTCAACAACAAAGGATTATAGATCAGACTCCAAAGAATGAATAAAGAGAGGTATACGCTAGTTCAGTTTGTCCAAAAATCATATACATGCGAGTTAACAGAACAAAAGAAGCGTATAACGTATACACGCACTTTCACAAGAGGAAAAGCGCGTACATGTTGGAAAACCAAGTTTTTGGTCCAAGGTATTTTGATCCAAGGTATTGATCCAAGGTATTTGGTCCGAGGTACTTGGTCCAAGGTATTGACCCTAGGTATTTGGTCCAAGGTATTGGTCCTAAGTGGTTTTGGTCCAAGGTATTGAGAAAGGCCTAAGAGTATATAAGGAGGAGAAGATCATTAGGCCAACTGGGAAAGCAATAAGATTCTAAGGAATACGTCTATCTGAAGTATATTTTATGTTGCAAGGTTGTTTTTGGGACTGGATCTGAAATATTTATGTGCACCTTGAGTTCAATGTTGGATCAGGATCATGAGACATGAAATAACTTATTCTTGAATGATCTGATATTGGTTGAAACTAGATCTGATGTTTTGCACCTGTTTTACTCGTTATCCATCAAGATCTGGGTTTGTCTGAAGTCTGGAATTGCAGCAAAGTTCTAAGTCAATATTTGTAGATCTGTATGCAGGTTCTTCTCGGCCAAAGAGCGTATACACGCAGGTTCAGTTATTTCAAGTAGCATATACAAAATAAAAGCTTCTTTTTCAGATCTGACTGAACTATCTGATCAAATTTTGTTATTTTACTGTTGTCTGTCAATGAAGTCTTCTTAGATCTGAATGTAAAAACTGAATACATAAGGAGGATGGCATTTGATTGATTGATTGTATAAGTGAGAAGAAGTGATCTCTGTCCCTGCCTATGTAAAGCTTTGAAAGTTGATAGTAGATATTCAGTATATTGATAGTTGGTACAAACTTGATTCAAAAGTTTATGTTTATAGTAGTTTTGAAGGTATACGTATGTTCAAGTAATGGAAGTAGCGTATACACGCAGTTTGGGTGCAGCCAAGTAGTGTATACATTCTAATACATGATTTTTGAGGTTACAGCTGGTTCTAAATGATGATGAAGGGTTCTGGGTTCAGTATAGTGTTCTAGTGTCAGTAATCTGATTGTTCAGATTAACTGAATATTGGTTGATGTAGTTCAAGTTTAAAAGATTTGATGGGTCCAGTGTGAAAATTTGATGAAACGTGGCCTTCAGATTGTGGTGTTGTGATCCAGGAGTATCCATTCTGAAAATTCATGAAACGTGGTCCCTCATGGAAGAGTGGAGTTTTCTGTAGGGTGGCACTTACGTACTAGTAAACATATTGGCTAGTACAAGAGCTAGGGGGTTGTAGATCCCTTCCAGTAGAAGCTGGAGAACTATAGAAGGTTGTAACATTTTGTAGGTAGAAGCTTGCATACTGGTATGAGTCTGCACTAGTACAAGATTGTAAGCAGATTTTCTTATTATTAAAAGAAGATAGAGACGACAACAGCAGGTGGTTTTTACCCACATTGGGTTTCCACCTTAAATCTTGGTGTTCATGTGTGTTGCTTATGTGTGATGCTTTATTCTGCTTTTACTGCACTTTCTAATAAATCTATGATATACTAGTTTAAGCTCAACACATGATAAATTGTCTAAATCACAAGTTCTTTGCATATATGCTAGTTTATTTAAGTACAGTCCCATGTACACGCTTGTTCACTTCACTGAAGTAGCGTATATAAATTTGTTTGGGAAATAAAATTATTGATCTGATAATACTGATTCACCCCCCTCTCAGTATTATTTCCAACAATTGGTATCAGAGCAGGTAGTTAAGAAGAAGCTTGATCGCTTGAAGGGAGATCCATCAACATGAATAATCAAGAAAGCGTGGGATCCATCAGACCGCTAATCTTTGATGGGAGCAGCTTTGTTTATTGGAAAACAAGAACCACAACCTATCTACAATTGCTTGGAACAGATGTCTAGGAAATTTTGGAAGGAGGATATACATTTCCAACATCAATTCCTATATATGCGGTAGGTAAAAAGCAATATGAAACCAATGCCAAAGCTGTCAATATTTTATTGGGAAGTCTATCACAATCAGAGTTTGTCAAAGTCATGTAGCTCAAATGAGCCAAAGAAATATGGGACAAAATCATTTTGAGCTACGAAGGAGACTCTCAAGTAAAACGTGCTAAGCTTCAAACTCTCAGAATTCAGTATGAAACTCTTAAGATGCATAGTGATGAAAGTATAGCTAGTTTCTTCTTACGTATAGATGAGGTTGTTAATTGTATGAATAATCTGGGTGAAGAAATAAAGGAAGTTACCTTAATTGAGAAAGTTTTCAGATCCTTGTCTGCTAAATTTGAATCAAAAGTGTATGCCATAGAAGAAAAATAGGATCTGCAAAATATCACTATGACACAACTTCACAGAATCTTAACTGCCTTTGAGATGAGAAAAGGAGGACCATTAGATATGAGAGAAGCCGCATTTAAAGCTTCAGCAAAAGGAAAGGAAGAACACAATGAATCAGGACATATTTCAGAAGAAGAAGATGAGGTAAACTTTGTCAAGAAGCTTCAACGGGGTTCCGGAAGGTTTAGAGGTAAGCTACCCTTCAAATGCTTTGCTTGTGGCAGAGTCGGTCATTATACTTCCAGATGTCCTCATAAAGATAAATATGAAAAAGGAAAGGAATATGCAAAATGGAATAGAACAAGTTGTGAATAAAAGGAGTTACTATACTCATGAAGATAGCGATGGTTTATTTAATAGTGATGAAGATTAAACTAGACAAGATTACAGAGTTCTCATGGCTTATGATAGCAATGATTTTTGGGATAGTTTAGAAGAGGATAGTGATGGTTTATCTAATAGTGATGATTATAGACTTCTCATGGCTTATGACGATGATAATTTTTGGGATGCTTTAGAAGAGGAAGAACTTCATGAAGAAATCTCTAAACTCAAAATCTGTTTAGAAGAAAAGAATATGATTATAGATACCTTGACATACCAACTTGCTAAAAGGGAAAAACACAATGAAAAACTAGAATGTGAAATTGTGGGTCTAGGAAAGGATCTTGAGAAAACGAAATCTATCAATCTTATATTTGCTAAAGGATTAGAAACTTTAAATGAAATTATCAAAGTTTAGCGTTCTCCTCTGATAAAGACAGGTCTTGGATATACTAAAGAAGCATCTCAATCACAGAAGCCATCAACCTCCACCAAAAGCTATCTTGATGCAGCAAAGACCAGTGAACAGTATGACAATCATCAGCAAAGGCATAAAGCTGATCACCAGGTAAATCATACTCATTTTACTCCAAGGCTAAATAGAAGCCACAACCAACCTCAGGAAAATCATACTTAATTTTATCCAAAGATGAATATCAATAGAAACTACAATCACCAGGTTAATAGATTCGATAGTCGCAGGAACTTCTTTAATGGGCAATGTTTTTCATGTCATAATTTTGGGCACAAAGCTACTCAATGCATTGCTTACAAAACCATCATGACTAGAGAAGCACGAAATCAAAGGAATGTAACAGGGATCAAGAGAAGTTGTTACAATAACTTTTCTCCTCTTGAAAATGTAATAGAATGCTCAATCTGTAACAACTTTGGTCATGAAGAATCTGAATGCAGGAGAAAATTTCTGCAAACATCTCAAAAGGAGCAAACTCCATTAAATCCCAAGATATAGAGAAGGAAAGAATCTCAAACAGAAAGATGTGGTATAGCCTTGTATGCAGAGGACAAGAAAATCAGTGGTACATCGACAGTGGATGCTCCAAACACATGATAGGTGACAAAGATAAACTTCATTCATATAATGCCTTAAAAAAGGAAAAGAATGTCTCATTTGGAAATGACACTCCTGCTGTCATAAAAGGTAAAGGATATGTTTTCTTGAAATAAAAGGTTAAAGCTGGAAATGTTATGTATGTAGACGGTTTAAAGCATAACCTATTAAGTGTCAGTCAAATGTGTGATCAAGGAAATGAAGTGGTGTTTCGATCAAACAGATGTGTTTTTTGTGAGCTTGATATAGGAGAGATCGTGATCAAAGGTACAAGAACTCCAAACAACTTATACATACTCAAGGGAGGACAAAAATAGTGCTATCTAAGCAAAAATGATGAAAACTGGCTGTGGCATAGAAGATTGGGACATCTAAGATTTTCTCAAATAAGAAAAGCATGCAGATTCAAGACTTTTCGTGATCTTCCAGATATCAACATTCCTGAAAATATAGTATGAAAACCATGTCAAATCGGTAAGCAAACTAGAGTTCACTTCATGGAAAAAGAAGGGTCAGCTAGTAAGCCTCTTGAACTTGTCCATACTAATTTATGTGGACCATCAAGGAAAAAGTCACCTCGTGGAGAAGAATACTTTATTTTGTTCATTGATGATTTTTCTAGAATGTGTTGGATATGTCTTCTAAAGCATAAAGATGAAGCATTTGAAAAGGTCCAAGCCTTCAAAGCTTTGGTTGAAAATGAATCAGATTGAAAAATCAAATGCCTCAGATCTGATCGAGGAGGGGAATCTACCTCGGATGAATTCTTTGACTTTTGTGAACAACATGGAATAAAAAGCAAATTCCCCACCACTGGGACTCCTCAGCAAAATGGTGTGGTAGAAAGAATGAAAAGAACTATTCAACAAATGGCTCGAGCTATGCTAGATGAATCTGGAACTCCTGCAACCTTATGGGGTGACGCTACATTCATTGCCGTAACTATTCTCAACTAAGAAAATGTTCAGGTAAATAGCACTCAAACTCCACATGAACTTTGGTATGGCAAGACTCCTACTATAAAATACTTTAAAGTTTTTGGAAGAAAATGTTTTATCAAAAGTACTGATGAAAAACTTGGTAAGTTTGAACCCAGAGTAGATGAAGGTATTCTTCTTGGTTATTCCTCCAGAAGTAAAGGATATAAATGTTATAATAAAAGACTTGGGAAAATTGTTGAAAGCATTGATGTTGTAGTTGATGAGGCATGCAAAAATCCAAAACAGATAAAATCAACAGAATATTATGACAATGAAGAAGATGGGAATTATTTCCCCACATCAAATCAAAATGATATTGAAGAAGAAACCGATGAAGCACCAGAAGAACAGATAATGGTAGAAGAAAAGACTCTATCCAGGTATGTTCAGAAAAACCATCCAAAAACTCAAATTTTAGGGGAAAATGAGGCAGGTGTACAAACAAGAAGAACTATTACAGTGACCTCAAGCTATCTAGCATTACTATCTTCCACCGAACCTCAAAATGAAAATGAAGCTTGCAAAGATGAATGTTGGGTAAAGGCCATGGATGAAGAACTTGAGAAAATTGAAAAGAATGATACTTGGGAGTTAGTTCCTAGACCTCGTGATAAAAATATTGTAGGAACTAAATGGATATTCAAAAACAAGCTGAATGAAAATGGAGAATTCATTGGAAGCAAGGATAGACTTGTTTGTAAAGTATATGCTCAACAAGAATGTATAGATTTTGAAGAAACCTTTGCACCTGTTGCTAGACTTGAAGCCATAAGGATGTTTCTTGCTCTTTCTAGCTTTCAGAAATTCAAATTATATGAAATGGATGTAAAATCAGCGTTTCTTAATGGAGATTTAGAGGAAGAAGTTTATATTGAACAACTAGAAGGATTCATTCTTGGAAATGATGCAAAACTTGTATGTAGACTCAAAAAGGCTCTCTATGGTCTGAAATAGGCTCCAAGGGCCTAGTATTACCGCCTTGACAAATATCTACACCAACAAAGTTTTACAAAAGGTTTAGCAGATAGCAATCTATATACAAAGATTGAAACTGATGAATTGCTCATTATTATTGTTTATGTTGATGATATCATTTTTGGTAGCAATGAAGAATCCACAAGTCAGAATTTTTCTTCAATAATGCAACGAGAATTTGAAATGTCCTTGCTTGGTGAACTTACCTATTTTCTTGGTCTACAAGTTCAACAAAATAAAGATGGTATTTTTCTGTCACAAACCAAATATCTCAAACAGATCTTAAAAAGGTACGAAATGGAATATTCTAAACCTGTATGTATCCGAATGGTAACAGGATGTAGTCTTAGCTCAAATGATGAAATAGTAGCAGTACATCAACCAACTTATAGATCCATGATTGGCAGTCTGCTTTATCTAACAGGTAACTGACCTGACATCATGCATGCAGTAGGAATAGTTGGAAGATTCCAAGCAAATCCAAAGAAATCACACCTTTAGGCAGTCAAAAGAATTTTCAAATATCTTCAAGGAACTCAGGACTTTGGTTTATGGTATCCTAGAGATGCAGATCTTACTCTTCATGCATATACAGATGGAGATTGGGCAGGAAATGTTGATGATAGAAAAAGCACTAGTGGTGGTGCATTCTATATGGGTTCTAGGTTGGTGTCTTGGTTCAACAAGAAACAAAGTTCTATTGCTTTATCTATAGCTGAAGCAAAATATGTGGTTGTTGCATCTTACTGCACATAACTACTATGGATGATGCAAACTTTGCAAGACATTCAGATCACATGTACTCCACCTATATCCATTCCATGTGATAATACAAGTGCCATCAGTATTTCAAAGAATCCAGTCATGCACTCCAATACCAAGCACACACCCATCAAGTACCATTTTCTACGTGAACAAGTGCTTGAACAAAAGGTCAAATTGGAGTATGTTCCCTCCAAAGAACAGGTTACTGATATATTCACTAAACCATTAGCCAGAGAAACATTTGAATATCTCAAAGAAAAGCTGGGAGTAGTTGCTGCATCATCCTACTATTAAATCCAATTTTTTCAGAGAAAGGTTATTATACACGTGTTTCATGAAGTATAGTCACGTCCACACGTGGGTTTTTGTGGGTCAAGGAGCGTATATGTTTGTCAGATAGGAACAATAGTGGTGCAAGCTCTGATATGGGTGATCTGTCTGATATTGATGATTACTGTCTATCGATATGCTTTGTTCATTAATTTTTATCTAACTGACAAAGATGCCTTGATCATTGACTTGTTAACAATGCACAGGTAGCACAGGTTTAGGGGGAGCGTTAGCCTTCACGTACATTTAGAATTTTTGGCATTATGGTTGTTGAGTCGAGCTATGGCTTCAGATATTTATACCATTTGTTGCTTAAGTCATGTAAAATTCTAGGGTGTGATATGTCTTCTCATACATTTGAATGAGTCCTCTTGGACAAATGATGTAATTTTTATCCCCACTTTGCATTGGATGGATGATGTAATATTTATTATTTCTTACATGTATAAAAAATTGGTATATCCCAACTTGTTTGGGAGATGGATGTATGTATGAGTCATTGGTGATAGGAAGGTCATACTTACATAGTTCAATTATAGAGTCATGTTATTCTTTTGGAGAATATTTTTGCAGACTCTACATGTGCTCAAGGGGAGTATGGACAGTTTCAGTGCATCTCAGCATGAACAAAGGGGAGCTCAATTAGCGAATTCAGCATGTACTCAGGGGGGGCATGGAAAGCATAATGTATGTCAAAGGGAGAGAATATCTTGGTTTGCCCTTTTCCCTTGATGTCAAAGGGGGAGAGTGTCTTGGTGTTGTTGTTGCCATCAAGTCCAAATGGGGAGAATGTTGGCATTATGATATAGGTGTTGTCCTTGATGGCAACTTACTCAGATGACAGTTCACAGTGCAGCAGGTCAACAGCAAAGGATTACATATTAGACTCCAAAGAATGAAGAAAGAGAGGTATATGCTGGTTCACTTTGTCCAAAAAGCATATACACGCGGGTTAACAGAACAAAAGAAGCGTATAACGTATACACGCACTTTCACAAGAGGAAAAGCACGTACATATTGGAAAACCAAGTTTTTGGTCCAAGGTATTTTGATCCAAGGTATTTGGTCTGAGGTACTTGGTCCAAGGTATTGACCCTAGGTATTTGGTCCAAGGTATTGGTCCTAAGTGGTTTTGGTCTAAGGTATTGAGAAAGGCCTAAGAGTATATAAGGAGGAGAAGATCATTAGGCCAAGTGGGCAAGCAATAAGATTCTAAGGAATACTTCTATCTGAAGTATATTTTATGTTGCAGGGTTGTGTTTGGGACTGGATCTGAAATATTTATGTGCACCATGAGTTCAATGTTGGATCAGGATCATGAGACATGAAATAACTTATTCTGAAATGATCTGATATTGGTTGAAACTGATCCAGATTTAAACAGAAACGCAACAAATTACAGAGATAACCATAAACAAAGATATGTAGTGGAAATAATACTTCATTTCATTAATGTAAAATACTGAAATATGCTTACAAACAGTAATGGAAGTAAACCAACTAGGGCGATGGTAGCTTATCTCTGAGAAGAGATGTGGTGGCTACATGCCTATGAACTGTTCTGAACTGTGTTACAATGAGGCTTGAAGGCCTATTTATTGTTGAGAAATAATGGAAAACCTTTCACATCCCGAAACCTAACCCTAGAAGATGAAATGCCAAATTGTCGGCCGCGTTTGGGTAAATTGGTACATCAATTTCTCGGGGTCGTAACTTTGGCATATGATCTCCGTTTGACACGTACAATAGCTCGTTAGAAAGATCTATCCGAGTACTACCACTTTGGGAGGCAACATCGGTCCATGGACCCATGTTGCCCCAGATTTCCCAAAAAATGTCGTTTAGGGCCTCAAAACGGCTCCGGAAGTTCAGGACCCGAAAAACTGCTAAAAATAGTAAACTGTGCTACAATTTAGGAAACTGAAAAAGCTAAAAGAGACAGTTGTGGGGGTCCAAATGGGATAGGTGGGTGGCCACCAACATCCACCTAGATCATTCCTCCCCCCTTAGGAAGCAATGGTCACCATTGCATTGAGTTCCTCCCTGAGATGAGGAGGCTTTGCTGATCTGGGTCTCTGGTGAGCTGTTCTGCAATCTCTGATGTGTCCAGAAATGGTGGGAAGCATGGTCGACGACGGTCCACATTGAACACTTGGTGCAAGTGAAGGAATGGAGGAATGCTGTGCTTCAAAGCATTGTTTCCCGTAGCCTTGGTACTAGTGTAAGGACCATGTCGGAGTGGTTTGAGTTTCTGATGGGTTCTAGTAAGGTATTATCTCTGCAAATGTAACCAAACTTTGTCGCCCACTTGAAACTTATGTGGTACCCCTGTGGGTGAGGAGAAGTTGTTCCTATGTTCTGTCATGACCGTATCCCTTTGCTGCTGCTGCTGCATGGAGGAACCCTTTGCGGGGGTCATGGATGTAGCAACGATCTTCCCCTTCCTTTGGGAGTGAACCAGACAGAAAATAAATTTCCTAGTCTGTGAGATGAGCTTGCTGCCTTTCTTAACAATGATCAAAGAAGTGGCGGTAGGTGGGGCTACCTCTGGTATCCTGTATAATGAATTATTCAAAGAAATAATGACAGCGCAAGGTCTTGACTCATACATAGCATGTCGCCTCCACAAGTATGGCTAGCCTAATAGTACATTACAAACATCCAAAGGTGTAACATCACACAATACATCGTCTGTGAAGGGCTTGATGCTATAGGGAAGGCGACACTGCTGGCGAACTTTGAGATCTTGTCCTTCATGAAGCCACCCGATACTGTACGGCTGCGGGTGTGGTGTAGTCGGTAGGCCCAACCGCTTCACGACCTCTGCTGAAACAAGGTTCTTTTGGCTACCATTGTCGACAATGAATCGCAGCGGTGAACCCTTCACCCACATCTGTGAGTGGAAAAGACGCTCCCCCTCCTCTGGATCTTCGGGCTCATTTTTCTTGATCTTGGCGGTGGCAAAAGTGGCACTGGGATCCGCATCAATGATCTGCTTCCCTTTGCCATTCCCCTTGTCGGGTTCTGGCTCAGGGTCGGAGCATGCATCTGATTTGGAAGCCTTCAACTCGGCCACCAGCGACTGCTTGGTCCGACACTCACTTGTGTTATGAGTGGGACTCTTGTGGAACTCACACCACTTTCCTGTGTCCTTCTTCAACTTTGTGGTGTTGTTCTTTTCTTGCGGCTTCGACAGGTTGTCTTGGGTCACCTCGCCTTGGCTTTGTCCTTTGGGCTTTGGATTTGCAGATCCAAAGTCTCGCTTCTTCTGTTTGAACTTTTGCTCGATTTTGACAGCGTATCGGTATGCTGTGCCGAGTGAGGAGATGTTCAAAAACTCCATCTCTTCCTGGATGTATCTATGTAGGTAGCCGCGGTATTTGAGTACCAGATGTAGCTCAGAATCTTTGATACCCAACTGTGTGCGAAGGGTATGAAAAATGTTTGTGAACTCCGGCACATCTTGGTCTTGTCCTTGCCGCAGTGTGGTCCATTTGATATATTTGTCCTCATAGCTTTTGACAGGGTAGTACTGCTCCTTGATGGCATCCCGGAAGTCATTCCAAGTGGGTGCGGCTGAAAATAGTGAGCCTATACTTTCATCCTTCTGCTCGTAGTAGGTTTCCCACCAGTCCTTGACGTGTGGGGCTGCTTTGAGAAGAGCGAAAACAATCTTTTCCCGACTCGAAAATTCATGAACAGAAAAATATCCTTCTAGCAAATTTAACCATTTATCTACGGCATCTGCGTCTATTTGACCCTCGAAGATGGGGATTTCAAAATTAACTTGTACCTTGAAGGGTGTGGCATTTCCAGAGGAGCTGTTGGAAGCCGATGCGTCGCCTCTGGGTAGCCGCTGAAGAATCTGGGCAAAGTTGTCCATCATCGCATTCCGTTGTCGCTCGAGGGCTTCTTCGAGCAAGATTTTGATAGGATCTCCTGCCCCCTCGTCTTTCTTCTCATCCACCATGGGAGGCCATCAGGATTTGCGAGGCTGGTCTCGCAAAGGTTCGACCAGTTCAAGCCCTAACTCCTTATATCTCGACCTCGTTGGTGACATGCAAAGAAAAACAGAGAAAAAGCAGACCGCTCTAATACCATTGATCCAGATTTAAACAGGAACGCAACAAATTACATAGATAACCATAAGCACAGATATGCAGCGGAAATAATACTTCATTTCATTAATGTAAAATACTGAAATAGGCTTACAAACAGTAATGGGAGTAAACTAGCTAGGGCGATGGTAGCTTATCTCTGAGAAGAGATGTGGTGGCTACATGCCTCTGACCTGTTCTGAACTGTATTACAATAAGGCTTGAAGGCCTATTTATTGTTGAGAAACAATGGAAAACCTTTCACATCCCGAAACCTAACCCTAGAAGATGAAACGCCAAATTGTGGGCCCCGTTTGGGTAAATTGGTACATCAATTTCTCGGGGTCGTAACTTTGGCATACGATCTTCGTTTGACGCGTACAATAGCTCGCTAGAAAGATCTATCCGAGTACTACAACTTTGGGAGGCAACATTAGTCCATGGACCCATTTTGCCCCAGATTTGCAAAAAAACGTTGTTTAGGGCCTCAAAATGGCTCCGGAAGTTCAGGACCCGAAAAACTGCTAAAAATAGTAAACTGTGCTACAATTTAGGAAACTGAAAAAGCTGAAAGAGATAGTTATGGGGGTCCAAATGGGATAGGTGGGTGGCCATCAACATCCACCTGGATCAGAAACTAGATCTGATGTTTTGCGCCTGTTTTACTCATTATCCATCAAGATCTGGGTTTGTCTAAAGTCTGGAATTACAACAAAGTTCTAAGTCAATATTTGCAGATTTGTACGTAGGTTCTTCTTGGTCAAAGAGCGTATACACGCAGGTTTGGTTCTTTCAAGTAGCGTATACAAAAGAAAAGCTTCTTTTTCAGATCTGACTGAACTATCTGATCAAATTTTGTTATTTTACTGTTGTCTGTCAATGAAGTCTTCTTAGATCTGAATGTAAAAACTGAATACATAAGGAGGATGGCATTTGATTGATTGATTGTATAAGTGAGAAGAAGTGATCTCTGTCCCTACCTGTGTAAAGCTCTGAAAGTTGACAGTAGATATTCAATATATTGATAGTTGGTACAGACTTGATTCAAAAGTTTATGTTTGCAGTAGTTTTGAAGGTATACACAGGTTCAATTAATGGAAGTAGCGTATACACACAGTTTGGGTGCAGCCAAGTAGCGTATACATTCTAATACATGATTTTTGAGGTTACAGCTGGTTCTGAATGATGATGCAGGGTTCTGGGTTCAGTACAGTGTTCTGGTGTCAGTGATCTGATTGTTCAGATTAACTGAATATTGGTTGATGCAGTTCAAGTTTAAAAGCTTTGATGGGTCCAGTGTGAAAATTTGATGAAACATGGCCTTCAGATTGTGGTGTTGTGATCTAGGAGTATCTAGTCTGAAAATTCATGAAACATGGTCCTTGGTGGAAGAGTGGAGTTTTCTATAGGCTGGCACCTATGTGCTAGTAAACATATTGGCTAGTACAAGAGCTAGGGGTTGTAGCTTCCTTCCAGTAGAAGCTGGAGAACTAGAGAAGGCTGTAACCTTCTGCAGGTAGAAACCTACATACTGGTATGAGTCTGCACTGATACAAGATTGCAAACATATTTTCTTATTATTAAAATAAGACAAAGATGACAACAGCAGGTGGTTTTTACCCACATTGGGTTTCCACCTTAAGTCTTGGTGTTCATGTGTGTTGCTTATGTGTGATGCTTTATTCTGATTTTACTGCACTGTCTAATAAATCTCTGATATACTGGTTTACGCTCAACACATGATAAATTGTCTAAATCACAAGTTATCTGCATATACGTTGGTTTCTTTAAGTACAGTCACGTGTACATGCTTGTTCACTTCACTGAAGTAGTGTATATAAATCTGTTTGGAAAATAAAATTATTGATCTGATAATACTGATTCACCCCCCTCTTAGTATTATTTCCAACAATTTGATCTAGGATCACAAGAAAAATTTATTTTAGAATCCTTGTTTAAGAAGTTAGGATTAGAGACCAAGCCTCATCCAAAACCCTACCCTCTTGGTTGGGTGTGTGATAAAGAAAAATTACATGTAACCAAGCAGTGTAGAGCTAGATTTGTGATTGCATCCAAACTAGTAGATGAGGTTGATCTTGATGTTGTACCCTTGGATATTTGTGGTAGTGTATTGGGGAGTCCACATTTGTATGATAGGAAAGAAGTTTTCTTTTGCCATGAGAACAATTATCATCTCACAAAACATGAGGTGGAATACATTATTAGAGCTCATTGCACCAAAATCAGTTCTAGTCTTGTAACTGCAGGTCAGATGAAGAGATTGATTAATTGCAACAAAGGGTGCATGCTCATGGTTGTGAGAGAAAAATATTTCGAGACATACGAAGCTTTCCAAGGTTGTTATCCCACTCATAAAAAGGAATTGCATGAATTTTTTTCGAACCATGATGGGATTTTTGAGGAACCAAGTGGGTTTCCTCCAAATCGTGAGATCCAACATGAGATTCACTTACAGTAGGATGCTACTTTACCCAAAATTGGTATGTAAAGGTTGTCATCCATTAAGATATAGGATATAAAGAAGTGGGTACAAGAATTGATGTACCAAGGGGTCATAAGGCCAAGTTCTTCTCCATGCGGTTCACCTATCATGTTGGTGCCGAAAAAGGATGGTACATGGAGGATGTGCGTACACTGCAGGGAACTCAACAAAATAACAGTGAAGAATCAACACCCTCTCACTTGCATTAATGATTTGTTAGATCAATTTAAAAATGTTGTTTATTTCACAAAAATAGACTTGCGTAGTGGCTATCATCAGGTCAGAATTGCATAACAGGATGTATGGAAGACTGCATTCGAGACAAAACAAGCGTTGTTTGAATGGCTAGTGATGCCATTCAAACTATGAAATGCTCCAGCCACATTCATTAGGGTGATGAATGATATTTTTAGGCATTTTCTTGATGGTTTTTTTCTTCTATATCTTGATGAAATTCTTGTTTTTAGTAGGACATGGGAAGATCATGTGAGTCTCGTTAAAAAGGTTCTTGATGTTTTGCAAAAATAAAAATTGTATGTCGAAATGTCTAAGTGTGAATTTGGTAAGACATCTTTGGTTTACTTGGTTCACATTGTCAGTGGTGGACAATTAAAAATAGATCCTTGTAAAATTGATTTGATTGTAAAATGGCCTAAACCCACCAATGTTATAGAGGTTTGTAGATTTTTTGGGTGTAGTACAATACTGGAGAAGGTTTATTTCCAAATTCTTCGTCATTGCATCCCATTTACATGCATTGACGAGTGTGAAGCAAACCTTCTAGTCGGGAGGAAAGCAGCAGAGAGCCTTCGATACATTGAAAGAGAAGATCAGTACCGCACCAGTTTTGGCCTTACCTGAACTCTAGTAGCCTTTTGTGATTGAGACAGATGCCAATTGATATGCCATGGGATCAGTATTGATGCAGCAGAGGAAACCTATACGTTACCATTCAGATACATTCTCCCAAGCTATCATGAACTATCCCACATATGACAAGGAGTTGTATGCCTTGGTTCAAAGCATGAAGAAGTGGAAGCATGATTTGATCAATAAGGATACCATTATTCACACTGATCACCATCCCTTACAGTACCTCCAATCGCAAACCAAGATTCAAAAATCACATCATTTCAGATGAATGGGATTCCTCTAACAGTTTCACTTGGTAATAAAATACAAGAAGGGCACCAGCAATAAAGTGGCAAATATGCTTTCTCTCCCTCCTATTTCTGCATCTATAGTTTTGCAAAACAATTCTTTATCCTTTGAAATTTATGTTGAACAATATGTTGTTCATGATGATTTTAAGTATATTTATGCAAAGATGACTCATGGACTATAGGTGGATAATTACCATTTGCAAGAAAATTTTCTATACCACCTTGGCAAACTTGTATATCCACCAATGAAAGAATACATGTAATCATAGATGCACATACCTCTCTTGTGTCAGGTCATTTTTGTGTAGGGAAAACTTTGTGTCATTTTTAGAGGTTGTGTTATTGGCCTCACATGTGACTCAATATGTAAAGGGATGTGTGCTATGTTTAGTTAGCAAGCCCACTAATAGAAAATTGGGGCTCTACACACAATTCCCTGTTCCGAGTCGTCCATGGGAAAGTGTGTCAATGGATTTTGTAGGCGGTTTAACTTTATCTAGGAGTGGTCATGAGTATTTTTATGTCATTATGGATCGATTTAGAAAAATGTGTGTATTAATGTCGTTTAAAAAGTCGGTCACTGCAAAGAAAACTGCTCATCTCTTCTTCCAATTTGTATGGGTCCACTTTGGGTTGCCCAAAGACATTGTGTTTGATCGAGACTCTCAATTTCTTGGACATTTTTGGACGAGTTTGTGGAGAATGATGGACACCAAGTTGAAGAGGAGCATGACATTTCATCCATAGACTGATGGACAAAGAGAGGTTTTCAACCACACAGTGATACATTTACTCCAAGGCTTTTGTGGCAAGCATCCCAATTTGTGGGGTGACTAGCTTCCCTATGTACAACATGCATAAAACTGGGTAGTGCATTCATCCACTCAGAGTGCACCATTCAATACATGATTTGGATATTTTCCAGAGGACCCCTTAGAGGTTTTCAACCACACAGTGATACATTTACTCCAAGGATTTTGTGGCAAGCATCCCAATTTGAGGGGTGACTAGCTTCCCTATGTACAACATGCATACAACCGGGTAGTGCATTCATCCACTCAGAGCTCACCATTCGATACATGATTTGGATATTTTCCAAAGGATCCCTTAGACATGGTCTTTGGGAGAGATGAAGATTCCAGTGGGAAAGATGACAGAGACAAAGAATAGAAGTTCATTTAGGGAATTCATATGATTCACCAAAGCCGGCATGACAAGCTTTGACTTGATCACCAATTCCAGGTTGGGGACAAAGTGTGGCTCCACATCAGCAAAGAAAAAATTAAAGGGGAAGAAAAGAAGTTGAGACCAATCTGATATGGTCCATTCACCATATTAGAGAAGATTGGAGACAATGCTTTCCATCTTGATTTACCAGCATACATGTAGATGTACTTAGTGGTGAATGTTGAAAACTTGAAGCTTTATGAACCTCCTTTGATCATGGACACTGAATAGGTTGGATAGGTTCCTACAGTAGACAATTTTGCACCTGAATACTTGGACAAGCTACCGTAGGACATCATTCTTGATAGAAAGACTAGGACTTCACGACGGGGAGACATGGAGTACCTTCATATCAGTTTCAAAGGAATGCATCCAAGGTCCGATGGATTAAAAAAGATAAAGTGAGGGAGAAATTCTCTCACTTTCCAATTGACTGATAAATCTTTTGGCATTCCAAAATCTCATTAGTGTGGAGGAATGATCCGGGTGGCTCCAGAAATATAAGTGGCCTTAAAATAGCTCAAAAATCAAAGTCATCATATGGAAGTAAAACTAGGGCCGGATCGTAGTGCTCGTTGCCCTGATTCCAATGATGTGAATGACACTCAAATCTGAGTTCATATGCTCAAGTTATAGCTGGTCAAAGTTCTAGTCAAACTAGTCCAAGTGGTAGTCACTAATGAGGCAACAATTTGGTGAAGGGATGGTGCACAGAAAATGGTGGTAGGAAAGGGAGAATTTGTTGCCTCCTTAATTTTCCTAATAACCCTTGAAAATGGGCATCGAAATTTTTACTATCATGGGTATAAAAATAAAAATAAATATTATTTTGGGGTGGCAGGCCGCCACCCCCACCACCCCCAACGAAATATATATATATATATATATATATATATATATATATATATATATATATATATATATATATACAGTGGGTGGGCCACCCCCATTGGACCCCGCTCGACCAACAGTTGACAACCATAATAAAACACATGGAAACCATATGTAACATAGCCACATGGAGGGAGGACAATGAAGTTCGAACCTGCTCAGCCCACTTGGGCCAGCCCCCAACGGGCGGCCCGAAATATACTAAATACAAAAAAAAAATTGCGTATATTGAATGGTTTGAACCATATTTGTGAGCAAACAAGTTTTAAACCCAACCCATCCCCCACCTAAATCACCATGCCACCAACGATCCAACAGCTCATACGTTGGTCAGTCTGCTGCTCACATATAGATATATATATAAAGCTTACATTTTCCCATATGAGCAATGGTGGAGAGTGGAGTGGGTCTAACCAGCAGAACCCTGAGCAGCCAAGGGGGCAGAACCTTGAACGAGGAATCCATGTTGATGATGAGAAGATTTCCATGGGGTCCAGAAGTGCTAGTTTCAGAATGGGACAAGTTTATAGGCATTGTTACACAATTTCTCGCCAGGAATCCAACCATGTAGTCTGTTTCTCCAGTCACAGTCTCCATTTGCAGGCCATCACCGAAAGTGGAGGTACAAGGTTCATTTATGTAAAGTTGATTGTACTTCATTTATTTGCTTCCATTTAATGAAATAATGCCTTCCCACTTTGAGAAGGGCCTGAAGACGTAGCCCAAATTGGGTGAACTCCATAATCAAATCATGTGTGTGCCTTTGATCTCATGGTTTCTTTGTGATTTCCACTTCATTTCATGTGTTTAATTTACTTGGTTACATCCTCTTTTATATGCAATTATGTATGCATCCTTGAAGTTAAAAGATCTGGATCATTGATGAATAGTGTGTTACATCCTTATTTGGACAAGTTTGTCATTGTTTTCATTGATGACATCCTGGTATATTCTAAAAATGAGGAAGATAATTTCGAGAAGTTAGCAGTAGTATTGAGATTGCTAAGAGAACATAAGTTGTATGCTAAGCTTAGTAAATGAAGTTTCTTTCAGACAAAGGTACATTACTTGGGGCATGTGGTTTCCAAGGAAGGCATAACAGTGGATCCAGAAAAGATAAGGGCTATCATGGAGTGGGAAGCTCCTAAGAATGTGGATGAGGTCAAATCACTTATGGGACTAACAGGTTATTATAGGAGGTTCATCAGGAACTTCTCTTGCATTAAATATCCTATTACGCCACTGTGGAGGAAAGGTAAGAAATTTGAATGGACAGAGGAATGTGAATCCATTTTTCAGAAATTGAAGCAGTTGTTTACAAATGCTCTAGTTTTAAAGATTGCAGATCCAACCAAAGAGTTTATGGTGTGTACAGATGTCTGGAAGAGAGGACTTGGTGGGGTCTTGACACAGGAAGGACAAGTAGTGTGCTATGATTCACAAAACTTGAATGAGCATAAGCATAATTATTTGACACATGATCTTGAGTTGGAAGCGATCATCCTTGCATTGAAGATGTGAAAACACTATCTTCTTGGAAGGAAATTTTCATTGATGAGTGATCATAGTGGATTGAATTATCTATTTGACCAACAAAATATGAATGCTAGACAATCTAGATTGTGGGCCACAATCAGTGAGTTTGACTTTGAGATCGGGTACATCAATGGGGAAAGATAAGAGGGTTGCAGATTCTCTTAGAAGGAGAGTACAGGTGAATCATATAGAACCTATGAGTTCTTATGGGACAGACTTAGAGGATCATATTTTATAGGCAAGACAGTAGGATAACAGGTACATGGAGATTAAAGACAAGTTACAATAGGGTACATGTGATCAGGAAGTGGACTATCATCTCACAGTGGCTGGTTTGGTTAGATTTAGGTATAGGATCTATGTGTCGAATGGAAGTTAGATCAAGAAGACTATCTTGTGAGAATTTCATGTAGAATCATATTCAGGTCACCCAGGATACCAGAAGACATTAACAGTGGTGAAGAAGTTTTATCATTAGCTGAATTTGAAGAATGAGGTGGAAGAGTTTGTGGCTAGATGCTTGGACTATTAGTGGGTGAAATTAGAGTGTAAGAATCCAGGTTGATTACTACAGTGAATTCTGATTCTAGAATGGAAATGGGAGGTCATTTCCGTGGATTTCATTACAGGTTTTCCGAGGACATATAGAAAACATGATTCCATCATCATTGTGGTGGGAAGGTTGAAAAAGGTAGTGAACTTCATTCCAATGAAGTCTACTTATTCATCTAATGATGTAGAACAGGTCTTCATCAGATATGTAGTGAGGTTTCATGATGTTCCAAGGAATATTTAGTCAGACAGGGATGCTAAGTTTACTTCCAAGTTTTGGAAGGAGTTGTTTGCAAGTTTGGGGATAGAGTTGGCCTTCATCACAACTTATCATCCATAGATAGATGGACATATAGAGAGGGTCAATAGGATATTGGAGGACATTTTGAGGATGTATGTTTTTTCAATTTAATGTTCTTAAATTACAAGCATAAATTATCAACCGGAGTTGGTAAACTGATGAAGTGCAAGTGTACTATATATGCTGGAGGCCTTTCTTTTAGTTTGTAAGATGATGGTTGTATTTGTTTTGTAAGATTAGAGTTATATTTCTACAAATTAATGAGTGGAAATAGATCTATTGTTAGACTAATCTACCAGGTCATATCTATATTGAGTATCATTTTAAAACATCTTATGTTAATCATTCTAAAATTATGAACCTATCCTAAACATCTTGCTGCAATAAAACAAAGTATTGAGATTCAAATGATTCTAAGAGCAAGAAAATGATCCTTTAAAAGTTGTCTGCAAAGTATATACAAATTCTAATTCTAAAAAGCATGAAGGTAATGTTTTAATGCTGACTATAGAGCATATACATGTTCTAATTCTAAAAGCATGAAAACAATCTTTTAACACTCACTGTAACTAAGGGAAAAAACATTGAAGAAACTTAAACCATTAAAGGACTGTGAGGAAATTCAAGTGCAAATGAAATAATGAGATGTAACTGAGTTATAATGAAATGATAAAATGGTGAAAGGAAACTAAGCTAGAACGAAATGAAAATGCAATAACAGAAAACGATAAAATGAAATAAACTTAACCTCGACTGTTTGCAAGGGCCCTCCACATACAATAAGTGTAAATCACGCTCAAATACACATCGAATGACAGAAAGTAACTTTAATTCAATATGAGAACAAAGGTATATTTCACACAATTTATTCAGAGATTAACTATTACTTCCTTTCTATCCTTTACAGAGGATACATATTTATATATAAAATGCGTGCTCAACAGTTTGAGACTTCTACGCCTACAAATATTTTAATCAATTCTTATTCAAATTTGAAACTTAAACAGTAAAAGCGTTATCTCGACGATTATATATTTGGAAACCAAATCAGAGAAACGTGATGCATTCAGACTTCTATTGCTATGTGTTTGACCCGTGCCTTTGACCGCGCCACTGTGTGATTCCTTCAGTGAATAGGATGAGATCCATGAGGGGATCGATCCTCAACCACCCATGTGCTTCCTTGCTCCGTTGGCACACCAAAACCTACAAACCATGGAGATAGTTGTAGATTTGTAAAATAGTTGCAGTTAATTCTATAGCTAATGCAATCTTTAACATAATAATAAGGCACATTAACGAAAATGAAAAATAAGACATATGATAGTTTTTACCTTACCAAAATCTATGGTTTTATTGCTTTTATTGAGTTGATAGCGATGATGAAAGAGGAAAATGAAGGAAAAAAGGTGTCAAAACAAAATAGTTATGGAACTCTACATTCCCCCACACTGAAGATTTTGTATGTCCTCATACAAAACACAAAATTGATATATTTGTTTAACTACTTCATTTTTTTGGACACTTTTGCCAGTACATATAACTTCTTCCTTTTCACTTTCTTACCAGTCATTACCATCATGGGTTTTCTCATGAGGATCTTGTATTTCGAGTTTATAACTTGTCTCTGTAAAGCCCTATTTTTGTTCTTTAGTTTCTTGTTCTTCGTAAACCACAAACTTAGATGTAAAAGGAGGTTGTCACCCTTAGCTATTTGGATTTCATTTTGTGCTTTCAAGGCTTGATTCATTTTTAATGTGCCTGTTTTAATACATTGATTACTGGAGGTTCTTGTGGTTCATTAAATTGGACTTCTTCTTCTTATTGAATTGGAATTGATGTTCTTGTTGCAACCCTTTTCTCCAGGGATTTGATATAATCATAAATCTCTTGTTACAAGGGATCAATCTATGGCGTTCTTTGACCTGGACTCTGAGGAGGTGAGGTGAAATTTGGTGATGAAACTCTTGGAGATGTTTTCAGAGAAATTCTTGAATCTTCTTCTGCCTCTATGTTTTCTTCTGTCTCTTCATCAATATTATCTATGCTTTTTGAGGGTAATTATGTTGGTGAGTCGAATCCGGTACTTCTTCGTAGACTTGTGACAGGGGTCTTTTGAGTTTTCTTCCTTTCTATTTTAGGCTTCTTTATTTGAGGTGAAATCTCTATCTCTTTAATGGCTTTCTTTCTTCTAACATCTCTTTTGTTTATTTTCTCTAAAATTTCTGCAAGAGGGATGTCATCCTCTAACATTTCCTGTGACTGTTGTGGTTCTTGTTCCAGTGTTCTATCAATTTTTCTTTTCCTTCCTCTCTTAGTTCTACTGCTATTTGGCTTCTCATGAGTATCCTCCTGAAAGTGATTCCTTACTAAAAAGCCTTCCCAATTATCACCTATGTTTTGGAGATGAAATTCAACAAGTATTTTGACTAGACCATGGTGATACATTGTATTATCTATGGACTGAATTCTCCTTTGAACATTCACTGACATATTTTTTAGACTATTCAACAAGAAATATGGAAGGTTTATCTCATTTTCTTCAAGAAAATTCATTAGCAGTCAAATATGATAGAAAAACATACATCCAAACCTTCCTTGCAGGTAACAAATTTTTGGATTATTAAAAGTAAATTCCTCAACTTACTTTTCAATGTCGTGCTTGGGATGCCATTTTTTAAAATGGTGGTGTCCATTCTTGGTTTCTTTAGGAAAACCTTCCAATCTTCTCTTTCAATACCTCTTTTTTTGAACCATTTTTCTCCAATCCACGGCATTCCAGTAGCTTCAGCAATAAACGACTATGTCATTGTGAATTTGATGTCTCCTATCTCCACTTCAACTCCATCAAAAGCTCGGGCAATGGATTTGGTCACTTCTTTATGGAAGCCATCAAATTTCTCTATAAATTCTAGCTACTATGCCCTCTGCAACAATTATTTTGTCTGTGGATACCCCTCCAAAAGTTTCTTCCGAGTTGGTTGTGTTCTGACTATCACCCCCATGGCTGAGAAGCTTTGTTTCAAAAACTGATTTTTTTGACATGGTAGGACGACTTGATAGGGTTTTTATAGTGGAAAGGCCAAGGATGTGAATGATGGAATAACGAGAGTGTAGGTAGTGAGGATATAAGGGAATGTGGCAGAATATAACCATTATGTGAATTTATGTTTATGATTTGAGTGATCAGATCAATGGATCGGTATGTGAGCTGGGATATGAGTTATGATGAGAGGGAGTGAATGGTAGATTATACTCGATTTGACATGATGCTTGCTGATGTAAAGATGATCTAAGGTTGTCATTGATTTCAACTGAAGCAGAACCAAGGGCTACCATGATCTTGCAAGGGAATTTTGACTTGAAAACTTACTCTATTTTGAGTCAAGGATCTTCTATATAGATTCTACTCATCGATATGTTTCCGTTGATATATGGCACACCAAGTAATCCTTCACGGTTTGAGAGATATTCATGTTTGAAGTTAGTAACCCCAGTTAATGGGCTAAAACCCTATGGGGTTGTGGCATGGCACTCATAATTGGTTTTGGTCTTTGAATAGTCATTAATTAATAATTTTTTAAGCTCCCAAAATCCCTCCAGCATTCTCTATAAAATCCCTCTCAACTCTATAAAAGGAAATCTCATATATCCTCCAAATGTAGTGATTGTGGAATTTTCACTATAACTTCATTTCTGTGAAGTCTTAGATTCTACAATTAAAACCCATTTGATTCGAAATTCTGATGAACATCGTGACCGAAGTTCAGATCTTGGTTTGCTACATTTTCGTATATATGATCTATGGAAGTGAGGGTTTTTGCAAGCTACTGAATTTCATCTCAAAGAAGTGACCTTGGGAAAATCGTCATAACCCTCTCTATGAGAAGAGGATTGGAATTCTGTAAAAAGTGGAGGATAGTGAATGGACTTTAGTTTTCCATATATCAATTTCGGACCTGAAGGAGGAAACAATGACACATGGCACGTCGTACAGGTTCGCTCTACTGAACTAGTCAGTAATTAGGTCATTGTGAGAGATTGGGCATAACTTTGCCTTGAAGAATCCAAATTGGGTCAAACCTGTGGCATTGGATAGAAGTATCAGAGGGATTCTACAAGACAAATATCACATGTTTGGGATTTGAAATCGTAGACATACATCAGATTAAATATCGTTCTCCTAGAAGGTGAGAAAAACTAGATCAAGTGTTGTTAAGGGGTGCAAAGGACCAAACTTTCTAGGGAAGAAAAGAGCAAGGTGTAGCAAAATGATGTAGCAGAGGTAAGCTATAGGTAAGTATCTTCTATATATGCATTTTCATTTCTTAATTGCATTAGGTTCTTTGTATTCTAATTTGTTTTTTTTGTTTAGCACTGACATATGCTCTGCAGGATGAGGTAAGTTTTGCTACTATCATGTCATGGGTATTTCCTTGAAGGCTTTTTACATGTATTATATATTCATCAAGAGAAGAATCAATGCATAATCTAATGTTCTGAAGAGTGAGAAAGGGTAGCATGACAAGAGCAGCAATCAAGGTGCAGAATAACAGAAAGAAGTTCAACATATGAAGTCTTCAAGTGGGAAGCACTACATACAATCATTGTAAAAGTATCATTGTACAGAGTCATTGTAAAAGCATCATTGTAAAAGTTGTACAAGTGTCTATCTGCCAAGAGTTGAAGAGCCAGTGTTGGGAGGTCTAGGATCATCATTAGGTGGTTGTGTCATAGTTGGGGTTATTGTCTAGTGTGTCTTCTTCTTCTACATCATTCTATATCATTGTAAAGTGGACCATTTTCCCTAGTACGGGAGTCCATTCTTCTTTTATTCTTGTATAGGGTGGTAGGGTGGTGCTAGGGTGAGTTGTAGCTCATTGGGTGTTGGGGCACCCATTCAGTTGACTACTGAAGAATCTCGGGCGTTGGAGCGTCCATCCAATGGGAGCTGGAGAAGAATTCTTTTCTAGAATTCTAGGAAGTTGTTTCTTTCATTTTAGTTGGTTCTAAAGATTAAAGAATTTATTAGAAAATCAGTCGGTGGTTTTTGACCCAGAGGGGGTTTTCCGCCTAAAATCTTTGTGCCTCCTGGGTTCTTTTATTTACTGTTATTACTGCATAAACGTTAATAATAATTGAAGATTAACTAATGCTCTGAAAATATTTAAAAGTGTTAATTGCTAAGGAATACTGATTAACCCCCCCTCTTAGTATTTTCCAACAATTGGTTCCTTCAGTAACAACCTAACCGCTGGAAGTCAGTTTTCATAGCATAGAGATGGGAAAGTCAAAGAAGCGGGTTACAAGGGTTTCAATGGAAGGTACAGGTACAACAAAATCTCAAGAAAGTGAGTATTGTGTACCAATGCTTGATTTTGATGCGGATAATTACTGGATATGGGAATCCAAGATGGAAGTATCTTTGTAGGCACATGGAGTATGGGAACCAATTGTTTCTGGAGACACATCTACCAATGAAGCTAAAAGGTACAATTCAAAGGCCATGAATGTAATTTTGAATGTTTTGCCAAATTCTGTGAAAACAAAAGTTGGTCAATGTTCAACAGCTAAAGCTCCTTTGGAAAAGCTTCATAATCTCTATTCAACAAAGAAATCAGGTCAAGATATTATTGAAAACTCGGATCCTTCTGAGTATGATGAAGAAGGGTTGACCATAGAAGAATTTTATAAGGAGGCAATCAAGCTTATAAAAGAGCTCAAGGCTAAGAAGATCTGTTCCAATACTCTTGAATAACAAGTTCAAGGTCTCAAAGTTGAAGTTGAAGAACACAAATGTATTGAAGATTCACTTCAAAAGAAGTTGGAAGAAATCAATAATATAGCAACACGAGACCTTAAGAGAGAAGTACAATGGAAGAAACAAGAACTCGACAAAGCATTTGCAGAGATTAGTAGGATCACACAATAGATGTAGGAAGCATAAATTGAAAGGAAGTAATCTGATAAAAGATACATATCCTCTATTGACCAAAAGCAAAAGGAATTAGAAACATCCTCAATAGAAAATGAGAAGCAGAAGGAACAGATATAGGTTCTCAACAAAGAAGTAGAGAAGACCACTCTTCTCAAGCTATAGTTTGAGGAGGTAGAAAAAAGAAGGAAGATATTGAAAAGATGGTTTCAAGAAGATCTTGCTCAAAATCAAGAAGAACTTGATGCAACTTGTGATGAGATCAACAAACTCAAGGGATCGAAAAAAGAATACGTACAAGATAAGACAGATGAAGAAGTGAAAATGAAGGCAATTAAAGATGGTAAAGCTCTAGTTGATGAAGGTACAAGCTCCACAGCTTCATAGGACGATTCTAAGAAGGAAGTTTATCAAAGTGAAAAGCCAAAGAAGAATGTTGCAACTCCAAAGAACAAGACCAAAGCAATCAAGAACAAAGGACCAAAAGAAACTACAACATTTCCTTCAAAGAGGAATAAAAAATCTTCCAGGTATGTCCATTTATTTAATGGTTATTGATTTTTATGTGCTAACTATGGACATATGGCTAGGGATTGTGAAGTTTTTGATAGGTACAATCATTATCTGCAAAATCCTAGAAGCAAGTTTGCAGGATCACGAGACAGGTTCCATGATGATTTTGTCAGAAGAGAATACGTGCTAGATGGGCCAAATATTGAATGTTTCAAATGCCATAACTATGGCCATAGTGCTTGTGGTTGCAGATATCAGATGGAATCACCTATGGACAACATTGAATGCTTCAAGTGTCATAACTATGGGCACATGGCTCGAGATTGCAGGAATAAGAAGGTATGGAAAAGGAAACAAGTATAGGAAGACAAAGCAGATAACAAGGTTTCAACAGTTATGCTTTCAGGATTTGTAAAAGAAAAAGGTCATGAGGAATTAGCAGTTGCTTCAGATAATGACTCAAGTCAAGATGGCCCGTTAGGTGACTCACTATTTTGAACAATCTGGCTTGCTGACTCCTTAATGTTTGTACAAAAGGAGTCTATGCAGCAATATATGGGACAAGTCTACGATTGACAGGAAGGTAGTTTGAACAAGATGGTAGTTTCATTAAAGGTTCAGGGGGAGCAAAAAAAAGGTTCAGAGGGAGCAAAACAGTTGAAGGATTACAGGTTACCAGGAATAAGACAATATTAGTCTGGAAAGGATATGCACAAGTGGAAGGAATTGATTTCGACAAAACATTTGCACCAGTTTCCAGAATGGAAGCCATCTGGATGTTTCTCACCTGTGCACATTCAAGAAAAATAAAAGTCTACCAAATGGTTGATTAAGTCAGCATTTCTAAATGGAGAATTAGAAGAAGTTTACATCGAACAACCTGAAGCTTTTCTACTATCAAAAAAAGAATACTATGTTTGCAGGTTAAAGAAGGCTATGTATGGTCTCAAGCAGGCTCCCAGAGCATGGTATGCTCATCTTCACCGATATCTACATCAACAAGGGTTCAAGAAAGGTACTACTGATAGAAATCTTTACATACAAATAGATAAGGATAGTTTAACAATCGTTGAGGTATATGTGGATGATATAATCTTTGGTAGCAATGATGATCGACTAAGTCATAGCTTTGCTACAAAGATGTAAAGTGAGTTCGAGATGTCTTTACTTGGTGAGTTTACATACTTCTTAGGGCTTCAAATATCTCAGCAAGAGAAAGGAGTATTTATATGTCAAGCCAAGTACATCAAGGAAATTCTCAAGAAATTCAAAATGGAAGATTGCAAACCCATCCTTACTCCGATGGTAACAGGTTTCAAATTGAGCATAGACGTCTCATCTAAGGATGTGGATCAGAGGTTGTACAGATCTATGATTGGTAGTCTTCTATATGTAACAACCTCCCAACCAGATGTTATACAAGTAGTTGGACAAGTAGCAAGATTCCAAGTATCACAACAAAATATGGCTTGTGGTATCCCAAGGGCAACAATCTCATTATTCAAGCCTTTACAGATGTAGATTGGGCAGGAATCATTGATGATCATAAGACTACTAGTGGAGTAGCATTCTATCTAGGTGGTTGTCTCGTATCATGGTTGAGCAAAAACCAAACCTCACTCTCATTATCTATAGCGGAAGCAGAATACATTGTAGTGGCAACTTTTTGTACTCAAGTCCTTTGGATGAAACAAACTTTTCAAGATCTTCAAGTACAATTTAGTGAGCCTATTCCCTTTTTCTGTGATAACACCAGTGCCATCAACATCTCCAAGAATCCGGTCATGCATTCAAAAACAAAACACATTCCGATTAAATATCATTTTGTTAGAGAACGAAGTCGCTGAAAAGAATATCAAACTTGAATATGTTGGTACGAAGGAACAAATCGCTGATATCTTCACTAAACCTTTACCTCATGAAGCATTTGAATATCTTCGCTAGAAGCTTGGGATTCTCTTAAGTTCTCATTAGATTTTCCTTATTCATAAAATAAAGGGGGAGTGGAAGTGTGTACAGGTCTGCAGGATGGTTGTGTGTTAGGGGGAGTTACCCTTTGCCATTAATGTCAAAGGGGGAGAGAAGGCAGTAGGAAGAGGTGCCTTGATTGCAAGGGGAGTACTTGTGTTGCCATCAATGCCAAAGAGGGAGATTATTGATCTAAAGATGATCTGAGGTTGTCATTGATGTCAACCCAAGAAGCACCAAGGGCTACCTTGATCTTGCAAGGGAGTTATGATTTGACAACTTACTCTATTTTGAGTCAAGTATCTTCTAGATATATTCTACTCATCAAGATGTTTCCGTTGATATATGGCACGCCAAGTAATTCTTCACAGTTTGAGAGATATTCATGTTTGAAGTTAGTAACCCTAGTTAGTGGGCTAAAATACTATGGGGTTGTCGCATGGCACTCATAATTGGTTTTGGTCATTGAATAGTCATTAATTAATAATTTTTTAAACTCCTAAAATCCCTCCAACATTCTCTATAGAAGCCCCTCTCAACTCGATAAAAAGAAATCTCATATATCCTCCAAATGTAGTGATCATGGCATTTTCGCTATAACTTTATTTCTACGAAGTCTTAGATTCTAAAATTAAAACCCATTTGGTTCAAAATCCTGATGAACGTCGTGACTAAATTTTAGATCTTGGTTCGCTATATTTTCAGAGATATGATCTATGGAAGTTAGTGTTTTTGCAGGTTTCCGAATTGCATCTCAAAGAAGTAATCTTGGGAAACTCATCATAACTATCTCTCTGAGAAGAGGATTGGAATTCTGTAACAAGTGGAAGATAGTGCATGAATTGTAGTTTTTTGTGTATCAATTTCGAAGCTGAAGGAGGAAACAGTGACACGTTTCACGTCATACAAGTTCGCTCTACTGAACTAGTCCATAATTAGGTCATTGTGATAGATTGGGCATAGCTTTGTCTTAAAGAGTCCAAATCAGGTCAAACCTATGGGATTGGAAATAAGACTCATAGGGCTTCTATAGGAAAAAATATCACATGTTGGGGATCTAAAATCACAGAGATCCATCAGATTAAATATCGTGCTCCTAGAAGGCAAGAAAAACTAGATCAAGTGCTGTCAAGGGGTGCAAAGGACCAGACTTTCTAGGGCAGCAAAGAGCAAGGTGTAGCAAAATGATGCAGTAGAGGTAAGCTACAAGTAAGTATATTTTGTGTATGCATGTTCATTTCTTAATTACATTAGGTTCTTTGTATTCTAATTTGTTGTTTTTGTTTAGCATTGACATATGCTCTGCAGGATGAGGTAAGTTTTGCTATTATCATGTCATGGGTATTTCCTTGAAGACTTTTTGCAGGTATTATATATTCATCAAGAGAAGACTCAATGCATAATCTAATTTTCTGAAGAGTGAGAAAGGGTAGCATGACAAGAGCAACAATCAAGGTGCAGAACAATAGCAAGAAGTTCACCATATGAAGTCTTCAAGTGGGAAGCACTACATACAATCATTGTAAAAGTATCATTGTACAGAGTCATTGTAAAAGCATCATTGTAAAAGTTGTACAAGTGTCTGTCTGCCAAGAGTTGAAGAGCTAGTTTTGGGAGGTCTAGGATCATCATTAGGTGGTTGTGTCATAGTTGGGGTTATGGTCTAGTGTGTCTTGTTCTTCTAAATCATTCTATATCATTGTAAAGTGGACCATTTTCCCTAGTATGGGAGTCCATTCTTCTTTTATTCATGTATAGGGTGGTAGGGTGGTGCTAGGTTGGTGCATGAAGTCACCAACAGGTTCAAGCATGTGAAAAATTCAGGGTGGTAGGGTGGTGCTAGGGTGGGTTATAGCTCATTGGGTGTTGGGGCATTCGTTCAGTTGAATACTGACGAATCTCGGGTGTTGGAGCGTCCATCCAGTGGGAACTGGAGAAGAATGCTTTTATAGAATTTGAGGAATTTGTTGCTTTCATTTCAGTTGGGGTTGAAGATTAAAGAATTTATTAGAAAAGCATTCGGTGGTTTCTAACCCGAAGGGGGTTTTCCACCTAAAATATTTGTGCCTCCTAGGTTCTTTTATTTACTGTTATTACTGCATAAATGTTAATAATAATTGAAGATTAACGAATGATATGAAAATATTTAAAAGTGCTAATTTCTAAGGAATACTGATTCGCCCCCCTCTCAGTATTTTCCAACAACAATAATTATGTTGATTTGCGGTAGTACAATGTCTATATAATTCATATATGTAATGTTTTGATCCATATTATTAAATTAAAGAGTTTCATACCTTTGAATTATTTGCTTTCTAACCTTTGGTTGCCCTTTTTACTTTGTCTTAAGGTGCTTTGAAATGGAGGGAGTTAATCATTCCTTCAATTGTATCATCATATGTTTCTGCCAAATTGGCTACAGAAATTTGTCAGAGCTACAAAAAATTAGCAATTTTGTAGCCATTTTATTTTTTGGAAAGAAATGGATGAAAGAAAAATGGAATTCTAGAAAATGGGATACAAAGAAAATTTAAGATGTCAAGAATCCTTGGTTTTCACCTTTAATTTTCTGCATAAACATGCCAACCATCATTGGTTTTCATGTTTATATATATATATATATATATATAGATATATATATATATATGGAAAAGAAAGTTTTTAAGATGGAGAAGAAGAAGAAATCCTCTTTGGCCAACTTCAAATCAGAGTTGTTTTGGAAAATCTTTACAAATTCCTCCTTTTTCATTGGCATATGATAGATCCTGAGTCGATGTCCATTCACTAAGAGAGGAATTTTTTCTTCATCAATAATCCTAATTATGACTGCTCCATTATCATAAACATCTTCAATCTCATAATGCCCAAGTCAGTGAGTTAGAAACTTTCCTTGGAAATATTTGAGCTTTGAATCAAAAAGTAATGCCCAGTCTCCTGGCTGAAATTTTATTTCTTTGATGTATTTATCATGCCATCTGGATCTCTATTGCTAGACTAAACTAGTCTTCTGGATAGAATCTTGCTTTTCATCAAGCTCATTGAGTTGCCCCATTCTTTGCTTTTTTTCTTCTGATAATTCAAGTCCCAACTTGACTGATTGCTTATAGGTCTGAATCTGGAACTCAATTGGAAATAGGACTTGCTTCCCATAAACAATTTCAAAGGGAGTATGTCCTGTAGTGCTTCTCCATGTGGTACGGTAGGCCCATAACGCTTCTGGAAACTTTTCTTCTCAATCCCTTCTATGCAAGTGAACTGCCTTGGTGAGGATTGTTTCAATCACTTTGTTGGTAGACTCTACTTGTTCATTTTCTTGTGGATGGCATGGAGTATATTTCCAATGCTTGATTTTATATTCTTCCACTATCTTTTGCACTACTCTGGATGTAAATTTCTTTCCTTGATCTGTTACAATTTCTCTTGGGACACCAAAATGAGTAAAAATATCCTCAAAAAGAAATGAAACTACAACATTTTCAGTAGAAAAAGAAAGTGCTTTAGCTTCTACCCATTTAGTAACATAATCAGTGCATACAAGAATATATTTTTTTGTTTTGAAGATGGATTAATTGGTCCAACAAAATCCAAAGCCCATTTTTCAAAAGGTTCAATGAGTACCTGAGGTTGTAGTGGCATTTCATTTGAAGGAACAGGTTTCCCCATTCTTTGACAGCTATCACACCTCTTAACATATTCCTTGGCATCCTTAAAAAGGGAAGGCCAATAATATCCTAAGAGAAGGACTTTATAAGCAGTTCTTTTGTCAGCAAAATGACCCCCACATGGTTCATCATGGAATGCTTTAAGTATCTCAGGTATTTCATCTTCTCTTACACATCTTCGGATGATGAGATTGGTCTTGTCTTGTATAATTCTTCATTTATCTATGAATAATATGCACATGTTTGGATTATTCTTCACTTTTATCTAGGAAAAAAATAGGAGGGTAACTTCCCTATAACCAAATAATTAGGAATATATGCAAACCAAGGTGATTTAGTAGATACTGCATAAATATGCTCATCAAGAAATTTATCCTCTATAGGTGTATCATTGTTATCATTTTGAATTCTAGATAAAAAGTCAGCAATTGTGTTTTTCTTTCCAGGTCAGTCTAGAATGGTGATATTAAATTCTTGTAACAGTAATAGCCATATTGTTACTCTACCATTAATAACTGGTTTTTTCATTAAATATCTAATGGAAGAATGGTCTGTATGAATGAAAGTTTCATATCTAGTGATGTAATGTTTGAATTTGTTAATGGCATGAATGACAAATAAAAACTCCTTTTTAGTTACAGTATAATTTAGCTTCACAGGAGTTAAATTTTTACTAGTATAATACATGGCATAAGGAGTGAGATATTTTTGACCTAACATAGCTCCTAGAGCTGCGTCTGAAGCATAAGTTGATATATGAAAAGTCAATTTCCACTTAGGTCCTTTCAAGATAGGTTCTTCAGAGATCTTCTTTTCCAAAGTTTCAAAACCCTTTTGGAAGTTAGAGTTCCAACTGAACTCACAGTCCTTGGTGAGTAATTTGAAGAGGGGAGATGAAATATTTGTGAATTTTTCTATGTATCTTCTATAATATCTATTAAAACCAAGAAAACTCCTACCATCTCGTTGACAACTTGGGACTGATAATTCGGAAATAATTTCTACCTTAGATGAGTCTACCTTAATTCCATTTCCTGAAATATGGTGACCTAAAACAATTCCATCGTTAAACATCATAAAACATTTCTCATGAATTAATGATAGATTTTCTTCTTTTCATATTATGACAACTTTTTCTAAATTTTCAAGTGCTTCTTCAAACTAATTTCCATAAATTGTAAAATCATCCATATACACTTCCAGACAATCATGAATAAGATCAGAGAAAATTCCTAGTACTTCTCTTTGGAATGTTGTTGGGTCATTGCATTATCCAAAAGGAAGTACTCGGTAAGCACAAGTCCCCCATGGACAAGTGTATGTGGTTTTGTCTTGATCTTCAGGTACTACCTGAATTTGATTATACCCACTAAAACCATCCAAGAATGAGAAATACTTTTTTCCTGCTAACGTATCTAAAACGTGATCTATGAAGGGAAGTGGAAAATTATCTTTCAAAGTATAATTATTCAATTCCCTATAATCAATGCATACTCTCCATTTTACATTTTTTAGGAATGATTACTAGGGTTGAAACCTATTGACTGTCTGATATTGGATAAATGAAATTTACATTTAATAGTTTCTGCAATTCCTCTTTAACAATTTCCTTTAAGTTTGGATTCATTCTCCTTTGTGATTGTCGAACTGGTCTAGCATTTTCTTTGATATAAATATGATGCATGAAAGTTTTAGGATTAATTCCCTTCATATCAATGTATTCCCACACATATGCAGAAGAGTGTTTTTTCAATATTTCTACTAGTTTCTTTTTCTGTAATTCTTCCAGGTTTTCATTGATGTTCAAAAAATTCCCTCGAAGAATTTCTATTGAAGAGTTTCCAAATTTTTCCATAGAATGTAAAGACATTTTTCTATATCATAGGTATTCAATATTACATTGTTCTTGAAAATCCTGAATATTGTCACAATATAAAGAGGGTTCATTAATTTCTATTGAATTTAAAATTTGATCCTCTTCATTTATTTGTGCAATAGTGAAACCGATTGTCTATCATTATCATCATCTAGCCATTCTTCATTTTCTACTTCTATCATTGTTTTTGTATATGGGTACAATGTAAACTTCTTTGTCGAGCTTCCATATGAGATAAACATATCTCCTGATCTACAACTGATAAAAGCATCGGCTATAGCTAACCAAGGCCTTCCTAAAATTGATGGATGTCCTCCTAAATTATTCTTGGGTGTTAAAATCATGAAATAAACAGGATATTCCCAAGAATCTAAGGATACATATATATCATCTAACACACCATCATGTTTAATTACAAACCTATCTGCTAATGTAACAATGATAGTGTGTATTGAAGATTAGGAAGCTTCAATTTATCCATAGTTTGTTTGCTCATTATGTTTAGGGCTGCTCCTAAATCAATCAGTGTGTTTGGTATTTCAGTTCCATTGATGTGTGTTTTCACAATGGGGCTTCCTGGATCTAGATATTTTTGGATTTTTGTCTTCCCCATCATTATATCTGCAATTCTCCAGACTAGTTGAATTCTTTTTCTTCCTTTTCTTTTTCTTCCTTATCATTGAGTACTCAATTCCTTAATTGTTTTTGCAAAAATCTATATTTCATTTATTGCTCGTAATAAAGGAATTTTTATACAGAAATTTTTTAAATTATCTAACATATCATAATCAACCAATATGATTTGTTTCTCTACTCCTTTATCAATTTTCAACCTTTCAGGAAAAGGTGGTCTTCAGACAGATACTGAAGGTTATTCTATAATAGGAGTATTATTAGAATGTATAGGATTTTCTTCTGTTTCAATATTTTCTTTCTAAGGAAGGGAAATCTCTCCTTCAGATTCATTATTATATTTTTGGGAATTCTTTTCTGTTTCCTGAATAAAAACAGATGGTTTCTTCCTTTCTAATACTCTACCATACCTTAATTGAACATTATTTAGATCTAATGGAGTTATCATATAAGTTTGAGGATTTTGTACTTCTAAGTTGTAAACAGGTTGTGAAGTTTTATTGTTTTGATTTGGGAGTCATTGAATGGGTAATTGATTTGGTTTTTGTGGAAATTGCAAAGAAATTTGTGGATTTGCACTTTGAGCTTGAGTTTGAAGTAACTGGTTGGGTTGAGGGAAGTATTGTGGTGGAAAATTTGGATAAGGTGGTGGATATCGTTGATATTGATAATATCTTCCATAAGAATTTTTCCATCCTTGATTCCAAGATTGTGGTTGAGCCCAAGGCTATCATGGCATAGGTGGATTCCAATTATTTTGTGAAGATTGTGCAAATTGTTGAGGATTAAAGCCTTGAGTTTGAATTGTTTGAGAATTTTTCCATGGTCTTTTGGCAATAAAGTAAAGAAGGTGTACTTGATTTGGTATTCCTTCTTCACTAAACACAACCTTAAGACCTAGTATAGAGGAAATCCTTTTGTATCGTGATTTTCCACACATATAACATAGATTTCTATGCTTTTTAAATCTAAAGGACATTCTCTCAGAGCATGTTTCTTTCTACACCTGGGACAAAAGATGGATAATGCAACATTTTTGTCTTTTTGCTTGTTCTGTATTTTAAGGGTGTTCATTTTATCACTGAGTCTCCCTAAAATATTTGTCTTAAAATTATCAAGCAAACTACTTTATTATGCCCCGCTTAGTGTCCCGACTGCATATTTATTTACTCATGATAAAAGAGGATCCCTTAGGCTTTTCCCTGTTCTTTCTTTACCTCTTGAAGTATGTACACATAGATCACAAATATCTGCAAATGGTAACTGAGAAATATCACCTTTTGCCATTAGATTGAGAAGATCAATCCACTCATTTTTAATGGATTTTAGTAAGAGAGCTTTCAAAGTTTCCTCATCCAGATTATTCATTTTTTCCCTTTTGATATTATAAACAAATCTTTAGACATAATCTTCAAGATTTTCATCTTCTTTTTGTACCATCTTAAATACTACATCTTTAATGCTATGAGGCATACAATAATCCTTGTATTTCTCCAAGAATTCTTCTTTAATTTGTCCCAATGTTCTTATAGAATTCATTCCTAAACTCTTAAACCATTTTAATGTTGAATCCTTTAAGGTGGCAAGGAAAAATTTTAGTTTTTTAGCATCATGCAGATAATCATATGATCTATATAATACTTTAAATTCAAAGAGAGATGTCTCTGGGTCTTCAATTCTTATTCCATGAAAATTAGGGAGGATAGAAGGCAAGATGTTTTTCATTGTTAATGTTGTATCCTCATCAAGGACAGGGAATCCAAAAGGTTTTGGATATCCTCTGCCTCTACCTCTACCTCCACCTGTTCCACCTCCTCTATTTCCTACTCCTCCTCCAATCCTATGTTGTTCACCATTGACATTATGTACTTCTCCTTCTCCCTCTTCAGCCATGACAGATTCCTAAAAATAAATATCTAGTTCTACAATAGGATTATCTAGCTCTTGTTCTAGTTCTTCTGGTTCCTCTATCAATTGTTTGAATTAGGTTTCTTCTTCCTCTTCTTCAATAGGAACTTCCAAATCTTGAGTTGGAATTTTTTCTCAAGTTGAAGATAGGAAAATTATTCCTATTGTTGGGGATGTAGGATCTACTTTTATTACAACTTTTGTTGATGAAGTTGGTGAATATTTCAGTTGGATTTCAGATCTAAAGACTTCCGGGGAGTCTATATTGGCCTGCTATGGATGGAATTTGAGTTTGTGTGGGTGGTGTGGCACTACATGTTCATGGTGGAGTGAGTGATGATGTGGGAATTAGACTTCTTCTTCGACCTATAAACCTGCCTCTAGAGTCTCTTTCCCTATGCATATCATGTTTTTATTTGATTGTTTTTAAGAATTCTATTTACACTTCCCCAGCAACGGCACCAAAAAGTTTGGTCAATTTAATGTTCTTAAATTGCAAGCATAAATTATCAACTAGAGTTGGTAAACTTATGAAGTGAAAGTGCACTATATACGCTAGAATCCTTTCTTTTAGTTTGTAAGATGATGGTTGTATTTGTTTTGTAAGATTAGAGTTATATTTCTACAAATTAATGAGTGGAAGTAGAGCTATTGTTAGACTAATCTACCAAGTCATATCTATATTGAGTATCATTCTAAAACATATTATGTTAATCATTCTAAAATTATGAACCTATCCTAAATACCTTGCTGCAATAAAACAAAGTATTGAGATTCAAATGATTCTAAGAGAAAGAAAACAATCCTTTAAAAGTTGTCTGCAAAGTATATACAAATTATGATTCTAAAAAGCATGAAGGTAATCTTTTAACACTCACTACAGAGTATATACAAGTTCTAATTCTAAAAGAATGAAAACAATCTTTTAACACTGACTGTAATTAAGAGAAAAAACATTGAATAAACTTAAATCATTAAATGATTGTGAAGAAATTCAAGTGAAAACAAAATAACGAGATTTAATTGAGTTATAACGAAATGATAAAATGGTGAAGGAAACTAATCTAGAACGAAATGACAATGTGATAACGGAAAATGATAAAATGAAATAAACTTAACCTCAACTGTGTGCAAGGGCCCTCCGCATACATTAGGTTTACATCACACTCAAATATGCATCGAATAACAGAAATGTAACTTTAATTCAATATGTGAACAAAGGTCTGTTTCACACAATTTATTCAGAGATTGACTATTAATTCCTTTCTATCCTTTATAGAGGATACATATTTATATATAAAATGTGTGCTCAAGAGTTTCAAACTTCTACGCCTACATGTATTTTAATCAATTCTCATTCAAATTCAAAACTTAAACAGTAAAAGCGTTATCTCGACAATTTTATATTTGGAAACCAAATCGGAGAAACGTGATGCATTCAAACTTCTGTTGCTACATGTTTGACCTGTGCCTTTGACCATGCCACTGTGTGATTCCTTCATTGAATTGGGTCGAGCGAATAGGAGATAAATGAGGGGATTGATCCTCAACCTCCCATGTGCTTCCTTACTTCGTTGCCACACTAGAACCCTACAAACCATGGAGATAGCTGCAGAATCATGTTAATTATGTAGCTAATGCAATCTTTAACATAATAATAAGGTACATTAATGAATATGAAAAATAAGATATATGAGAGTTTTTTCCTTATCAAAATCTATAGTTTTACGACTTTTATTGAGTTGATAGTGATGATGAAAGAGGAAAATCAAGGAAAAAGTGTGTCAAAACAAAATAGTTATGGAACTCTACAATGTATGCGACGCATTAGCAGAGGATATGGGAGGAGTACCTTCTATTGGTTGAGTTTTCTTACAATAATGGTTATCAAGTGTCATTGAGGATGAGTCTGTTTTAGGCACTGTATGGGTGGAGTTGTAATACTCCCATCAGTTAGAGTGATCTAGTTAACAGGGTGTTGATAGGACCGAACATGTTGGCAGAGATGGAATAGGAAATGCAAGTAATCAATAAGAATCTAAAGGTAGCATAGGACAAGAAGAAACGTTATGCATATCAGAACAGGATGTTTAAGGAGTTTTAGGTTGGGGAACAAATGTACTCGCGCATCGAGCCCAAGAAGAGCTCCTTGAGGATTGGATCATGTACCAAGATGGCACCTCAGTTTTGTGGACCTTTCATTGACACCTCGTTAATGAATAAAATGGATGCCTCAAGGTTGAATCTATGGAAACTGCTAAAAAATAGTGGTTGGTTCCCATGTCACATCTTCTAGAGAGGTAACTTTCCACTTGACAAGGACTTCCTTGATCATGTGGCCATGAAGATGTATTTCACGAATATCGAGGACCTGTTTGGGTTGGAGCCAAAGTGACCCTTCGTCATCCAATTCTGGAAGACTTGTTTGAACCCTACAATTCTTCCCCACAACTTTCTTGAGGCAAGATATGGGAAGACTGGGTGGATTTTTGAAGTAGTTGGTAGCGCCATTTTGTAAGTAACTAGTCCTATACGATGAAGTACCAAATGAGGTCCATAGAATTTTGGTGCTAGTTTCTAGAAACCCTTTTATTTGGGAGAGGTATGCTTATAAGGCTGGAGTCGCAGGAAAACTTGGTCACCTACTTGAAATGACCTCTCTGAACAATGTTAGTCGGCTTGTTGCTTCATTCTATTCTGAGCCTCATGTAGATTATCTTTGAGATGAGCGATCATGGCGGCATGATTCTGCAGGAGCTGATTAACTGCTTGTACTTTGGAAGATCCGAGGATATAAAAAGCTAGTGAAGGTGGGAGTTACCCATACACTGCCTCATATGGCATCATCTTGGTTGGTTCTTGATAGCTAGTATTATACCATCATCCAACTAAAGGAAGCCACTGTACCCATTGAAGTTGCTTTTCTAAAGTGAAGCACTGTAGATAGGTCTCCAAGCATTTGTTGACTACTTTTGTTCAACCATTTGTTTAGGGATGATAAGTTGTATTCAGTTGGACTTGCGGGCCATGTAGCTTGAAAATCTCTTGCCAAAATTTTCTAGTGAAAGTGGGGTCTCGATTAGACACAATGGAATTCGGCATGCCATGTAGTTTGTATATTTGGTCCATGAAAACTTGAGCCACCAATGTTGGGGTAAATGAGTGTGGTAGAGCACAAAAGTGAGCATATTTGGTAAGTCTGTCAACAACCACCATGATGATTGATTTTTTGCCTGAATTTGGGAGACCTGTAATGAAATCCATGGAAACATCTTTCTAGATGGAAGCAGGGACTGGAAAGTATTGTAAGGTTCCAGGTAGCTTGATCGTTTCCCCTTTGTTGCACTGACATAAATCACATTCAACTCCAAAAGTAAGAATATCATTATTCATGTCGGTCCAAAAGAAAGAGTAGTATGCTCCTGCATAAGTCTTCTGAAAGTGTGAATGCATTTTAACCAGGGAGGATTTTAGCTCTTGCAAGATGTGGGTTTTCAAGGTGGAGGTGTTATACAGTATTTTATCACACTCCTAGTCTCATATCCTAACTGGCACACTTTGTATCGTCAATGTTGCAGGTGTCGCAAAGTAACAAAAGCTGTCAAAAAACAATGTATTCACCATGAAACATGTTCAGAAGCATCCTTGAAGGAAGAAGAAGACTCGCCTTGAAGAAATTATGAATAAATTGTCCAAAACCTTGTTTTGCAAGTGCAACGCTACTTTTAGCAGACAAAACTATGCTAGTACCCTTTTGTCTAACTAGTGACTTAGTCTAACATTAGCAGTTGTTGGGATGGGATCCCTAGGGTCAAATTTTTTCAGTAAAGTCAAGTTTTGTAATAGGTTTCATGAAAGAATGTAAAGTCTCCACGAAATATGGAAGCAGAGTGCAAAGCTAACTAAGAGTCAAAGGGGCATTAGTCCCTTCTATGGGTAGGTGATAGGTCAGTTTTGAGACTCACCCATGGTCCGCGAGCCATGGTATTGTAATGAAAAGGCTATATATAGTTGAGTCATAGCTAGTCTAAAGGATAAATTTCAATAGAGAATTATTGTAAGGGAAGGTGCTAAGGTAGGAAAAGTCTATTTCTTGTACTCAGGCGAAAGGCGAAGGCTCCTACAGCTGAGTGCGCGGAGACCTTGGTAAGTCCGCAGCTGAGTGTAGGGGCCCCTACAGCTGGGTGCGTAACGATAAGAAGTCTATATCTAAACATTTACATCTTAATAAAGGCTGGTTTGAGTCGAATATGTGCATCTATGCCTTGTTTATTTACTTCTATTAAGTTTATGTATCTTTTCTCTGTGATCTGTTTTATGTGAATTAATGCTTCATTTCTGCACGAAACGGATAGATCTATAATATTTATGCATAAAAAGTATAGTTAATCACCTTTGTGGAGCTTGGGAGGTTGGTAAATAAATCTGTTGTAGTTAACTACTTCGGAAGGATAGATCTGTGCGAAGGCATATATAGGTCATAAAGGCTTCAGAATACATAGTTTATTGCATGAAAGTAGTGAATCTGTGTCTTTTATGCTTCTTAAGTACAATCAAGTACCTTCACAAGGGTCTAAAGGTCATTTCGGTAGAGTTGCAGTAGCTAATAGTCAAAAGGAATAGGTCTGCACCAAGTTAGATCTGAGCTAGAAGAACCTTGGGAAACCATCACATAGGCATCTGGATGAAGAAACCTGGTTCTAGCATCCCCCAATACTGCTTTGGGTGAGACTGCAGCCTGCACTACGTAGGTTGTTGCCGAAAGGGCCAATAGTTAGGGTTTTGTTGTTTGCTGAACCTAGGTCAGGCCCCCTTAAGCCAACAGCAGTGCACCTTTTGATAAGAAAATCCATGCTAGCCCTCTTCAGGCATTTTTTCCTAAAATGGAGGAGAAGCTTCTCCTACTATAAGTCTCGAGAATGCTGAGCTAGTTGTAGTTGAATGAGGATTAGAGCAAGACCTCCCATTCTTGGTTCTTCATCCTACTTTCATGGATCTTCCCATTCAAATGTGGAACCTCTCCCTCTTTTGTGGGTCCTTATATCCCTCTCCTTCCCTATAAATCAAACCCCTACCATCTACTTTTGGTTCGCTGCTGGTTGTCTATTGCTTGGTTTCCTTCCTATGTTGAAACCATTCCTAAATGCTTCCCATTTTGCTAAGGATAAATGAGTGGTTGAAGGTCTTGGATAGGACTTGGAAACTCATCCAAGGAAGGCTTCCAACATCAAGGCTTAAGTGGTTGTATGCTTCCCTTACTATATATTAATAATATATTATGTGTTTGTTTTCCATAAGTGTGTAAATAATTACTCACTTAGTGTGATACTCCTTGATCTGTCACATAGTTTATGTTAGAATGAATTGTGTTATGTATGCCTTTGTCATCTCTGTTTGATCTTCATTGTAGGTATTCATCCACAATGACGTAGAGAGGATTGAACTTGGAAGCAAGAAGATCGAGAATGACAACAACGGGTGTTAGCATTAGAGTGAGATAGGTCATCTATCTTCTTTTGTATTTTCCCATATAAACTAGGAAAGTTTGCATATATTTGTCTAGTTTGTTGCTATATCCTCCCACAGGACTAGAGGGATTGTTACTGTGTGTAGAAAATATTGTCTGCACAACAAAATGGTGACTCCGCTAGGGAGCTTACAACCCTTCAAACCTCCTTTCTATGTTTGGTCTTTTTTATTAGTTTCACCAACCTCCTTGTGATCTATCATTTAGGGTCATTTTAGGTCTGCATTATGAGTAGTACATTCTTTAGAGTGTCAAGTCTAGATCTTTCTTTGGATTTCTCCTCATTTTCCTAAGCCTTTCTCTCAGTGCGTGCTTTTTATCAGAAACAGTCGCAATGTCAACGTTGATTTTGCTCATGTCACCATGGGTTTTTACCATAAAAGTAGTGTTGATCCACCTTATCAGCGCAAATTTTTACCATAAAAGTAGCGTTGATCCACCTTATCAATGCAATTTTTTACCATAAAAGTAGCTTCGATCCAAAAAATGAGATCTTTTTAGGGTTTTTATCAAAAATGTCTAGTGTGTCTTGATCTCTGAAGTGTTCTCCTACTCTGTGTGCATAGAATTTTCCATTATTTTTGTTGATTTCTTATTAGTTTGCAAAAGCCCATCCCATTGTTTGAAGTAGTGAAAGTGAATTTTGGTTGAGTATTTAGTTATTGGGTTAATTGAATTCACTATTTTATGCTTGTATGTGTGGAAGGAATACCGATTTGTTGTTGACTAAAACATTATTAGTTCTTTTGAGAACCATAAAAGAAATCACATTTTCATTTTCTTAGCTTTCATCTCAAAGTTTACTTTTCGAATTGCATTAGATTACATTACATTGAAAGGTCATTTTTGGGATTATCATTGAGCATAGATTACATTTCTTAGTGTTAAAAGATGAAAATTGCATTTTCATCCATTGAGAAGAAAAGTAAAAGAAAATGATTTTACTTTTGTTTGGTGCATTGGAATAGTGAAAGCGATTATTCTAGTTAGGAATCTTTCTTTTTTGCATACTTGATTGTTGCATCAATGTTTCTGTTTTTTCCCTACACTAGATAGCTTTCATTGAAATGAAATGAATCATTTTTTCTCATATTAGTTGCATCATAGGTGTGCTCAAGTGACATCGATCTTTGAGCCTTAAAACTGAAACTTAATTGAAGATCAACATTAAAATTTACCTCAATTAACCTAAGGAGAATTTGGAACATGAATGAAAACATTTAGAAGTTTAGGCTAGAGACATGTTTTGACATCGTTAAACATAGGAGTTATCGTTATTTGCTAGCATTGTATCTCGGGGTGAAATATCGTTCAATGTACGGAAGTGTATAGGATTGTTCTCCAGTACTTTTAGGTATATCAGAAGTGCTCCATGCATGCTAAGTATATGGGAACACTCTGATCAAATGATTACGCATTAGACAACACTACTACGAAGTTCACTCCCACTTATCACCACGTATATTTTGGGAGTCCCCAATAGGTTGTTATCCATCCATAGGTAATCGAGTCTACCGTCTTGTATACTGTGATACACCGAACAAAACATTCAGGGAGATTAGTTGTCATATGTTATGTCCTTAGTTTGCCAACGTGTATATTTTAGTTCATGGTTGCTTGGTAAACCTTTATGCCTAGTTACCCCTTTTTTATTTACTTTTGTTAATTTATAAAATCAATTAATTAATCGCGGAAAAACATCCTTCTTGTGGAAATACTCCATAGTAGATCCTAGGTTGAGACTAATGGAAATAGTTCCTGAGTTCACCAACCAAGGAAACCCCTCTGACAGGAATCCTGGTCCTTTTCCTTCTTTTGGAAATGTTGGTTCTCCCTATATGGCAACGCTTTCTCTTCCTGGGTTTACCATTAGTTTCCCAGTTTGGTTGTTTTCGACCCCTATGGTTCTAAATGTCCAAACTACTCCTCAACTAGGCTCTCCTCCACCTAAATAGTATCAACCTCTAGTTGAGCCTAAAGTTGACTCTTTACCTTCTTCGCCTGTTCGGCCTTCTTCATCTTCGTCTAGTGAAAGCCTGCAAGTTAGTAACCAGGTGGATAAGAAGAAGAAGGAAAGGAAGATTAAGAAGAATAAAAATAAGCAAAGGGCCAATGAAGCAACCATTTCTATAGATGCAACTGATGTTAAAAAATATTCTAATCAACCCCGTAAAGTGAAATTCCCTTGCAAGCTTTGTAAGGGTGACCACCTTCTTCAAGAATGTCTTGGTATTCCCAAGGTATTAGAAGTGTGGTCCATAGGTTCACATTGACCTTTTCCATCAACCTCTTGGGACCATACTGGTGATAAACCTTCAACTAGTGATAATAAGGTCCATGGGAAAAAGGGAAGAGTCAAATTTCCCTATAATTTATGTGAATGGAATCATCCTATTCACCTCTTTCCTTATATGGATGAAGCCTCTAAAGTGTTGGATAACCTTACCGCTTCTCAAACTAGTCTTTCGACTGGTTATCGGATGCTTTCCCTTGATCCTCCATTAGTTGATCAAGTGATTGATCAGAACTCATCTCTGGTCAATCCCACTCCCTCTGAAAGTGAATCCCATGAGTTTGTTTCTGACCAACCATTCATCGAAAAACGGGTTGACCTGATTATGCTTTCAGTTGATTGCATCTATCCTATAGAGAGTGAAGTTCATACCACTCAAGTTCTTTTGGTTTCTTCATATTCCAAAGAATTAGGGGGAAATCCTCCTATTCCCATGGTACAGGGGCGATCCTCCTATTCCCACGGTACGGGGGGGGATATCCCTATTCTCGTAACACAATAGGGAAGTCCTCCCATTCTGATGGAACCCTCTCCAAGTAGTTTACTCACTTTCCTTGATTGGCATCGACTGACATGATATCGTCTTCCTTCCTATGTGCCCTTTCAGATCATGTTGCAGGCTTATAATATACCTGTACCTGACACACTCATAGATGAAGGTGCATCTGTTAGTATTTTGTCCTCAACTACTTGGTGAGCTTTAGGTTCTCTACAGCTTGTGCCCATTACCCAGAATCTGTTATATTTTAACAAAGGAACCAGTCAAACCTTAGGGATCCTTTTGAAGTTTCCTATTATTTTGCGAGGAAAAATAATCTATCTCGACGTGATGGTTCTCCAAGGCCCTTTGTATTTTAATTTACCCCTCGACCATGACTATGTTTATGTCAAGGGAGCTCTTGTCTCTTCTGTATTTCGTATCATATGTTTCCCACATGAAGGAAGAATTGTGGCCATTGATCAGCTTTCGTTCGTTAGTCCTAATTTGAATCTCGATCAACCATCTTCCCTAAATTTTCCTTGTATGCAAGGGGTATCACCCCCGCCACAAGTTAATTATGTGGCCACCTATTCCGTGCTTGCATCTATTGATGATCTAGTCAGTGATATAGTGTGTCATGTACTGGAGGCATTGGAACCTAATATTTCGATTAGATCCCTTGACATGTATCCCTTCCAAAAAAAATTTCTCCCTTCTTATCAGAACCTCTTGGAAGCTATGACCTCTTATAGGCCATAAACAAGTTACCATGAGGATAGTTCTTTCACCATGTCAACCTCGTTAAAAAAATGAAATAGGTTCCCATGAGGATAGTTGTTTTATTATGTCAACCTCATTAAAAAAAAAAAATAGGTCCCTATGAGGACAGTTCTTTTACTATGTCAACCTCGTTAAAAAATGAAATAGGTCCCTATGAGAAGAATTCCTTTCTTGTGTCAAGCTCGTTAAAAAATGAAACAGGATGTCATGAGCAGAATTCCTCTACTTGTGTCAAGATCATTAAAATATGAAACAAGGTGTCATGAGAATGGTTCTTTTCCCATGTCAAGCTCATTAAAAAATTAAACAAATCCCCTTCCAATTTGAGTCTTTGATTAGATCTTGTAAATTCCTAGTTGAGCCTTTCACTTAACCTCGTAAGTGAACCTTCATTCCATCCACCTGCTAGTAACCAGTAGTTTACTTACGCGAATGAAATGAATCTTGGGGGGAATGTACCTCGAATTGAGTCATTATGTTGGGGACATGCAAACCAAACTCAAGCATAGCTTAACTTTGTTTCAAGCTTGTGCAAAAATGAAACCAAACTCAAGCATAGTTTGTTTCTGTTTCAAGCATGTGTAAAAATGAAACCAAATCCAAGCATAGTTTTTTCCCATGTTTCAAGCTTGTGAAAAAATGAAACCTTCTTCAAGTATACTCAAGAATAGGTTCCCATGTTTCAAGCTTGTGTAAAAATGAAACCATTCCCACTTTACCTCTCGTGATTTCCATTTTTATCAGCCTATTTTTGCGAGATGAGGCTTGGTTTTTTCATTACATCATCACCATCTCTTTGGCCGATCATACGATTTCACTTGGTTGTTTTACCCTTACCTAAGGAAAATCTATGATGAGTGGTCTTATTATCCAGCCTCTTGAACTTTACATGTTTTGAGTAGTTCCATCATGACTAAAACCAGTTGCTATCCTTTTATACTGCTCATTCCTCCAGGAGTAATCCTCTTTAAACTCTTTTCAGACTCCAAAAAGATGAAAATATTGTCGAGCACTTGTATTTTAGAACTCATAAAAGTGAATGAAAAGAAGTCTACTCAGTATAATTTTAACCCTTTTCCAGAATGAGATAGACTAACTACGAAAAAGGAATACCTTAGTCACACGTCACTAAGAGGTTCTCTTGAATATTGTTTTCTAGATTTTTGGATTCGAGAGACTATATATGAAAAGGGACCTCTCAAGTTTTATTTTTTCCTCTTTTTCAAATGCTCTAAACATGAAAAATACTTCAAGTTACCCTTCCGTCGAACTCATAAAACTAAAACAACAAAGGATTTGTCACTATGAAGAGACTAAGGTACTCCTTCCTAAAGCTTGTAAAAAATAATAGGATGGATTCATCGGAAGGATGAACTTATATGAAAAGAATATGTTATCCTCTTCAAGCTTGAGATAAAAAATAATGAGGTACTCGCTAGAAATAGTGGGGAAAAATGGAAGTAAACATGTCATGTATTTTTCATAAAGGCAACATTTTTCTCTTGAACATGGCACTTATCTATTTCTCGTGTCGGGTTTGGGTTATCCTCAGTTCATCACTTGCCTTTCTGGGTTTTGGGAATCCATTTACCTCTCATATTATTATATCCTATGGTCATCATGACCTTTGATCCTATGTTGAGTCAAATGCTGCCAAAGTCCTGAGTTGTGTCGCCCATATATTGAAGAGAAGTCCCATCTACACTTCAAACCACATATACCCTATTTTACTTTTTTGCAACAATCCTGAATCACTCTTACCAACTCTACTAAATCCTATGTTTCATGTCAATGACATGGGAAAAATAATGGCCCTCCTTCGATGGATCACTTCATCTCGACTCCAGCTCATTATCGAGGAAAATTACCTAGAAACTCCCTTTTAGTACCTTGGAGCTTATATGCCTCAATGGTAGGTTCTTCACATTCGACGATAGGTTCACTACGTTCGGGTTTGATCGAATGATTCTACAAGTTTTTGACTTAAGCTTCATTGTTCACACTTGTAGATTGTGATGTTGTACCTTGAGAGCAATTGTCATCATTAGTGGTTTCTCTCGTGCCTATTAACAGTTTACATCATTGACTAGTAATCAGGTGGTTAATACCATGTTGGACTTTAACCAATTTATTCACATGGTTAGATTCGTACTTTGGTTGGATCAAAATGGAGATGAATACCTTCAATTTCATCTGATAAATACAGGCTACGTGGAGTTATTAAGTATTCATGATTGTACACATGATCCCTTTTATTCGGATGGTTGCACCCATGTCGTGGATTGATACACATGATCCCTTCTATTTGGATGGTTGCATCCATGTCGTGGATCTATGCACATGATCCTTTGTAGTTGGGTGGCTGTTTCCATGCCATGGATCTATGTATTGTTACATTCATACACTTTGAACATACTTACATCATATATGTTAGATATATTGTATTATGTTTGATTTGCAAGTCTCCTCACGGTGGTTCTCCAAAGTCCTTACCTTGATTTGTAAATAGTTTCAGCCATCACTTCCCATTCCAACTTCATGCTTTAGGGGACATCTGTTATACAATATTTTGTCACACTCCCAGTGTCATATCCTAAGTGTTGCACTTTGTGTCGTCAATGTTGCAAGTGTCGCAAAGTGACAAAAATTGTCAAAAAACAATGTATTCACCATAAATATGTTTAGAATCATCCCTAAAGGAAGAAGAAGACTTGCCTTCAAGAAATTCTGAAAAACTTATCCAAAACATTGTTTTGCAAGCCCAATGCTACTTTTAGTAGACAAACCCATGCTTGTACCCTTTTGTCTAACTAGTGACTAGCGCTGCCAGCGCGCCTTTTGAGAGGAAAATCTGTGTTGGCCCTCTTCAGGAAGTTTTACCTAAAATGGAGGAGAATCTTCTCCTACTAGAAGTCTCGAGAATGATGAGCTGGTTGCAGTTGAATGAGGATTAGAGAAATACCTCCCATTCCTGGTTCTTGATCCTACTTTCGTGGATCTTCCCATTGAAATGCAGAACCTATCCCTCATTTTTTGGATCCTCAACTCCCTCTCCTTCCCTATAAATCAAGTCCCTACCATCTACTTTTGGTTAGTTGTTGGTTGGCTATTGCTTGGTTTCCTTCCTATGCTGAAATTATGCCTAAATTCTTCCCATTTTGCTAAGTAGAAAGGAGTGCTTTAAGGTCTTGTCTAGGGCTTGGAAATTCATCCAAAGGAGGCTTCCAACATCAAGGCTTAAGTGGTTGTATGCTTCCATTACTTTCTATTAATAATTCATTATGTGTTTGAATTCCATAAGTGTGTAAATTATTACTCATTTAGTGTGATACTCCTTGATATGTCACATAGTTTAGTTAGAAGAATTGTGATATGTATCCATTTGTCATCTCTATTTGATCTTCCTTGCAAGTATTTATCCACAGTGGAGGAGAGAGGATTGAACTTGGAAGTGAGAAGATCGAGAATGACATCAATGAGTGTTAGCATCAGAGTGAGGTAGGTCATCTATATTCCTTTGTATTTTCCGATATAAACTAGGAAAGTTTGCATATATTTGTCTAGTTTGTTGCTAGATCCTCCCATAGGACTAGAGGGATCGTTTATGTCTGCAGAAAGGATTTCCTGCACAACAGGAGGTCCACAATAGCACTACCCAATCGTTATAGAAAAGAACCTCATCCTTCCAAGAGTAGTCCTCTGAGGAATTAGGATCTACTCTTAATCCATTAATGAGTTGGGATAGAGAGGGGTGGGAGAACCATTCATGATGAGCTTCTTTAATCCAATCTAGTATGAGTAGAGCGAGGGATAAAAGGGTGCCCTCACCTTAAAATTGGCATGATAAGGCATCGACCACTACATTTTCATGCCCATTCTTGTAAATTATCTCATAATCATATGCCATCATTTTTGCGAGCCATTTATCTTGTTGTGGCGATAACAGACGTTGCTCAAGGAGATATTTTAGGCTATGATGGTTAGTGCGGATTTGGAAATGACACCCCAATAAGTATGGTCTCCAAGTGTCTATTTCATGTAATATGGCCAAAAATTCTTTCTCATATGTAGGTTGACCCAAATTCTTGCCATAGAGTTGTTGACTCATAATATCCAATGGTCTACCTTCCCGCGTTAATACTATGCGAATGCCCGTACCTAAAGCATCACATTTAATCACAAAAGGTTTTGTAAAGTTTGGTAGGGCCAATACTAGAGTATGTCACATGACCTGTTTGAGAACCAAGAAGGCCTGTTGAGTTACATCAGTACAGAGAAATGAATTTTTCTTGAGAGGATTAGTGAGGGGCCAAGAAATACATTCATAATTGCGGAAAAATTTATGATAGTAGATTTTGCGATCCAAGAATCTCCTCAAACTCTTCAAGGTTTTTGGTTGGGGCCAATCTTGCATTGCCTGAATATTTTTTAGATCAACCCTCACAATTTCACAGCCCATAATGTGTCTCAAATACTCTACTTATTCCATGCCAAAGGAACATTCAAATAGTTTAAGAAATAGTTTATGATCTTAGAGCAGTTGCAATACCTTTTCAACATGATGAAGGTGTGTCTCCCATGTTACTCTATAGATGAGAATGACATAAAAAAAGACTAGGACAAATTTTATGAGATATGGTTTTAAAAGGTGGTTCATGAGGCTCTGAAAAGTGGATGGGGAATTACAAAGACCACATGAAATGACTAGGAATTCATAATGGACTTCATGAGTTTGAAAGGTTGACTTGGGAATGTCAACTTACTTCATCCTTAATTGGTAATAGCCAAAGCAAAGGTCCAACTTGGTAAAAAAATTGGCACCATGCAGTTCCTCAAGCAAATCATCAACTATTGGGATAGGAAATTTGTTGTTGATAGTGAGCTTATTAAGGGCCCTAAATTTTGGACACATGAACCATTCACCATATTTCTTTAGAACCATGACCACTGAAGATGAATAAGAGTTGGCGTTAGGATGAATAACACCAGCTTTGAGGAATTCCTCGATGATTTTTTCAATTTCATTATTTTGTGCAAAAGGGTAGTGATAGGGGTGGAAATTTGGTGGTTTGGTACTAAGGAGAAAAGGGATGTTATGATCATGTTCACCCCTAGAGGGTGGGAGCTCCTCAGTTTTTTCAAAGACCCATTGGTGGTGATCTAATACCTATTGCATATTAGGATGAATGTGAGCAGAGTGGATTCAATGGCATGGATGGCATTAAATTGTGCTATTATCCCATGATGGCCCTCTTTTAAAAGATTCTCCATTCGATGTAAGTTTATGATAGTAGGAGAACCTGGTAGGAGTTCGTGCAGTGTATGAGTGTGGTTGTTCTTCTTAAACCTCATATATAACTCATGGAAGTCCATTATGATAGGGCACAGTGTGTGGAGCCATTCAACACCAAAGACAATGTCACAACCACCCATTTCAATGGAAAACATGTTGGTTTTGAGGTGATAATCCCCCATTTGAAGCTTAATATTTTCACATGTCCTCCAAATATCTGGGAGCTCCCATGACTGATACAACTTTAAAGCACTCATCTTGGCAACTGCTCTTGGAAAAATTGGAAGCTCATCTCTCCTCCTGGACTTACAGAGCCCTCAATGTGGCCAACAGTATAGTCTTAATCAAAGCTGTCCTACAATCCATGCCTCTTTATCTTTTTTCAGTTTTGGCAGCACCAAAATGGGTCCTCAAGGAAATCAAACATCTTCAGAGAACCTTTATGTGGGGAAATTCAGGACAAAATCGAAAATGGGCACTAGTGAAATGGGACATAGTATGCCTTCCAAAAATATTTGGAGGTACTGGGCTTCATGATCCTCAACATAGTAATGCTGTCATGGGGGCACGCATCTGGTGGAAATGGATCTCGGTGCCACATACTCCCTGGGCTATTCTCTAGACAGCAAAATATGCCAACAATCGACTAGCAGACGATTTAATCCAACTCACAGAAGTTGGCTCAGGATCCTTAATCTAGAATGCTGCTAAACAACACAAGGATTTAATCCAACAGCATAGCTTCTGGGAAGTTAGGGATGGTAATAATGCAAGGTTCTGGGAAGACTCTTGGCAGCAACGACCCAAGCTGAGGGACCTGATCAAACCCCACCAAATACCGGATTGGGAAGAGCAACTGATGGACAAGGTCAACCAACACTAGAGGCCCACTCTCACATAGGGATACAGACAATGGATAGGCTCGAACCACATCATTAGGCATGGCACAGAATCCATTTAGAAGAATTTGGAGGAAAAACTTTCTAACAGGAAAATACGCTACTCTGATAAGAAGGATATAATTAGATGGGGTTATGAGGCAAGAGGAACCTTCACTACACACAAGGCATACAATATAATTATAAGGAATCACACAGTCAAGGATCCCCTTTGGAACAAATTTTTGGCCCCCAAAATTTGGCCAAAAGTATCCACCTTCCTCTGGTTTCTCTGCCAAAAAAAAATACTCACTTAGGACTATCTACAGAAAAGAAGCTTTCATGGGCCCTCCATGTGTCCCAACTGCAAACCAGAGGAAGAAACCATGGTATACCTCATGAACTCATGCCCATTGGCAAACAAACTATGGGAAAAAGTAAGCCTAAAATGCCAAAAATATGGATGACTTAAAGAGGATATCACCAACATTGTACGCAATTGGGCAATCAATCCATATAAGAGCAAACTATTAAACTCTTTATGGAAACTTATCCCAGGTCTTCTCATGTGCACAATATGGAAAGAAAGAAACTGTTGCATCTTCAAGGACCACTCCTCACCTTTAGACGTCCTATGGAACAATGTTTTCCAAAACCTATAGGAAACCTTAATGCTTCAAACTTGGTATGAAGAAGACTTTCCTTCCATTCCACAAGAATAGAATATATGGGCAAACTGGAACCTTCAGTGGAACCAGGCGCAGGAAAATCATGGTAAACCCTCTTCACAAAGCAAGATTCCAAACAAATGGCTACCTCCACCCCAACATATGATACAACTTAACTTCGATGGAGCTTCTAAAGGAAATCCAGGCAAAGCAGGATATGGAGGAGTATTCAGAGATCATAAAGGCATACCTCTTCTAACCTTCATAGGCTCAATTGGCTGGAATACGAATAACTCGGCAGAATTAGAAGGGTTATGGCAGGGGCTTCTCCTAGCTCAAATTCATGATTTCTTACCACTTTTAATTGAAGGCGCTTCTCAGATACTCATTAACATGGTTAATCAGATTCTGTAGGGGACACCATCATACAAAGTGGTCAGCAGCTAGAGATTGGCAGAAAGATTAGAGCTCATTGTACAATGGCTCTCCTCCCATAGAGCAGTCACTTTCAAACACATCTGTAGGGATGACAACAAAGTGGCTGATCTTCTAGCTAACATAGGAGTGGATAGTGGACGGACTTTAAATGCAAGCTCGCTTAATACAATTGCCACTGCACTCCAGTTAAAGGATTACAATGAATTGGTGCATATTGAAACGGTTCAGGGTGAAGAAGTGAACCCAGATGCGGGTGATAACCATGCCATTAATGGCGATTAGACGGACGGGCGGCGGGAGGACTGGCCACATGGCCGCCTACGTCCCCTCCCATGCCAGCCTGAAAGGAATTCATGGCGCCTTGTGATGAGCCCCAGAAATGGGTAACTATATGGGATCATTCTGCCTATTATTTTCATTTAGTCCACCATTCTCCATAGTTTTGTGCATTTTTTTGAATATATTTATGTCAATAGAGTGAATGGGGATAATCACTTTGCCACATAGTCTAATGAGTGTTTATTGCAGATTTTTGGACATTTTTGGACAAAGACCAGGCATTTATGAGCAGATTGGCAGCCAAACTCGAGGAAACATGGTTGAGTACTTATAGGAGGGGTGTCTCCTTCATTAATGACCCCTTCCTCAAGTCCTCCATCAACAGCTCGGAGTACAAGAGCCCACAAATGATGATTCCAAGGCGCAGCTGAGCAGGTCTAGTGAAGTTGTTGTTATCTGCAGTTTTAAGCAGCTGAGTTCCTAAAGTTTAAGAGGACTGTTGAGAGTCCTCACTTGTATAAATAAGAAGGCTTCAAGCCTCAATAGGTTAGCCATTTGGTAGTCTATTTTCGCACTTTAGTGCAGCCTTGTACTCAACTCATTTTCGAGCTCTTTCTACGGACTGTTTTGTGATGTAACCATTATTTTTTTATCAATGAAGATGAATCCAGCTTTGAACCAACACTGATATTTCCTAGGGAGCTGTAGCTCTTGGGTTTAGGCCCAACCCAAGTTCCCAACACCTCCTTTGTGTATTTATATGTTTTTTCTTGCATTCATGAAATAATTTCTATTGTTTAGGTTAAATCTTGCTTTGTTAATTAGGTTGCTTTTGATGACTAGAATAGTTGTTCTTGCTTCAGGTTGATTAGATAGTTTTCTGCAATAATAGAAAAATATCCAAAAAGGCTACCAAGTAGGCCTTGATCTCCTTTCTCCCTCCTTGGGACCATGATTTTAGATCAAGGCACTCTTGCTGCCACCAAAACACTGTTTTTGCTTTCCAATGCAATTTCTAGTGTGAGATTTCGAGTTGGAGAAGTTGATATCAGTTGGAATCACACGCTTATATCCTTTCTTGTTTAGTTTCTATGGCTTTCTTGGATAAATTCCTGTCCATAAAGTTTTGTTTAACAATTTTCTGGTTTTTAGGTCAGAATTATGTTAAAATAGGTAAAACTCTGTTTTTTAGTTCTTACTTGGGACATTTTCGAAAAGTAAGTGGGAAGCTCACTTGTAGAACACTCCAGCTTATCATTCTCCCATCACACAACTTGCTCCGGTCCATCTCTCAAGATTTCCCCCACTCATTTTCCATCCTTTCCCACACTGCCCTAATTTCTGCGTTTTTGTGAAAAATTGCTTTCTTGACCTTTGAACAAATCCAACCATCTCTTTCATTCTTGATCTTCATTGACAAAGTCTTAGATCCCTTAATACCTTCATCTAGCCTTCATTTCCATTTTCCCATCGCTTTTCCACCTTCAAACCTCCAAAAACCACTTTCAGCCTCCTCCTGTAGATCCTCCTGTAGAGCATCCTGTAGATCCTCTGCAGCGTCCTGTAGAAGTTCATGCGAGTGATTTTTCAAATTTTGGTTGCAATGGAAATATCTAGAAGGGTACTAGGGACTTCTTAGGACCTCTTCACACCTTCCTCGCCTCCTGCAAAAGCCAACTCCATCTCCCTTCGCCACCAAACACCTACACAGTCACAACTAGTTAAAACACAAACATAATAATTCTACATGAAAAGGCTCAAAAATACAAAAAGTTGATTTTTTTCTCATTTTCCTTTAGAAGTAGCTTGAATACATGCATTTTACCTTTTCAGTAGTCAATAGCATCCATTTCAGTAGTTTCATCTCTTTTCTTGCAAAAGTAGGGTTAGTGGGTAGAATTAGGGTTTTCTAGGGTTTCCGTTTCCTTTCAGTTTTCATCTTCTTTCTGCAAGTAGACTAGCTTCTTTTGAGTTAGCTTTCTTCCGTCACAGTTAAAAGCTTCTTCTGAGAACTCATAGAAGTTGGCTTAAGCTCCTAGCGAACTTGTGCTAGTTGATCAAGTGACGGCGTGCAGTAAGAGCTAGTACTTGTGCGTATAGCACCATCGCTTCCAAGTTTGTTACAAACTACCGGGTTGATAAAAGTAAAGTAGGGAGCCCTAGGAGTTGTAGCATTATTGCTGCAATATTGGAGTTCACCATCTTTTTGGTGCCGTTGCCAGGGAAGCATCAGAGTATTTTGTGATTACTGCTTTCCTTCTATTTTCTACTGCAACCTTCTGCTAAGTAGTTTATTTCAGCAAGAGTAGAGTAGTTGTCTCATTTCAATTCTGCAATTTCAATTCTGCAAAAGTAGATTATACATTTCCTGCTTTCATTTCAATTCCGCAATTTCATTTCAGCAAGCGTAGATTAGCATTTCCTGCTTTCATTTCAATTCTTCAATTTCATTTTAGCAAGCGTAGAGTAGACATTTCTTGCTTTCATTTAAATTCTGCAATTTTCATTTTAGCAGCAAAATAGATTAGTCATTTCCTGCTTTCATTACAATTCTGCAGTTTTCATTTCAACAAGGTTTATTTTAATTAGTTGCAATTTGTTGTTCAATCCATTTCAGTTTTTGCAGGTACAAGTAAAAAAAACACAAAAATTACCCAAAAAGAGATTTCCTTTCATGCCTCCTAGGAACAGAGACAATTCAGGAAAATTCCTACCCAGCATCCCCACCACATCACTAAGTCACCCTTCTCTCTTCTTTGGTGGCAGTGATCCAGAAGAATCTATAGGTGAACCTCCAGAGATATACGAAGATCCTATAACAGAAGAAGAGCAAGAAACCATTCCTCCTGAAACCATGGTTGAAAACAAAAACATTAGAGGAAATGGGGAAAGAATAGAAGGTGCCTTTCCTATTCGAGAGACCAATGGGGACACAAAGATGAAAAACATAAGTCCCTCAGCCTTACCTCACTTCCATGGATTGACTACTAAAGACCTTGATACGTTCTTGCTTGAGTTTTCTGTCCTTTGTCGAACCTATGACTATGCAGAAGATGAGAAAAAGTTGAAACTCTTTCCCTCTACCCTCAAGGATGCAGCATTACACTGGTTCATGGGGTTACCTGGAAACAGTATTACAACTTGGGCTCAGATGCAACAAGCCTTTAACAACAAATACCGGGACTATTGTAGGTCAAAGGATACAAAGGAAGAAATCTTTTGAATGACCATGGGAAGTGATGAATCTTTAGAAGACTATGAAGAGAGGTTTCAACTCAGTTATAAAAGGGTCAGGTGCACACTTAAACCCAAATCTCTGAAGTTGGTTTTTCTTAGAGCAGTCCCTGAAGACCTTCTAGATACCCTCCAATTGCTGGCAGGGGGAGACATATACCAGTTACCTTATGATAACATAAAGACTGTGTTTAGAAACCATTCTAGGGCAGCCAGAAAGAGAGGCAGGGGAAGTAAACCTTTAGCCAGTACCCCCTTATCCAGTTCATTCCTTAAAAACGGATTTGAAAATCAGATGGAAGATTTCAAACACGAGATGAGATAGAGTATTTCCATGCAAATGGATACCTTGCGAATCCAAAAGAAGCAAGAGGAAGTCGAGAGGGCTTTGGCCATCTTTTGTCCTAGGTGCACTAGAAAGCATCCTAGGAACGAATGTCCATTACACTCCATAGAAGTGTGTTTTGTTTGTGAAGAAAACCATCCTACAAATCAATGTCTTTCCTTACCCGGATTTAAAGCTATGTACCAAGGGGCTAAAGGAGCCACTGAACCACTCTACTTCATGAACCAAAGGAGGCCACATCCTAGACTTATTACAACCCCAATCAAACCACTTCCATGCCTTCTTAGGGTCCCCCTGCTCATCCTTCCTAGTCCACACCCCTCCTTGGTCGTATCCATCTCAATACCATACTCAACAAGTTGCTCATTCGTTTCATTCTCATGCTCAACCACAACCTCTTTGGACCTCATCAGGGGTGGAGGCCCCAATACAACTCTCCTCCCGCTCTTTTGCCTCCACCACCTGTTCAACCACAACCATTACCTCCTGCTCCTCCAAGAAAACCCCAATAACAGACAGGCCCAGCAGGTATATACTGGAGAAACAACATGCCCTATGTATGCTATGGAGACTCAGCAGATTAACCTACGATCTGGGAAGGTTCTCCTAGATAGCCAACCTCCTCCTAAGGAGGATGAGGAACAGAAATATGAAAGTGAACCAAAAATCATTCCACCCTTTCCTGAGAGACTAACTGAAACCACTCAACCAACCCCAGAAGAAACTGAACTTTTGGGAGAACTAAAACAGTTATGTGTAAAAATACCACTTCTCCAAGCTATAAAAGATGTACCAATCTACAACAAGTTGATCAAAGAGAAGTGCTTCAAGCACCCAGGCAGGCACAAGAGAGATGCCCCAACTATCAATGTCATAGGACAACTTTCCGACCTAATGTTGGGGCAGGTAATCTCTCGAAAATATCTAGATCCTGGGAGTCCTATAGTTGATTTCCACATCAATGGCACCATAATCCCCCACACCTTGATTGATCTAGGGGCTGCCATTAACGTAATGACCAGGGACACTATGCTCAAACTCAACCTTCAGGGTTCCCTAAGAAAGACCTCAACAATACTGCAGTTGGCAGACCGCTCCACCGTGACCCCTGAGGGGATTGTGGAAGATGTCATGGTCTCCATTGATTCCTAGGAGTACCCTGCTAACTTCTTGGTTCTTCAGCCAAAGGCAAAGCTCACTGGATATCCTCTCATCCTGGGAAGACCTTGGTTGGCTACTGCAAATGCCTACATTAGTTGTCGAGATAGGAGCATGACCATCAAGAATGGGCATATGTCCAAACAGCTAGTCCTATATCCTCTTACCCAACCTCTGCTAGAACATGACTTACCTCTCTGGTTGGAGGAGGAAGATGAGGATGAAGTCTACTCCGCACCATTGTGCACAGTGGAAGCTACCAAGGGGGGTCCTCAAACTGAGGATGATCTTATTGAGAATTTGATTCAAAATCCACCCCCCAGTGTGTTGCCATTAGAAGAGTTGGTGGAAGAAACCCAAGCCAATGCTTTAGTTGATCTCTGTGTGGCTGATCCGACCTCTCTCCGAGTTAAGAATGTGGAATTTGGCCCAGAAAGAACCTTGAAGATCAACTCATCCCTATCCACCTCTCAGGAGAAAGAACTGTGTAGCTTATTGAACAACCATTTGGATGCTTTTGCTTGGAGCTATAAGGAGATGAAGGGAGTCCACCCTTCAGTCTGTACTCATCACATTTACATTAAAGAATATTGTAAACTAGTTAGGAAACCTCAAAGGAGGATGAATCCAGCCCTTAAGGACATTGTCAAAGAAGAACTACAAAAGTTGCTGGATGTAGGATTCATCTACCCCATCTCTGATAGTGAATGGGTTTCTCCTTTGGTGCTATTGCCAAAAAAAAACGAGAAGTGGAGAATCTGTGTAGATTATCGAGAACTCAACAAGGCCACCAAGAAGGACCATTTCCCTTTGCCTTTCATAGATCAAGTGTTATATGGCCTGGCAGGGAAGAAGTTATTTTCCTTCCTAGATGGGTTTAGCGGGTAAAACCAGATCCAAATAAGCCTGGAAGACCAAGATAAGACCACTTTCACTTGTCCATGGGGTACCTTTACCTACCGGGTCCTTCCTTTTGGGTTGTGCAATGCTCCCGCCACTTTCCAGAGAGTAGTACTGAGCATATTTGCTGAACTGGTTCACGACTCAGTGGAAATCTATATGGATGACTTCACCCCTTATGGTTCTAACTTCTAGGAAGCTTTGACTAGCCTGAGGAAAGATTTAGCCAAGTGTATTGAAATGAACCTATCCCTCAGTCCTGATAAATGTGAATCCCTGATGACTGAAGGGACCGTGCTAGGTCATACAATTTCTCAGCGAGTACAGGTGGATCCCAACAAGATTGCTATCATCCAAAGGGTCCCACCTCCTTTAAAGGTAAGAGATGTTCGGAGTTTTCTAGGCTTAGCAGGGTATTATAGAAGATTCATTACGGATTTTAGTAAGCTAGCCTCTCCATTTTTTGGTCTTTTGGGAAAATATGCTGAGTTCATATGGATTGACAACTGTTAAGAGGCTCTAGATTCCTTGAAAGGTAAGTTGATAACTGCCCCAATCTTGAGAGGTCCAAACTGGGCCCTACCTTTCCACATTTACATAGATGCCTAGAACAAAGCTATAGGAGCAGACTTAGGACAAGTTGAAGAGAAGCTACCGTATACCATATATTTTGTCAGTAAAAATCTATCCAAGGCAGAATTAAACTACACTATAACCGAAAAAGAGCTCATGGCCGTAGTCCATTCCCTAAACAAATTCAGACACTACATCACTAGCTATCAAACATTCGTACACACTGATCATGCTGCAATTAGGTATTTGATGAATAAACCTGATGTGAATGCTCGTATCATTAGATGGTTACTTTTATTGCAGCAATTTGATTTGACCATTGTTGATAAGCTAGGTAAGGAAAATGTTGTTGCTGATTTTCTGTCTAGACTAGATCTGCCTACAGGTGAAGAAGGAATGGGTGGATGATTAAATGCTAGATGAACATCTCTTTGCTATTTCAGTACTCTCTCCATGGTTTGCTGATATAGCAAATTATTTGGTTTCAGCACAGTTTCCGCCACACCTGTCCTCAAAAGAGAAGAGCAATATCGTGAGGAAAAGTGCCCCATTCACTTGGATTGGGGGCAATATTTTTAAACTTGGCCCAAATCAAATTTTGAGGTGATGAGTCAGGGAGGAGGAAGTTTTTGACATCCTCCTAACCTGCCATGATGGGCCCTATGGGGGGAACTTTGTAGCAAAGAGAACTACCTTCAAAATTCTCCAAGCAGGTTACTATTGGCCCACTCTTCATCAAGATGTCAGGAGATACATTAGCCAATGTGTCCGATGTCAAAGGATTGGGAAACCTACTCCAAAGGATGAGATGCCCCTGCAACCTTAAGTGATTTTCGAGCCATTTGAGAAGTGGGGCATGGACTTTGTGGGTCCTATCAACCCTCCTTCAAAACAGAAGACTTACATCATTGTGTGCATGGATTACCTGACAAAGTGGGCGGAAACAAAGGCAATCAAAGCAGCAATAGAAGAAAAAGTAGCTGAGTTTTTGAGGGAAAATATCTTCTACAAGTTGGACTATCCAAGAGAATTAGTCACAGATCAAGGAAGTCGGTTTACCTCCAATTTGATTGAAGACCTGCTCACACATCACAAGATTAAGCACAGGACTTCCACCCCTTATCATCCGCAAGCAAATGGACAAGTGGAAGTCACTAACAGAGCTTTGGAAGGGATTTTGACTAAGGTAGTGAGCAGCAGTAGAAAAGATTGGGCAGAGTGATTGGTTGAGGCCACCTGGGCCTATAACACTACTTGGAAGACCACCACAGGTTTCACACCCTATGAGCTGGTCTATGGGAAGAAGGCTTTGTTGTCCATAGAATTTGAATATAACACATTAAGGATGGCAGCTCAGTTGGACCTAGATCTCAACCATGCGCAAAAGGAAAGATTGCTTCAGCTAAATGGATTAGATGAACAAAGAATGCAGGCCCTTCTCCACTCAGAGGTAGTCCAACTTCAAACAAAAGTATGGCATGACCGACAACTCAAAGAAAAACAATTCCAGCAAGGAGATTGGGTGCTGCTGCATGATTCAAGATACAAGGATTTCAAGGGCAAGCTGAGGACAAGATGGCTGGGACCATATGCAATAGAAAAATGCAATGACAATGGTTCAATCCTTATCCGGACCATTGATGAAGAAGCCATCCCCATGCTCGCCAATGGGCATAGATTGAAGATCTACAGGAAGCCCCTTTCCAAGTAGGAGTTCATTGAGAATTTGGGTAAATCAGTGTTGGTAGTGGAACAGGCCCTTGCCTCCACTCCACTTACACCCTGAGCCAAACAAAAAAAGAAAATAAAGAAAAAAGATAGAAAAAAACAGAGAAAAAATAAAATGGAATAAAAGATCTCTGGGTGAAAACCTCTTGGAGGTGCCCAGGGTAGGTAGTTCAGGGGAAAACCTCCTGGAGGCGCCCCAGCTGTATCAAAAAAAGAGAAAAAAGAGAAAAGAAAAAACCTAACCTCTTTTGAATAAATTGCAGGTTGCAGGAGGGTCACACAAGAAGAAAAAGACATGGCTAGGCTGCATACATCCTTCACAGTCCATCCCTCCATTGTCGTTATCATTTTCCCAGGCCTTGGTCCCATTTGTCTGAAAATTTCGCATCCTATAGGAAACTCTGTGTATTCTACAGGAGGATCCTGTAGAAACTACAGAAAGGCCAAAATCAATCTCAGAGAAGGACCTGAGGGTTGGAAATTTGTCTATGAGGCCTATGAACCTCCCTGCCACCATCCATCTTCCTATTTCGCCATTCCATCCTTGTACACCCACATTTCCACTCGCTTTTTCCCTGCACAGCCACATACAGAAATTCTGTTTCTTTCATTCTGTAAACCCAAGAAATGATGAAAAATAAAAGTAGCAGCGTTCTTACTCATTCCTACCTGATACCTTCTAGTTGCTATTTCTTCTTAGTCAAGACCTTCTTCAGCAGTTTTTTTAGCCCTACTCAAGTATTAGCCTGAATTTCAGAAGGAGAAGCAGCTACAGGAAATCCTACAGGATTCTTGTAGCAGCTGATCCCTTTGAAAAACATACTCTAGAGACAGGGTCAGTGCAGCAGGACGTATGAAGCATGCAAGGAGCAGAGTGTGAACAAGAAGTCATCAGCATAAGCCCAAGGCTGAGCATGTAGAGCACTAGTAGCAACAACAACAAGGAAATGAAGTGCCAAAAGTCCGAAGCATGCATAACACAGCAGCGATTGAGCAGGTAAGTGCCTAAACTTATTCCTCAATTGCATGAATATTATTTCAAAACTGCATGAACTGTGGGAATGGTCACGATTAAATGGAATCGGTGGCCAGGTAACTGCCCACCCTCGTTCAGTTACACACCCTCGTGGAATTCAAATGAGCCCCATCAAATTCAAACTGTCGATTAGATACGCAGCTAGCTCGTGTGGCATGTCAACTCAGGAAGAAAACATTCGGGACTAGTAGTGGTGGCGGTGTATAATGGGAGTAAGGGAGGTGATGGTGGTCAGGCAGCATGCAAAACCATTATGACCGTGACATAGGACCAACGGTCTGGATGGGGATAACGTACCCATCTGGCCACCTCACCTCCTCACCACAGATTATGCCAACAGTTAAAGGGCAGTGTGGTCTAAGCCTCCACCACCCTTTGTTTCATTCTTCATTCACGACGTTCTCGACTGCAATACTCACCAACCATCTTCAGAATAGCGAACCAGTCATTTTCTGCCAGTTTTAAAAAACCCTCCACCTATCGGGCTCTACAGGAGCACTGCTGCATTCTACAGGAACCAAAAGATTTCTACAGGAAGGGCAGAGAGCAGCTCTGTAGAAGGAAAACCCAAGATTTTTGTCAAAATTCAAGCTTGAAACAAGGTAGGCTCAGGAAACCTCTCTGCATATGACTTATTTTTATAAGGTGGTAGATTAAGCACTCCAGCAAAACAAAAGGGAAAGAGAAAAAGGCAAACCTCTATGTATTTCAAAGCTAGAAGGAGCACCAGGATAAAGGTGGGCAAGCCCCAGCCCCCATCAAAAGAACCAAATATCATTGAGGATGCACCTACTGAGAAGAAGGAGGAATCTCCCTCCAAGGTATTTATCGCCTATGAGAGAGGGTGTCCCACAACATCCACCTGGAAGGAAAGAATAAAGTTGATGGACTCCAAAGTAGTCCTATAGGAAGTTGAAACATCTCTACAGGAAACACTAGCCAAGCTTAAAGAAACTGAGAAATTAGAAGAAAAGGCAGCAGAACAGTCACAAGGGGAAGGCAAGGCCAAAGAAATACCTGAAGCAATCCCTCAGCCTAATTTAGGCACCTATTACAACCTGCTAGAAGGTGGGAAGATCATCCCACAAAAATTTGTTGTGCCTCTTTTCTTTGAATTAGAAAAAGAAAGGGTTAGAACCCACACCTGGATGCAAATTGCTAAATCTAAAGGAGTTGAAGATATAGGGCACATGGAAGACAAGCTGAAAGAGTTGAGAGGGGAGTTGGCCATGGTAAGGCACATAGAGAGCAGTAGAAAAGCCCAACTACAGGAAGAAAATGAACTACTGAAACAACAGTTACAACAACGAGAAATTCAAAAGGGACACAGGTTGCCAATCTTGGAAGGGTAGCAACAGCAAAAAGTTCCCCTGGCAGACAATGAAGTAGCAGAGAAATAGTAGCAAGAGGAAGAGCCACATACTGATGTTGAAATGCCAATGAAATAGCTGCAAGAAAAAGAGTCTTAGGCAGCAGCTGAAGTGCAGATTTTGAAACAGCAGTTGTAGGAAAAAGAAGCCCAGATGGCCTGCATGGCCAGCTGGGCAATGGAAGCCTTGCAATGCAGACAACCAGCTAAATCCTATGCATTGTATCTTAGAGACCAATGGCTCCAATTCCAAATTAAAACATTGGTCCAAAGGGTCACAATCCCATTCCAAAATTACAACCAGTTTATGCATTTATGTGATAGTAGCTCAGCTGAAGATAAAGCCAAATTAGCATAATTTTACCTAAACAATATGGCACTCCCTGATATGAATTTATGGGATCCAAATGCTGCATTGGGAGATCTACAGCTCATGGGGAGATCTACAGCTCATGGCTATGGCTTCTTAGTTGAGCCATGAAGAAAAGAGAGCAGTAGAAATTTAGAAGATTATGGCTAGGGAGCTAAGTGAGCCCCTCATGATAAGGGCAGAACCAGCGGAATCATTGGATCTCATATATGCCCACCAGTACCCTCCAAACAATCCTCAGGTTGCCCCTAACTATGTTGAAAGGCAAGCACAGGCTATTGCTCACTTTGAAGATATGGAGAGACTGTTTGGTGATAACTACCTTCATGTTTGCACAAGAAGATGGAATATCTTGTCCCATAGCCTAAATATCAAGGAGTATCACCCCCCAACTAGAATGAGGGAAGCTATGAGGAGAGTTCCCTTATATAAAAAATCAATGCAAAACTTGAAAGCCAACTGGATTGGTCTAAAATACAATCCTCCACTGTTGCTAGGACTGTTGGAAGGAATTAAGGAGGAGGAAGAACAAAAAGAGTGGGAGGAAGTGGACAGAAAAGTAGGTTTTCATGACAGAGAAGAGGACATCACCTTAGAATCTTGGGATGTCAAGGAAGCTGTTAAAGCTATTAAAGATGAAGAACTAGATTAGTTGCTCAGAGGATGAGCAACCCATTCAGCAGGGGGTGATGATGAGCCCCAAAAATGGGTAAATATATGAGCTCATTCTGCCTATTATTCTCATTTAATCCACCATTCTCCATATTTTTGTGCATGTTTTTGAATATATTTATGTCAATAGAGTGAATGGGGATAGTCACTTTGCCACATAGTCTAATGAGTGTTTATTGCAGATTTTTGGACATTTTTGGACAAAGACCAGGCATTTATGAGCATATTGGTAGCCAAACTCTAGAAAACATGGTAGAGGACATATAGGAGGGGTGTCTCCTTCATTAATGACCCCTTCCTCAAGTTCTCCATCAACAGCTCGGAGTACAAGAGCCCATAAATGATGATTCCAAGGGGCAGCCAAGCAAGTCTAGTGAAGTTGTTGTTATTTGTAGTTTTAGGCAGTCGAGTTCCTAAAGTTGAGGAGGACTGTTGGGAGTCCTCACTTGTATAAATAAGAAGGCTTCAAGCCTCAGTAGGTTAGCCATTTGATAGTATATTTTCGCACTTTAGTGCAGGCTTGTACTCAGCTCATTTTCAAGCTCTTTTTGCAGACAGTTTTGTGATGTAACCATTATTTTTTGATCAATGAAGATGAATCCAACTTTGAACCAGCACTGATCTTTCCTAGGGGGCTGTAGCTCTTGGGTTTGGGCCCAACCCAAGTGCCCAACACCTCCTTTGTGTATTTATATGTTTTTTCCTTGCATTCATGAAATAATTTCTGTTGTTTAGGTTAAATCTTGCTTTGTTAATTAGGTTGCTTTTGATGATTAGAATAGTTGTTCTTGCTTCAGGTTGATTAGATAGTTTGCTGCAATAACATAAAAATATCCAAAAAGGCTACCAAGCAGGCCTTGATCTCCTTTCTCCCTCCTTGGGACCATGATTTGAGATCAAGGCACTCTTGCTGCCACCAAAACACTATTTTTGCTTTCCAATGCAATTGTTAGTGTGAGATTTCGAGTTGGAGAAGTTGATATTAGTTGGACTCACATGATTAGATCCTTTCTTGTTCAGTTTCCATGGCTTTATTGCATAACTTCCTATCCATAAATTTTTTCTCAACACTTTTCTGGTTTTTAGGTCAGAATTACGTTAAAATAGGTAAAAATCTGTTTTTTAGTTCTTGCTTGGGACAGTTTCGAAAAGTAAGTGTGCAGTTCACTTGTAGAACACTCCAGCTTATCATTCTCCCATCACAAAACCTACTCTAGTCCATCTCTCAATATTTCCCCCACTCATTCGCCATCCTTTCCCACACTACCCTAATTTCTGCGTTTTTGTGCAAAATTGCTTTCTTGACCTTTGGACAAATCCAACCATCTCTTTCATTCCTGATCTTCATTGACAGAGTCCTAGACCCTCTAACACCTCCATCCAGCCTTCATTTCCCTTTTCCCATCGTTTTTCCACCTTCAAACCTCCAAAAAGCACTTTCGGCCTCCTCCTATAGATCCTCATGTAGAGCATCTTGTAGATCCCCTGCAGCCTCCTGTAGAAGTTCATGCGAGTGATTTTTCGAAGTCTAATCGCAATGGAAATCTCCATAAGGGTACTAGGGACTTCTTAGGACCTCTCCACACCTTCCTCACCTCCTGCAAAAGCCAACTCCATCTCCCTTTGCCACCAAACCCCTGCACAGTCACAACTAGTTAAAACACAAGCATAATAATTCTACATAAAAATGCTCAAAAATACAAAAAGATGATTTTTTTCTCATTTTCCTTAAAAAGTAGCTTGAATACATGTATTTTACCTTTTCAGTAGTGAATGGCATCCATTTCATTAGTTTCATCTCTTTTCTTGTAAAAGTAGGGTTAGTGGGTAGAATTAAGGTTTGCTAGGGTTTGCGTTTCCTTTCAGTTTTCATCTTCTTTCTGCAAGTAGACTAGCCTCTTTTGAGTTATCTTTCTTCCATCACAGTTAAAAGCTTCTTCTGAGAACTCATAGAAGTTGGCTTAAGCTCCTAGCGAACTTGTGCCAGCTGATCAAGTGAAAGCGTGCAGTAAGAGCTAGTACTTGTGCATATAGCATCGTCGCTTCCAAGTTTGTTACGAACTACCGGGTTGATAAAAGTAAAGTAGGGAGCCCCAGGAGTTGCAGCATTATTGCTGCAATACTGGAGTTCACCACCCTGCAGGTTACATTAAATGGGTGCTCTGGTCGAGATTTTTCCATCGGGTACATAGCCATGGCCTCCACAGACCATAATGTTGTTCCTCCTCCCCTGCTCCATAGCATTTTCCCTCGTCAGGCAGTGGAGCCTTGTTTTCGCACAGTAACGAGAAGCCACTGCTAGCTGCTCAACTACGTAGACCTTGGTAATGGGTATCATTTCTCCCACACCAGGGTCTACAATCTGACTCTAGCTCAGACTTCCTTCACTCACTCTCTTCTCAGGCGTTCCGCCAATTTCCCCACTGATAGCTCAGCGTCGAATTCCACCATGGCTCGCATCTGCCACCGAATGCATAGCAGGAGAGGGGGCAGTCATGGCAGAGGAATACGTCCTCCTGTGACGCCCAGCCCAAAATATTCCTCCCCCTCCTCTTATCCTGACATCCCAAATCTTCATAGCTCCTTCTCTGGCCAGTATCATGATACCCGCAGCAGCAGAGGTCGAGCTCAGCTCCAAGGTGCAGGCAGGAGGGACACGGTGTTCATACATCCAATTTTCTCCTTCCCCCTCACCCCACTCCCCACACGACACAATTTCATTTCTGTAGCACACTTCATAGGCTTGTTATCACTGCCACAGTCACCATCACTTTCTCTAAGGAAAACGACCCGCAGGAAGCTTCGCCAGAGAACAATGGTGAGTAGCAGAGAGCTGCTCATAGGAACAGGGAAGCCTACGACCCAGGCAAATAGCAGCTGGATGAGGATGATGCCACCCCACATGGCAAGGAGTTGGTTGGAAGTCAGCAGGCTACTAAAGGCAGACGTGGAGACACGCAGGCACAAGGATGCAGAGTGGGAGACACGTTCGGCATGCATGTAGCAGCAGATAGCTCCGCTAGCACTCAACCAGCTCGTGGAGTTTAGAGCGGCACGTCAGCTAAGGAGGAGGAGTGTGATGCAGGAGCATCAAGCACTTAGCTAGCAATGTGACATCTTGGTCACATGTTGTGGCTAGTTAAAAATAAATTAGACTTAGAAATAGTTTAAATAATATATTTTATTAAATTTGCTATTTATTTTAGGAGAATTGTTAGTTGTTTAATTAAATATGGCATAATAATAGAGTTGGTTTCTTTCCCTGCGTGGAATAGAACCAAAATAGGGGTAAATGCTAAATAATAGGGGGGTATTAGTTTGTTGAGAAACTCTAGAAGAAATCTATTCTCAGAAGAATAGTTTCTCATATTTGTATAAATTAGAGAAAGGCTAAAGGTGTGAAGGGAGTTTTTTAGTGTGTGATTTGTAGAGCGAAAGCTCAGATGGAATAAAGGATGGTGTTTTGTGCAGAACAGTGGCCTTTTATAGCATAAAGGAGGCCAAAAGCCGATTTCTATTTGTTTTTATAAATGTGACTGTGATATATATAATCGAATAAAAATATCGTTGATTTAAACATTGTTTATCAAAGAAATTGGTCGATGTGGTTTTCGAGTTGTGTTTCTGTTGTAGATTCTGTGTTTTATTTCACTTTCAGCACTGTTGAATTTGGTGAGTTCGAAAGACGTTAATACAGGAATCCGGAATTGAGTTAAGTTCAGTTTTGAATTGAATCGGCGAGAAAGTCTGTATTGGCATTGTGTAAACCGGCAACAATCAAGGGAAGATATATCGTGTTAGTTGTAACAGTTCGGTGTAATTGACATCGGAGCGGAAGTAACGGCATGTCCCATCCTATCGCAATAAAACCAGAAGTAAGATTAAATTCAGTTTTAAATGAATGCAGTTCCAAAATTATCGCATCGGCGATGTAATTTCTACGAGGGATGAATGACATGTCACTCCAGTGAATCTGCGATCCCAAATAGTGCGTGCATTGGTGTTATGGACAGGCAAAAACATTGGTGAGTCGTGATAACTGGATATCACGTCCAAGACCAGTAAAAAGGAAAAACGCAGATCTCTTATGATATACAAAAATTTATGTATGCTGCAAATGTTTTTTTTAAACAGTGGTTTGTATCTGTTATATGTTTTTAAAAGAATTGTATGGGCTGCGCCCTGTATGAATGAAGCAAAGGAATTCAATTCCTGTGTTTTAGTTTGAAACAGGATTTCTCTTTCAGCATTCCGGCATTTTAGAAGTCAACAAGATTTTTTTTGTTTGTATACTGACAGCCATTGCTTGCAATATTAGAAGAGTGCGATCAGAGTTTAAGGGACATCATTTTTGGTATCAGAGCTTGTTAAGATGTTTTGAAGTATTGCAGAGAATGCTGCTAAGAAGGGGAATTGGTCGAGGGAGACCAGAACCAAATGCAGTTCTGTTGGAAGAAATGCAGAGATTGCGTGAACGAATGGAAACAATGGAAGCAGCCCAAAGAAGAGCACTTGATGATGGAGCTGAGAGTTCTTTAGAAGAATCTGATGCAGATGTGGAAGCAGAAGAAGAGAGCAAAAATGTAAAATTCATGAAGATGCTGGGAAAAGTTGGAAGAAAACCTAAGATAGAAATTCCTATGTATGAAGGGAGTCTGAATGCGGAGGAGCTTATGGATTGGATCAGATCCATAGATCAGTACTTTGACTATGAAGAGGTTGAGGAGAATAAGAGGGTGAAGTTTGCAGTCACTAGACTGAAGGATCATGCAGCCATCTGGTGGGACGAGTTACAGACATCAAGAACAAGAAAAGGGAAATCTAAGATTAAGCACTGGGATAAAATGGTCAGCAAACTGAAAGCCAAGTTTTTGCCTAAAGACTATCATTTGAATCTTTTTAAGCAGATGCAAAATCTGAAGCAGAAAGGAATGTCTGTTAAGGAGTATACAGAAGAATTCTACAGGTTAAGTATCATGACAGGGCATGTAGAAGATGATTTGGAGAAAGTAGCTAGATACGTTAATGGTTTGAGGTATGAAATACAGGATGAGATCAGCTTATTGAATTTGAAGTCGATTGAAGATGCCTATCAAGCAGCCTTGAAGGCAGAGGAAAAACTGGTACGCAAACAAAACCAGAGGAACAGAGGTAAGAATCCGGCAAAATAAGGGAGAACATTTGAATCCAAAATTCAATACTCTCAAAATGAGACAGGGAGTGCGAGCAATAGAGCACCACAAAGAGGAGATTCTGGCCGCGGAAGATTCATGCCCAGAGGTAGAGGGCGAGGAAGAGATGTACGATGTTACATATGTGGTGAATGGGGACATATACAATGGGATTGCCCTCATCAGAGATCAACAAACCAGCGCAATGTGAATGTTGTTGAAGCCAAAGAGGAGATTCGTCAACCTGAAGCTAAAGAGGAACCACCAGAAGACAGAGAATCCCTGTTACTGAAGAGGGTATTACTGGAAGGAGCTAAGGAAGCCAAAGAACTAGCTCAAAGAAAGAATTTATTCAGAACTATATGTAAGTCAAGGGGTAAGTGTTGCAAATTGGTAATTGATAGCAGTAGTACTGACAATCTGGTTTCTACAGAGATGGTGGACAAGTTGAAGTTGGAGAGAACAATACACCCCACTCCTTATAAAGTATTGTGGCTTCAAAAGGGCCATCAAATTTTTGTAACTGAACAATGTCAAGTTGAAATTCAGATTGGTACTTATAATGATGTCATTTTATGTGATGCAATGCCGATAGATGTATGCCACATATTGCTAGGGAGACCTTGGCAATTTGACCGAAATGCCATACATGATGGCAGAAGAAATACTTATACTTTGGAGAAAGATGGGAATAAGCATACACTACTGCCATTGAAAGCTGAAGCTGATAAAGAATAAGGAGATGCATCTTGCTAGTGTTGGAAAACCCAAGGTAATTTTAACTTCTACAAATTTAGAAGATTTACCTGAAGAAATTCAGAATTTCCTGAATGATTGTGCTGATATTGTTGTGGATGAGTTGTTACCCATCAGGAGTATTAGTGAACATAATGATCTAATATCGGGAGTCAGTCTGTCAAATAAAGTAGCCTACAGGGTAATGCAGGAAAATGTCAAAGCTGGAACACAAGTGAAAGAGTTGATGGATAAATGGCTAATCAGTGGGAGCCTTAATCCATGTGTTGTGCCAATAGTGCTCAGTCCGAAGAAAGAAGTTGAATGGCGCATGAATCCAAATTCTCGAGCCTTATATAAAATCACCATCAGGGTGAAGAATGAAGATTTGAAGGATTATGCAGTCTCTAAAGAAGAGTTGAAATTGGATCCGAAGAAAATCCAAGTAGATGTGAATTGGCTAACTCCTAGAAGCATATTTGAGGGAGATGTCAAAAGCAGATGGCAGGAATGCAGTAGCAAAGACAAGCAGCGAGTAGATATGAGGAGGCGGAAAAAGGAATTCCAAATAGGTGATTTAGTCATGTATTGCAGAATGGTACCTATACTAAAAGCCAGAAGAAGAACCACAAAGAGGCGCCATAACAGATGAAAGCCCAAAGCAGGAAAAAGGAAAAAGAAAGTGCTAAAGCGAACCAGGAGTCAGACTCATTATCAGTATTTGACCAAGTGGAAACAGGAACCAGTAGAGGACGTCAGAGCTACAGAGAATGGGGATCAACTCCAAACAACTACAAGATCAGTTTTCTTCCCCGGGAGTCTGATGCAGGAGCATCAAGCACTTAGCCAGCAATGTGACATCTTGGTCACATGTTGTGGCTAGTTAAAAATAAATTAGACTTAGAAATAGTTTAAATAATATATTTTATTAAATTTGCTATTTATTTTAGGAGAATTGTTAGTTTTTTAATTAAATATGGCATAATAATAGAGTTGGTTTCTTTCCCTGTGTGGAATAGAACCAAAATAGGGATAAATGCTAAATAATAGGGGGGTATTAGTTTGTTGAGAAACTCTAGAAGAATTCTATTCTCAGAAGAATAGTTTCTCATATTTGTATAAATTAGAGAAAGGCTGAAGGTGTGAAGGGAGTTTTTTAGTGTGTGATTTCTAAAGCGAAAGCTCAGATGGAATAAAGGATAGTGTTTTGTGCAGAACAGTGGCCTTTTATAGCATAGAGGAGGCCAAAAGCCGATTTCTATTTGTTTTTATAAATGTGACTGTGATATATATAATCGAATAAAAACCTCGTTGATTTAAACATTGTTTATCAAAGAAATTGGTCGATGTGGTTTTCGAGTTGTGTTTCTATTGTAGATTCTGTGTTTTATTTCACTTTCAGTGCTGTTGAATTTGGTGAGTTTGAAAGACGTTAATACAGGAATCCAGAATTGAGTTAAGTTCAACTTTGAATTGAATAGGCGAGAAAGTCTGTCTTGGCGTTGTGTAAACCAGCAACAATCAAGGGAAGATATATCGTGTTAGTTGTAACGGTTCGGCGTAATTGACATCAGAGCGGAAGTAACGACATGTCCCATCCTATCGCAATAAAACCAAAAGTAAGATTAAATTCAGTTTTAAATGAATGCAGTTCCAAAATTATCGCATCGGCGATGTAATTTCTATGAGGGATGATTGACATGTCACTCCAATGAATCTGCGATCCCAAATAGTGCGTGCATTGGTGTTATGGACAGGCAAAAACATTGTTGAGTCATGATAATTGGATATCACGTCCAAGACCAGTAAAAAGGAAAAACGCAGATCTCTTATGATATACAGAAATTTATGTATGCTGCAAATGTTTTTTTAAACAGTGGTTTGTATCTGTTATATGTTTTTAAAAGAATTGTATGGGCTGCGCCCTATATGAATGAAGCAAAGGAATTCAGTTCCTGTGTTTTAGTTTGAAACAGGATTTCTCTTTCGGCATTCCGGCATTTTAGAAGTCAACAAGATTTTTTTTGTTTGTATACTGACAGCCATTGCTTGCAATATTAGAAGAGTGCGATCAGAGTTTCAGGGACATCAGAGTGGTATGAATATGCATGTCTCATCGAGGAAGATCTTTCCCTAGAGGACCTCCAGGATTGACACTTGGCAGCCAGGTGTCGCCTTTCTGCCAGCTGGGTGTTTTTTCTACTGGCTGGATAATTTCTGTTATGTTTGGTTTTGTCAAAACTTTCCTGGTTATTTTTGAAATGTTGGGTATTTTTTGATTAAAACTGATAACCCAGTGTGGGTTTTTTTTCTACCTTCATGGGCTGGTTTCCCCATCAATGGGGCAGTCGAGATTAGACAGTTATATTTTTTGAAAACTGCTGCTCAGTACTGCTGAGGCCCGAGCCTCGATGTAATTATATTTTGTTTCATATGAATAGACTAGTTTTACTTAGAAAAAAAAATATTTTCACACGTCCTTCACATTTCATGGTCCCCCAATCAACGATAAGGACTTAAAAATTAGATACCGCCCTAAAAAAATAATGAACAGATTTTTCTACTCTCTTATGGACAAAGTTATGTGTGTTGCCACTATCAATCAACACCACTATTGGCCAATGTTTAAGAAATCCTCAGATTTTGAGAGTCTTTGTCAGGTGCAGGAATTGCAGTTCAACAAACTCCTTTCAACACTTAATTTGTCAACCCAGGGTTTTGTACACTTCGAGGCGTAGCACAGGAAATGCCAAGAAATGATATGAACCTTCTCTAATTGTATTCCTACTTCTTTGATTACAAATTGCAGACTCGAAAGGAAAGATCACATGGCAATGAATACCAAGAAAACTCTGGTGCTGAATGAAAAGAATGTACTTTGCAGAAACTCAAATAAAGGAAACTATCAATTCATCATGAACAATCTAAATCGATAAAATAACTATTTGAGATTCTCTTCAGTATGGTTGTAAGACAAAAGAATGATCCAACTAATCATGATGTATGTCTTCCTCAAGATTTCCTTCCTATACCAATTTGTCGTTCCTGTACCGCAACAAGGTTCATGTACTGGAACATTGTTCCTGTACTAGAGTGAAGCTTCTATACTAGAAGTATATATATTGGGCCCTTATTGAATACATTTACATGCATACAAGAGCTTTGAGCCTTTGTACTAGAGCAATTTGTTCCTGTACTCAGAATATCAATTTCTGTACTAGGAAACTAGAGTTCTTGTACTTGGTTTCCAAATCGATTGCAAGAAATAAAAGTGTGTTAACTAAGAAAATAAATGCAAGGTGAAAATAGAACTGTAAAGTGAACCTCTATAAGAAAAATGAATCGTTAACTAATCACATGCTCGGAAATGAAAGGTGCTTTCACAGCCAAAGGAAATTTCTATTGAAATAAGAAACTGTTTTACTTGGAAACTACTTTGACCCAAACATCAACAAGCTCTTTCCTAAGATGACTGTTCATTGAGTAAATTAGATCTGCACCCTTATACAAATAATCGTTTTAACTCAGGGAATCCTTCTGATAAATTTAGTATTAAGTCCAACAATGAGTGCAGGTACAAATCCAAGTAATGAAATAGTGTTTTAGTGAAAGCTTATTGACATTAATCAAATCTAAATCTAAGCTTGAATATTGGGATATGCTTCACTAAAAAACCAAACACTAGTTTCTCAAACGAAAACACACCGGTGCAGGAAGCTAGATGTACATTTACTTTGTAAAGAAAAGGGCAGCACACATTTGCAGGAAAGAATGGAAGGAAATAAAAGTAAATGCAAATGAACCACACACACACCTGGATCCAGATCACACAACTTGCAAGAAATTAAAGTCCATCAACTATGAAAGAATCCAAACATGATCTGCTTCACTAACCTTGCATGAAAATAAATCTAACACACCTTTAACGAAGGGAGAATGAGATGGGTTGGCTGGGCCCTAGCCAACCAGCTCGTTTCCCTGTAATGAAATAGAAAACTTCAAGCGCTCAAATGGAGCATCACAATGTTATCGAGACAAATAAATTCACAATTGGCATGTTCCTTTGTATTAAGTTTAAAAAAGAGAAAATACACATTGTGGATCCCCAATCCAGTCTAGAAATGGAGATACGCAGAAGTTACAGTTAATAGAAAATTTTGAACACATCATCGCTAGCTAACATCTATGGAGAAACCCTATTAAAAATGTGCTTTGGCTCTTGGCTGCAAAAAAAATATAACAACATGATATATTAATCATTTCATCTATTTGCAAAAGTTCTAAAGAATGGTTTTGCAGTCAAAGTCTAGCCTTTATATCCTGCCTTCTTCTCTAAGTGTCAAGCCCAGCAAGGAAACTGACCTCTTAGACAAGAAATCCATGCAGTCTACTGAGTTTTCCCATCCATAAGTGGTGAGTCAAAGAAAAATTGACAACTGCCTCAAAAGTGCAGGAACGTTGACTGATACAAGCACGATTCCTGCACCAACCCAATCTCTCACATAGATTAACACTTTGGTTCCATCGAATTACTTAGGAAAGGAATATATTAGTTGCAAAGACATTTTAAGATATAAAACCTATAAATTTAATGATTAAGTACATATATAACCTTTGAATATGAAAAACATAAGAGGAGTGTAGGAATGTGTGCAATTGGGAAAAAGTACAGGAATAGATAGGCCTTCAGGGTTAAAACAGGGGTTAAGGTGGTGTGTTTGGGATAGGATAGAGACCAAAAAGTAGGACAATTCTAGCCACCAACATCCTCCCATCCCTATCCTGTTGTGTGTCCTCACACAACCTTACCCTTACCTCTACAAAAAAAACATGGAGACCTTCCTTTAGTCCTGTATCTGTATGCTAATTCCTATCTTCATCATCCTTTTCTTCTTAGTTCGAGCCTTCTTGACCTGTCTTCCAATTTCCTGAGTCGACCATAGCATTTCAAAGTTTGGAAGTTCCACACTCCTTCTTGTTTTTTTCGTTTTTGCACTTCCCCTACCAATTCAACATTCTTATTCTGTAGCACTACACCTTGTTCTTTCATGGCCTGATTTAAAACTTTGAGTCCATAAATGCATTGCTTCAACTCCTTGACCTGACTATTCAAATTGAGAGTGGAATCCTCCTTAATGAATTCCTCCTACATCAAAATATTCTTAGCAGTTGACTCAAAGCAAGTGTTGGTGTTGTCAAGACCAATATCATCCTGTATATCAATATCTGGCATTTCGACATCACAGGGTGTCTCATCACCCTTCATTTCATCATCATGTTGTGTTTCATCATCCTGCACTTTGTCATCACATTGTATTTCATCTCCTTGTACTTCAGCATTACATTGCACTTTGTCACCCTGACCCTCTACTGGACCCTTCTCTGCACTGACATGTAGTGTCTTAGAAGTCTTCCTCTTCTTCATTCTTCTAAATAAAACTAACAAACTTGGGGTAACATCTTCCTCTTCGATGTATCCTACACTAAACACTATTTGAACCACAACATCTGCAATGAGTGATATATTGTTCTCATTCAGCGAACAAGGCTGGGAATCATCTACATTTATCAGAGAGGTTGACTGAGTATGGCCCTCTCTCAAGGAGGAAAATCTCTTCTTAACACAACTTCTAGTTATTCTCTTCAAAGGGTGAGGGGTTTCTGTTATGGGTGCTTGTTTCTCTTCTTGCAGAGGTTCCTTAGGCAGGGTCTTTTTCTTCTTACTAGTTTGTGGGGTGAGGGTTTTATCTGTCCTGACTCTCTTGACTTTTCTAAATACCCTTTGACATTTTTTCCGAACTTTTAAGTAAGAAGTAAGGAAAAATAATCAACTTACCTTACTCAAAGTGTAACAACAAGAAGATGTGATATAGGAAGGTTACGGAATATTGTCATAGCACTTCATTGCAGCTCGATTTTCTAGTCCACTTTTTGCTTTTTATTGACTACAAATCTACGCCAAGCCCCTTTTTCGAGTTGTCCTTTCTTGAACCACTATTTTCCTTTGGCTGCCAACCTTGTAGCCTGTGAAATAGTCTTCTTTATCACTTCAAACTCTAGAGACCCCACCTTGGCTCTGCGTCCATCAAAGGTTCAGGAAAATTCTAATGCCACAGCCGAATCAAAACCATCAAACTTAAGCAAGAACGGGAGGAATCCTGCTTCCTACATTATGGACAAACTGTTCTTGTACTCTGCCATTTGCTCTACTTCCTTCACAGACCATGGTTCAATTCGAACAGGCGCCATTTATTGTTCGAATTCGCTCAACTACTAAGAATTTGAGAGAGTTAATTAGGAGGGGGTTTAGGACTGAGAAATTCGAAATTGCCGAATGAACTAGACATTACTATATTAATTGTATTTCTTTAACAGCCACACTCATGAAAATCTCAGTTCTTGGGAAAGGATGTGATATGGCCGGATCTAACCATGCATGCAGTAATAAGGATTGGTGGTTGGCGGAGGAAATGGAGGAAGTTATGTGAGAGAATGTGAGGTGTTATATATGAGTGGGTCATCATTTAATTATCAGTAGGCTTTTCAAAAATGAACGTTGGATTCTGGGAGATTTTCAAACACATCCTTTGATCAACTCATGATTTCATACAAGGCACACATGTTAACTTACATAGAGATAGGTTTTCATACTTAAATGTCCATGTACTTAAAAATATTTCCTAATTAGTAATGATGAAAAAAGTCCAATCATCTATGAAATAAAATCATTGCATGACATCATTTTAAAGTAGTGCAGTCAGTTGTGCTTAAGCATGATTTTTTTACCAAACATAAAAATAAATCCCCTTTTATCCTTGGACTAAAATTTGGCCGCAAGCTTGCATTCCAGCACTGGACATTCATGTACCATAACATACATTCTTGCACTAAGGAATTGTTGGTTCCTGCACTCGAACATACATTCTTGCACTAAAGACTACTACTATTCCTGCATTGGGCACATGTTCTTTTGCTCGAGGCACACAACAGTGCTTGTTCCTGCACCTGAGATTTAATGTTCTTGGATAGGAACATACATTGTTGTACCAAGGGAAATCATTGTTCCTACACTAATTGATGTTGTGGAATATCTAGAAAAGGTTTCTAAAAAAATACAATCTACGAGCTGAATCTTGAAAGATTTGCGAGATATCCAAAGGATGTTTTATTCACCAATTTCTTGGTAGCGATACATGCCTTCCGATCTAATCCATGAATTTTGATTAGATCCTACAATACAGTTCATGAGGGAGAAAAGAAGCGGGAAAGGAGTAAATTTCAAAATGGGAAGGAAGTTCAACAGGGAATTCAAGTGTGAAATCACTAAGAGGGCGTATGGAAAAAGGGAAAGGAAAAATAAATTCAGGGCAAAAGAGGGAAAAGAGAAATTGGATAGGGGAAGTTTCTTTAGAAGAAAGGGAAGGTTCATTTCCATAGGATGAAGAAGAAAAAATAGAAGGGAATTTATGAAAAGGAAATAGAAGAAGGGCAGAATTTCACCTCAAAAATCTGCCTGAATAGTGTCGAACCAAAAGTAAATGCAGTGAGAATTGAGTGTTTCTTGCATAAAAAATTCCGTGTCAACTGTCCCAAACTTGGATAAGGGCTTGGTTCCTGCACTTAAAAACCTTCTTCTTGGTGACAGTTAGCACATATAAAGATCAAGCAACATTCCCATTTTATTATAATTTTGATCTTCCTGCCAGCATGTTGGTTTTCAGGTTGATCCTTCTGTGACCATGTCAGTAAACTGATTTTCAAAATCATAGGAAAAGATTTTTTTCTTGTTTTATTTTTAGCTTTTGTCATTCTTTTTTCATTATTTCATTATTTTTTCTTTATTTTTGGAAAGAAAGAATCAGATCTGTAATAGGTTGGCATAGCCACCTACCATCTCTAGCTCAGATTGTTGTTGCACTTGTTGCATGAAGTCTTCCTTTGTGAGGGGTTGAAAATATACCTTGAGTCTATGCCCGTTCACAAGGAATATTGAATCTTGCCCATCAATAGTTTTGATCTCTACAACCCCATTCTCAAAAATTCTGACTACTTCATAAGGTCCCATCCAGCGTGTATGGAATTTTCCTTTGAAATGTTTAAATCTAGAGTCATAAAGAAGTACCCAATCACTTGGTTGGAACTGCTTCTTCCTGATAGACTTGTCATGCCACTTTTTGCGTTGCTACTGTACTAACATATTCTGTTGAACAACATCTCTTCGAAATTCATCTAACTCATTTAACTGTAATAGACATTGTTGTTGTGCTTCTGAGAGATCTAATCCCAACTAAACTGTTGTTTGAAAAGTTTTTATCTGGAACTCTATCAGCAAAAGAACTTGTTTCCCGTATACCAGCTCATATGGTGTATGTCCTATGCTATTCCACCAAGTGGTTCAATAAGCCCATAAGGCTTCAGGTAACTGGCTAGCCCAATCCTTCCTATGCAGATTTACTATTTTGGTGAGGATGGATTCGATCACCTTATTGGTAGACTCCACCTAGTCGTTTGCTTGCAAGTGATACGGAGTGGACTTTCTATGACAAATTTTGTATTGATCCATGACTTCCTATACCAGATTAGAAGTAAACTGTGGCTCGTAAAAATCTCTCTAGGAACACGAAATCTAGTAAAAATTTCACTAAACAAAAATTCAACAACAAATTTTTCTATAGCAAAAGAAACAACTTTAGCCTCTACCCATTTTGTAACAAAATCAATGCAAACCAATATATGCTTTTTATTCATGGATGTTGGATTTATTGGTCCTACAAATTAGATAACCCATTTTTTGAAGGGATCAATCATAATGTGAGGACATAAAGGAATTTCATTGGCTTAAACAGGTTGACCCATTCGCTAACAGCTATCCCATCGCTTGACATACTGTTTGGCATCCTTAAACAAAGAAGGAAAAAAGTATCCAGCGTGTAAGATTTTATATGCAGTTCTCTTATCAACAAAGTGACCACCATAAGGTTCATCATGGGAAGATTTCAGTATATCAAATGCTTCTTCCTCTCTTACACATCTACGAATGATAAGATATGGTCCAGTGTAAAATAGGTCTCCTTGGATCCAAGAATATGCAATACTTTTTAATATGATATTCCGCTTTTCACGAGCAGATAAGTGAGATGGTGTTTTTCCAGTGACTAAATAGTTGGCTATGTTAGCAAACCATGGAGACTTTGTTGACACAACAAAAAGATGTTCATTAGGGAAATCATCATCAATAAGAATTACTTCACCAAGATTATTCAGTCTAGAAAGATAGTCAGCTACAACATTAGATTTTCCTAGTCTATCAACAATAGTAACATTAAATTCCTGCAAAAGTAGTAACCACCTAGTCACTCTACCACTAGGCAATGGTTTATTCATTAAATATTTTATCGCAGAATGATCAATATGCACAAAGACTTCATATCCTATGATGTAGTGTTTGAATTTATTGATAGCAAAAATTATGGCTAAAAACTCTTTCTTGGTCACTATATAGTTCAATTTGGTGGGTGACAAATTTTTACTGATGAAGTAAATAGCATAGGATTGTTTGTTCTCTTCTTGTCCTAAATATGCACCAATGGCAATATCTAAGGCATTAAAGGAAATGTGGAATGGAAGCGACCAGTTGGGACCTCTCAAAATTAGTGCCTACACTGATTTTTCCTTTATTGTCTCAAATACTGTTGGCAAGTTCTCAACCAGAAAATATCACTATCCTTAGCTAACGATTGGAAAAGGGGGGTAGCTATCCTAGAAAAGTTTTCAATGAACCTCCTGTAATAGCCCGCATGTCTCAGGAACCCTCTTACTTCCCTTTGTGTTTTGGGTGTAGGAAGACACCAAATAACTTCTATTTTGTCCGGGTCTACCTGGATACCTTTGTTGGAAACCAAATGTCCAAGGACTACTCTTGCTTTTCACATTAATCTACACTTTTTATCACTCAAATCAAGGTGAGCCTCTTGGCAACGTAAAATCACTTTTTCTAAATTTTTGAGGGCTTCTTGGAATGAGTTACCAAACACTGAAAAATCATCCATATAGATCTCAACACACTCGAGATAAGAAAAAATAGCTAGCACAACCCTTTGAAAGGTGGCTGGGGCATTACATAGTCCAAAGGGAAGCACTCGGTAAGAAAATGTACCCCATGGACCTGTAAAGGTGGTCTTATCCTGATCTACGGGTGCGATCAGAATTTGGTTGTACCCATTAAAGCCATCTAAAAATGAAAAGTACTTTTTACCAACAATGGTATCTAGCACCTAATCGATAAAAGGAAGGGGAAAGTAATCCTTGAGAGTGGCTTTATTAAGTTCTTGATAATCAATGCAGATGTTCCATCTCCCATCCTTTTTCAAGACTATTGACAATGGGGAGACCCACTGGCTATTAGATATAGGATATATAAAATTAGCATCCAAGAGTTTTTGTAATTCTTCTTTCACGACATCTCTTAGTGTAGGGTTCATGTGCCTTTGGGGTTGATGAACAAGTCATGCTCCCTCTTGAATATAAATATGGTGAGTATAGGTTTCAGGAGGTATACCTTTCATGTCCTTGTAACTCCATGCAAAGGCATCAAGGTGATAATGCAACAAACCAACAAGCTGCTCTTATTGAGATGAGTCCAGGTTTGAACTCATATGTAAGGATTTTCTCGGACTAATTTCAACAATAGTAGTCTTAGGCTCAAGAGTGCAGGAAGATGCTACTAAGACCAGTGATAAGGAGGGTTGAGAATCAAAATTTCCTTGAAAATTTGGACTAAAGATTTGAAGAAACATGTCTGAATTAGGCACTGTGTCCAGGTTATTAAGGAAATCTCGTAATTCACCCTCCTTGGTAGACTCGGTATGATGGTGGATCAAAGAAATAGGTTGAGTCTCCTCATCACTATTGTCGTAATCTAACCACAAAGTGTCCTTGAGCTCCTGAATAGATCTAGCAAGCGGGTATAAGGTGACTTTATTCCTAGAGTCTCCATGTGAAATATACATATCCCCAGAGTGGCATCCGATGTAAGCATCAGCTATGGCAAGCCATGGTCATCCCAAAATCAAGGGATGTGCACCCACAGGATTTTTTGGCTGTAGCATAATAAAGTTTGCAGGGTATTCCCAATAATCTATGGAGACAACCACATCATCCAGCACACCTTCTGTATTGATTTTTTATCTGTCTGCAAGTTCAAGCATAGTAGGGGTAGGATGAATATGGACCAACCCAAGCTGATCCATGGTCTGCCTAGTCATGACATTGATGGCTGCACCTAGGTCTATTAACACATTGGGGACAAGGATATCACCTATCTGAATAGAAACAACTGAGTTTCTAGGATCGGTGTACTTTTCCATTTGTGCACATCCTGTCATTAACTCGGCTGCTCGGCCAACAAATTGAATGGTCTGAGGTTCTACTCTCTTCCTCCCTAGATTTTTGAGACAGAGTTCCCTAATGATTTTCATGCAGATGGGGATCTCTCTAATAACCTGAAGCAAAGGGACCTTTATGCAAAGATTCCTCAGCTCAGAAGCCAGACTAGACTCGGGGTCACTCCTCTCCATAACTAGCCTCTCTGGATAGGGAGGCTGGTTTGAAGAAGATGGTAACTTTGATGGTGCGGGAATGGGCTGAATGGTGACATTGTTTTTCGAATGACCAGGAGTTTCCTCATTTTTCTCCTCAATGATCACCATGGGTTGTTTTTGTTTTTCTAGTTTGACTACCCTTCCCGATCTCAATTGAATCTCATGTATCCCAATCAGCAAGGTTTGGTGAATAGGAGAAGGGGGCGGTTCAATAGAATAGATCGATTGCACTACCTTATTATTAGGATTTGGTACCAGTTGAGTAGGAAAATTGGGTGGTCGAAAAGGTGGTGGTAAAGGTAATGGTGGCATCGGTTGACTTTGTTGAGGTAGGGGAGGAAAGGATGGTTGTGACATATGGTGAGGTGCATATGTAGGAGGATATGATGACATCTGTGTAGGATAGGACTGATGTGAATGGTTTGACCCTCTCCATCCTTGTTGCCAAAATTGAGGGGGTTGCCCATACTGATAATGGTTCCCATGTTGCAAAGGTTGAGAGTGATGAGTTTATAATAGGAATATGGATGTGCATTATGACCAAAAAAATGTGGTGAAGATTCAGGAACCATACCTGCACCTACCTGAGGCCAATTTCTCTGTGCTCCCATAGCATGTAATGGTTCAGGTTCAGAATGCTCTCCTTCAAGTACAACTTTTAATCCTGGTATGGAGGGCCATTTCGCGATGGCATGGTTTTCTGCACAAATCACACATTTTAAATCAGAAGGAAATTCTCTTAAATGATTCTTTTTCCTACATTTAGGACAAAAAATAGACAAAGACTCTTGTTCATCTACAAATTTCTGCTGAATTTTTAAAGAGTCTATTTGCTTGTTAATAGTATTCATTATTTCAATTTTCATATTGTCCATTTTATTCTCCAAACCAATAATCATAGCATCTGTAGATCCAAGTTTACTAGTTCTATTTTGATTTCCTCTACTGGATCTAGATTGATTCCTTGAAAATTTCCTGCACAAGTCACAAATTTGATTAAAAGTTTTCTGATAAATATCCCCTTGTCCAAATAAATTAAAACTATGCCTAGAATATTTAGTAAGTCCACATAAGAACAAGGTCCTGATAGTACTTATGTCAAATTTATGTTTTGACCTCTAGAGGATGTATAAAAATATCTCTAAGTAATCCTCCAAGGTCTCATCATCACCTTGCACAATGGTAAAGATCTCGTCCTGCATTTCTCTAGTTTTGCAATATTCCTGGTATTTAGTCAAAAACACTCTCTTCATTTGGTCCCAAGAAATTATAGTTTTCCCTTCGAGTCCCATGAACCAGCACAAGGCTGAGTCCTTGAGAGTTGCAGGGAATAAATTTAATTTCTGGGCATCTGAAGAGTAATCATAGCTTCTACATAGGATATCAAACTCAAAAAGAAAAGAATCAGGATCTTCATGCACCTTACCATAGAAATGAGGGAGAGCCGATGGCAGAATGTTCTTCATTTGAGTAGTTGTTTCAGAATCCACTATTGGAAATCCAAAGGTGGATTGTTTCTCAATTACTTGATTCTCGCCAGTTCCCTCAGCATGATCCTTGTGCCTTGCCATTTTTGTTCCCCTAATCGAACCACTCCCGCTAAAGTGAGAAGGTTGACTATGGCTCAAATTCATCTTTGGATCACCACTAGTTTCCTTCTTCCCCTTCCTGGGTTGTGTCATACCTGAACTATTGTCTCCAGAATCCAAGTGGACAGTTCCTGCGTGATGATTTTTTGTTTCTTTCAACTTTCTACCTGCAAAAGAAGGTCCAATATGAGAGAAAGTTTCAGATTTATTAGTGTTCCCTCAACCCTTATTGGGCTTCAGACCCTTAACCCTTTTAGGCATTCATATTAAAATAAAATCCAAAGAATGACAAAACTTTTAAATTTACAAAAAAAGAATCTTAAATCAGATTCCGCAAATGAATAAATAAATCAAAACTATGAAATACCTCAACAATAGAAGCACACTGCAGAAAAAATAAAAGTAGACTTACCCCTACTGCAAAGGAAATAAAACAAGTAAGTTCTTACCAAACTTTAGAAATGCCTCCCCAACAATGGCGCCAAAGTGTTGGGTGCAGGAATTGAAGTTCTGCAAACTCCTTTCAACACTTAATTTGACAACCTGGGGTTTCATACACTTCGAGGAATAGCACAGGAAATGCCAAGAAATGAAATGAAACTTCTCTAATTATATTCCTACTTATTTGATTACAAATTGCAGACTCGAAAGGAAAGATCACACAAAAATGAATACCAAGAAAACTCTGGTGCTGAATGAAAAGAATGTACTTTGCAGAAACTCAAATAAAGGAAACTCTCAATTCGTCATGAAAAATCTGAATCGATAAAATAAATATTTGAGATTCTCTTCAATATGGTTGTAAGACATAAGAATGATCCAGCTAATCGGGATGTCTGTCTTCCTCAAGATTTTCCTTCCTGTACCAAGCTGTCGTTCCTGTACTGCAACAAGGTTCCTGTACTGGAATGTTGTTCCTGTACTAGAGCAAAGCTTCTATACTGGAAGTATATATATTGGGCCCTTACTGAAGATCTTGACCTGCATACAAGAGCTCTAAGCCTTTGTACTAGAGCACTCTGTTCCTGTACTCGGAATGTCAATTCCTGTACTAGAACAGAGGTTCCTGTACTAGGAAACCAGAGTTCCTGTACTTGGTTTCCAAATTAGTTGTAAGAAATAAAATAATGTTAACTAAGAAAATAAATGCAAGGTGAAAACAGAACTGTAAAGTGAACTTATATAAGAAAAATGATTTGTTAACTAATCACATGCTTGGAAATGAAAGGTTCTTTCACAACCAAAGGGAATTTCTAGCAAAATAAGAAATCATTTTACTTGGAAAATACTTTGACCCAAACATCAGCAATCTATTTCCTAATATGACTGATCATTGAGTAAATTAGATCTACACCCTTATACAAATAATCATTTTAACTCAGGGAATACTTCTGATAAATTCAGTATTAAGTCCAACAACTAGTGCATGTACAAATCCAAGTAATGCAACAGTGTTTTAGTGAAAGCTTATTAACATTAATAAAATATAAATATGAACTTGAATACTGGAATATTCTTCACTAAAAATCCAAACACTATTTGCAAAAGAATAATAGACCTGCAGAAATAAGAATCACTGTCTGTAATGAGTAAATGAAACTTTCAACTTGCTCAAGCGAAAACACACCAGTGTAGGTAGCTAGATGTACATTTACTTTGTAAAGAAAAGGGCAACACACATTTGCAGGAAAGAATGGAAGGAAATAAAATTAAATGCAAATGAACCACACACACACCTGGATCCAGATCACACAGCTTGCAAGAAATTAAAGTCCATCATCTATGAAAGAATCCAAACATGATCTGCTTCACTAACCTTGCATGAAAATAAATCTAACACACCTTTAACGAAGGGAGAACGAGCTAGGTTGGCTGGGCCCTAGCCAACTAGCTCGTTTCCCTATAACGAAATAGAAAACTCCAAGCACTCAAATGGATCATCACAATGTTATCGAGACAAATAACTTCAAAATTGGCATGTTCCTTTGTATTAAGTTTCAAAGAGAGCAAATACACATCGTGGATCCCCGATCCAACCTAGAAATGGCAATACTCATAAATTACAGTTGGTAGAAAAATTTTAACACATCATCGCTAGCTAACATCTACGGAGAAACCCTATTAAATACATGCTTCAGCTCTTAGCCACAAAAAAAATATAACAATATGATATATTAATCCTTTCATTTGTTCGCAAAAGGTCTAAACAATGGTTTTGCAACTGAAGTCCAGCCTTCATATCCTGCCTTCTTCTCTAAGCATCGAGCCCAACAAGGAAACTGATCTCTTAGACAAGAAATCCATGCAGTCTACTGAGTTGTCCCATCCATAAGCGGTGAGTCAAAGAAAAATTAACAGGGGCTCGAAAGTGCAAGAATGTTGACCGATACAAGCACGATTCCTACACCAACCCAATCTCTCACATAGATTAACACTTTGGTTCCATCGAATTACTTAGGAAAGGAATATATTAGTTGCAAAGACATTTTAAGATATAAAACCTGTAAATTTAATGATTAAGTACATATATAAACTTTGAATATGAAAAACATAAGAGGAGTGCAAGAATGTGTGAAATTGGGAAAAAGTACAGGAATAGATAGGCCTTCATGGTTAAAATAGGGGTTAAGGTGGTGTGTTTGGGATAGGATAGAGACCAAAAAGTAGGAAAATTCTATCCACCAACAGTCTCGGGAGAATAAATGTTGGCGATGGCATGGAGTGAGATAATTAGATCATCTGGCGTAGCTATAGTATTAGTGTGTGGGGCTATAAGTGGTTCACCCTCTTCCTCCTCAAGCACCTTAGTGGATGGAGCTTCACCGACGGAGTTGTTTTCAGTAGCATCGATTTGAAATAATTTTGGTTCCTTGCACTTATGTCTTAGGGAGTATTTGTCATCACAGTGGTAATAGAGTCCTTGTTTCCTTCTTTCGGCCATTTCTGCTGATGATACCTTTTAAAACTTAAGTGTTTGGGTGGGGCTCGTAGCCAGGGTGGGACGTGCATGTGTGTCGAAATTTGTACAATTGGATTGGGCATTTAAAACGACTTCTACTTCTAAGGCCTTGTTGCATGCTTCCAATCAAGTAGTTAGGTGATGCATTCAAACATAGGCTTGGATGGATTCCTTTAGGCCATTGATGAAACATTCCAAGTAAAAGGAATCTTCAAGTCCTTCAGTATGGATTGCCAATTGTTCAAAGGATACAATGTAGTCCCATACTATACCTGTTTTCCTCAGCTTAGTGAGACAACCCAAAAAGTGAGATTCTTGATCAAAATGGTCACAAATGGCTTTTGAAAACATGTTCCATGTTAGCCTCCCTAGATTATGCCACTTCCACCACTGCCATTTCTCTTGGTCAAATAAAGAGATCCCACATGTAGTTTAGTGTCATCATTCCATATATTATTAAGCTGAAAATATTGTTCCATTTGTGCCAACCATATATTTGGGTTGGAGCCATCAAATTTTTACATGTACAACTTGGTTGTCCGGTGGCTCGAATATTGGTGACTTTCATGGAAATGAATGTGATGGATCGATTCTCCTTCTACATTTGCATCAACACTGTGTTCCTCCCTCATGGGTTCAAGATACATCCTAAGGGCTTCCAATACTTTTATGATTTTGTTGTTAAGGGATGCTAGGAAGTCATTGACTTTTTCCTTGAGGACTTCAAATTTTTCTGCAGCCATAACTTGAGACTAAGTACCATGTATACACTAGCCCTAGCCAAATTTTGAGCTTACTTAAGAGTAGTATGGTTGAAAATAGGGTAAGCTCAGTATTCTAGTGATGTGGGTCACTTGAAGCTGCATCTAGAAAAATTTGGGACTACATGAAAATTGGGGGCTTACAGGTGAATGGTAGCACTATGATCAGCTCGTTGACCTGAATCTTATGGGCTAGGTCTCTTGCAAGTGTCCCATTCTTATAGACCATTTTTTCACATCCTATCAGTGAGCCTCCTAATGGGATCAACCAACATCCTATTCCCCCTTATCACCATCTTGCACAAAGCCCTAAGCATGTACCTTTCATTTCCCATAGTTTTAGCCCTAAAATGCTTCATCTGAGCCAATTTGAGGACCAACACTCCCTGTAAGCCTACTGGGGTGCATTCACTAGCATGTTTCTCCATTATGGCATGTGTTGGTCACCAGCAAGTTTCTTCCCTTTGCACCTATGTTGGTTCTAGAAATCTAGGAGAATGATCGGGATTATGGAAGCTTCCCCTTTTAGGAGGTTCCAAAAGTTGTTTCGACTACTTACCTTTGATAAAACATTTGGATCCTATCCTTCTATACATTGGATTTTTCACCACTTATCCTTTGATCCTATCCCTCGATCAAAGGTGGATTGCTTACCCTAGATTGGTAATTTGATAAGAACTCCCAACTTACCTTACTTCCCAATATCTTCCCAGCCGTGTATGTGGTTGGGGGTTGGATTTTGGAGATTGATTATGCCTTTATGTTGTTGTAGTGAGTGATCATCGTCTCATGTATTTAGGGTGATTGGAGATGCATATTGTGAAAAGGAAAGGATAATTCAACAACTTGGAGGAGATATTCTACAAGATCAACTACTACTAATGGTTGTAATCTCCTTCCATTTATATTAATGCAAAGAATTCATTGTTTTATTATATGTGATGTTGTTATTTCACTTATTTCAATACCATGTTTATCTATTGAATGAAGTACTTAGATGATACTACATAGATCTAGTAGTTTCTTGGCTTGTGTTATTTGACTGTGGTAGTTCTAATTTTGGAAAATCGAAGTTGGAATTGGAGCTTCCAAGCTAAAGGAGTGAACTACGGGAAGGATTCCAGGTAGGCCTCACTCCGTCATCTGTTTACTTTAAGGAAAATCATTGTGTTCCTTGTCTCTATTTTTTTCTAAGTTAGCCGTCGACCTAGAGGGGATACTTTTGGCTGCAATCACAAACCCCGTATAACAAATTGGTGACTCCACTGGGGAACAAAGTATTCCTGTGGTGGTTTCCTTGTCCCTTGTGTTTGATTTCCTCCTCGACAGATGTTTGTTGTATCATCCAACCAAGAACAGACCTAGGAAGTGATTTCATTGAGCCTTTTTTGCAATTTTTGTGCCGGAATTCTCTTTCCCAAGTCCAACGCACATGTTATGCCTTTGACAGAGCGTTGCACCTCACCTTGGACCACTCTGCACTAGCGTTACAATGCACTGGTGCCTTTTCTCCACCAGCGTTGGCCCTTGTTTGTGTATGATTTTTGCCTTGGTTCTTGAGCCTCTCTTTGGTCAACCTACTTCTAGCTGAAATTCCCTTAGTCTTGATTGTCTTGTGTTATCACCAAAAAATGATCACCTAGCCATTTCTCACTAGGTGGATCGAAATACACCATATAGATTTAATTTTACCATAGTAAAATCACTTTCACTATGGAAAATAATTTAGTAAACCACCTTTATTAAGTTATTTTCTGATTTAAATAAAAGAAACCCATGAGAATAATTAGATAAATCATTATTTGTTTATTTTTCTCTAGGAATAATTATTAAATCATTATTTAAATAATTATTCCTTATCACATTTGACTAAATCCCTTAGGAATATTTAAATAAATCATTATTTATTTAAATTTCCTTATTTTTGTTATTAGAATAATTATTAAATCACTATTTAATAATTATTTTGATTTCACACCTTTCTTGTTTCTTGCGAAATAATTAATAAATCATTTTATTTGTTAATTATTTATAAATAAAGGTATTTAACCATTTTAAATACCTTTTCTCTCTCCAATAAATATACTAAAGTATTCCAAGTAGTTAGATCTAAATTTCGTTAATAATATTTTATTATTCTCCAATTTCGATATTAACTCCATACTTTTCTATATAAAGGAGGGGTTTTCATTCATTTTTCACCATGATCATTATCATCGTCAACATTATCGTCATTTTTCTTGAGCTCCCATTTTGAGTTCTTCACTTCTTTTTGGGTTTTTCATGCATTGAGGGAGAGAATCAATTTCTGAAGCATCAAGGATATCAAAGGACCCATCCCACAGATGGGAACTTACAAATCAATCTGTAGATCTCCTTCACCAGGTGTTATCAATAAAAGATTTATTCATTTAAAATAGTCTTTCCAATTGGGTTATTATCCTAGATATTTTATATTTCTTCTTTCGTTTTTTGATTATATCTTCTCTTACGGCATGTTTTCTATTTGTGTTTCAGATCTAAGACGATAATAGCCATCAACTTGTTGTTAGGGTCACTTGTCACCTAGTGACTTAAGTGAAGTATTTTTGGTACACCTTCCAAGAATTTTCACACTAACAAATGGTGGTACCCGCACCAGTGTGGTCACTCCTCTCTTACGTGCATTTATAGTTGGTTTAAGTCTTCCAGATTTTAGCCAGCTTATCAATTATCCTCTTCTCCATGATCCCTCCATACATCCCCAAGTTTGAAGGTAATCCTGGAGAAGATCGAACTAATCATGTTCACTCCTTCCATATATGGTGTTCATCCAATTCCATTATCGAATACTCCATTCATCTGCGTTTGTTCCAACACATGCTCACTAGAGTTGCTGCTAAGTGGTATGTCGATCAGACCATAGCAACCCATTCCACTTTAACGACTCTTGCCACAACCTTTCTTTCATATTTCTAGTTACCTCTCTGTTATGATAAGGATACTGAACTCTTGACTTCTTTCCATCAAACTTCTTCCACTCGCCTTTCCGACCATGTTCAAGAATGGCGTAGAAGGAGGAGCATCTATAGAGCTCCTGACTTTGAAGACTAAGTCTATATGGATTGGATTCTTACATCATTTTTGGCCCCCATTTCCAAATATTTTGCGTCACACTTTCCTTGGTCTAAGGAAGAAGCACTCCAAATAGCTCTAAAATTTGATCTAATTTACGCCCAGTCAGGTTATGTTTACACTGTCATCCCCATTCTACCTCGGCCTGGTGCTGCTAATGCACTGGGGGAATCTCATGTTGCAGATGGAATAGTTGGAACCATTTCACACCCTCAACCATATGCTCCACCTCATATGAGTTATGGTCAACCTCAGAGAGGGACCAGTTCCATTTACAATTATCCCTCTCCCAATCCTCCTCAGGGCAATCCTTATTCAGGTCCTAGCACACCATATGCATATCCCCATCTGCATCAAAATATGCTAGGGCCATTTTTTTCTCCCCTTTCTTATACCAATCTTTCCCCGTCTCCTTATTATTAGTATGCACATCCTAGCGCTCCGTCTCATTTGCTACCAGTGCCCCAACTCCCCATGCCTACTCCCCCTCAGCCGCAACAACCACCTCCTCCTCAAGGACAAGTGTATGCTCAACAGAGTGGACCCAATCCCCCTAACCCGAAGAAAAGGAACAAGGGGAAGGGTAATAGGAACCAATAGTATCAAGGTAATCAAGGAAACCAAGGTCCTCCACCTAATGCTCCTTATGGTCATCAACCTAATCCCGTAACCCAGCAACAGGGTGGTCAGCCCAAGTAGAAGAAGGGTCGTTGTATGAACAAACCTTGTGCTTGTTTCGGATTCTATGGCCATTATACCCATGAGTGTCCTCTTTTACCTCAGATGCAGCAAGTATGGGAAGCTCAAGAAGCATATTGAGGATCGCAGACCACCGCTTCTCTTCCTCCTACTCGATCTCAACCGAATATGCTTACCAATCCTTTTCCTCGCCAAGGATACATCGTTGCCCAACCTCCAAAAGTTCAAGAAGCTCAACCAGCTCCACCATCTGGTGACCATGACTATCAGATTCTTATGATGAATTCTGATGAGGTATATACCAATCAAGTCAACCTTCAAACTCGGTCGCGCTAGTATGACAAGCCACCTGCAAAGTTTGCGACTGAGTCTCAGCCCAAAGTGTCCACTGAGCCTTTATCATCACCCAACAGTACCTTACAGATCCCTCCGCCTATGTTTTAGGTTATTCCCAAGATCCCCAAAGGTCCATTACATCGAAATACTAGTTCTACCAAAGTCACCCATACATATAACATAGTAGATGATTTATCATAGTCTCCTACTGCCATGCCAATGTTGGAAGTTATCTAGACATGCCCATCACAAAAAAAAGCTCTAATATTTTCTCTAGGCACCATGGACCCTCAGAATTATCAGATGATTTTCTTTCATGTTGACAAGTCATAAAATCATCCCTTAGCTTCATCCATTGCATTTCAAATTTCATTCTCCATTCAAAATGCCACTATTCAGCGGTGTATCATTGATGAAGGTGCATCCACCTAGGTGATGGCCACTAATGTTTGGAAGAAACTTGGTTCCCCTAACCTATCTCCATCCACCATCACTCTGCATACATGGGATGGTCATCCTTCAGTACAACCCCTTGGCTTATATCACAACTCCCCAGTCACAGTTTCCGGCAAGACTATTTGTATCGGCATTGAAGTCATTGATGCTCCCTTAGACTATAACATCCTTTTGGTTCATATTTATACTTATTTTATGTCAATTTTCGCATCTTTGGTTCACCATAAGATGTGCTTTCCCCACAATGGAAAGATTGTTACAATTGATTAGTTGACGTACTATGATCCAAAAGCCCAGACTTCACCTTAGTCCAACATTTCTTCTATGGCTGATAATAAGACTGTCTCGTTTGTCTCTCTAGGAGTCTATAAATATTCCTCTTTTCTTGGTGCTTACTATGGCCCACCGCCTACTCCTTCTAAACCTAGGTCATCGAGTGTTTTCATGCTCCAAGCATCATGGGCTGCCCACAAATGGTTCAGTATGCCCTCACAGCAGACCACACCTCCAAAACCTATTATGACTGACTCAATCCCACCTACTGGTACAACTCCTCAAGGATAACTTCATTCTGCTAGTTTCTCTCCTAATCCATTTCCATCCATAACCGTTCCCCTAGGCCTTAACCATTGTGGAATAGTTCCTCCAGGCCATTATCCGTTTGGTCAGATACCATTATTATTCCCACCCCGTGGATTCTATTCTACACCTATCATGGCTACATTGAGTTTACCCAATATTACCTTAGGGGTCCCAGTCTGGTACATTGACCCCCCAGCAAACACTCACTACAAGAAAAAAGGACATTGGTGAGGGGTGAAAAATGTCACCTTAAGCTCATTGGTGATGGTCAAAAGAGCCTTCGTCACCAAAAATTGTACGTCACCAAAAGTAGAATCGCCAAAAGTATAGGTGTTGTAGTGACATTCAAAGTCCGTCACCAATAATGATTTATAATGACGGATAGTGACCTTCACCATTTCATATGAGCCATGGTGACGAACCATAGCCTCTGTCTCCAAAAACTGAACGTCACCAAAGGTGGCATCACCAAAAGTATAGGTGTTGTAGTGACATTCAAAGTCCGTCACCAATAATGATTTATAATGACAAATAGTGACCGTCACCATCTCATATGAGAAATGGTGACAGACGATAGCCTCCGTCACAAAAAACTGAACATCACCAAAGGTGGCGTCACCAAAAGTATAGGTGTTATGGTGACATTAAAGATTCATCACAAATATTGATTATAATGACAGATAGTGACCGTCATCATTTCATATGAACAACAATGATTTATTATGATGGACCTTTCATGGCCATCACTATTGGAGCATATATATGCTGACGTTTGTTGACCCTCACCAAAAGCCACATTGCCATAAGTATAGGTGTTGTGGTGACATTCAAGGTCCGTCACGAATAATGACTATAATGACAGACATCGACTGTCATGATTTCATATCAACAACAACGATTTATGGTTACAGACCTTTGAGGTTCGTCACTATTGATGCATATATATGGTGGCGTTCGTTGACTGTCACCATTTCATATTTTGGTGACGGTTGAAAAATGTCACCAAAGCTCACTGGTGATGGTCAAAATCTCATTCCATATGGATCATGTCAGGGCACAATGGAATCGAACCACCAACCTCCTGCTTGTAAAGAAGGTGCTCTTCCATTGAGCTAGCACCCTTTAAAGAAATAGACTTTTAAAATTAGACCTTGAAACTTAATAAATTGTAAATTCTACAACTTTCAATAAATTAAAGTCTTGACAATATTTTACTAAACAAGCAAAGCAACATCAAAGCTACAGGTCCCTACCTAATGGTTATGGAAGTTATGAAAATTGGGTGGAGGGAAAAATAATTATGTATAAGAAAATAAATATGTTCAGTTGAATACTCAATTAGAAGTGAAAGTCTGAAGACATTTATAATATATAAATGACCTATAACTAGAAAATTCACCAAATATTGCAAATGAAACATCATAAGTTGATAACATATGGAAGAAGAACATTGATGAAGACAGATGCAATATGTTATAGGTTGAGTGAAAGAAAAACCTCAACGTTGTTGTTGTTTGGTGTTTAGATATCTGAATGATATCTAAACTTCTGTGCAAATGTAACACGGATCTTCGGAAACCATGAACAACATATGATTATATATATATATATCCCCTTTACATAAACCAACATGCAATTTGGAATTTCACAAGTCCACACTCAAAACATGACAACAACCAACAAATAAAAGAAATTGACTTGGACATAAAGCAATAGCTTCACTTTCATTCTTGAGCTGCTTCTGTTTATTTGAATTTGACTGATGACATTCTTTATCTGACAAGGAATCAAAATCATCACTAGTATTAAATTCATCCAATACTGAATTTGGATATCCCACTAACATCTGCATTTTTGTTGACATGCCTGAAAACCATGGAGTTTCCTGTTGATAGTAGAATAAGATGTGTGCTTGCTGCTCAAGAACACATTCCTTATTAACCATTGTTACCTGAAAAAAACCAAAGAGACAACACAATATCAGCATACATAAAATCCCCTACCGAAATATAATCATAACTTAGAAAAGAAGTCTAAAAGATGTTCTTAATTAGTAAACTTTGTATTTGGAAATACTGTTTCTTTATATTTAAAAAGGCTATGTTGTACAACACTTCTGTCTATTTATCCAAGCAATTATATCATAGCATATGTCACACAGTAGCAATCTACAGTACCTAAAGTAAAAAGACAAATTTACTCAAGAAAATAGATTTAGAAAAGAGATTTGAAAACTATAAGTTTGTCATCAAAGCTTTACTTAATTTAACAACAAACTAGTTGGAGTTTGAAAATCAAAATCATAAATAAGAAATGAATAGGACAATGGCCAAAGTCATTATTCATACAAATAAAGCTAGAGTCACTATTTCCATTGCAGATAACTGAAATTTGGGCAGTGGTCTAACAATTAGAGCTTATTTTTTGGGAAGAATTGTCTATACCATCATTTTTTTTCCATGGTCTGTTGTGTCTCTAGATATAGATCAGATAGCTTTCCATTCTCAAGTTCTACCTTTCAAGTACTGATTTCTGGCTCACCCTTTAAAACGCAATTCTACCACTCCATTTTATTTTGTTTTTTCAAGATAATTGGCAGGACCTTCCCATCCTCTATTTTACATAATCAATAACCATCCATCAATGATATAAAGAATAATAGATACACAACAAAGGCCAAAGATGTTCTTGTTGTATACCTATGTTCTAGGACTCATCTGACCTTACTGGTGCAAAGAGTTCACCCTGAAAAAATAACATCCACGTGGAATTTAGAATTTTTTTTAAAATCAAGCTCCAAGTAAACCAATCAAAATATGAACATCCTTTTAATCAATAAAATCTCTGACTTAAAATAAAAGTGGCCTAGAATTGAATGTTATATCAACCATGTCAAGTAACTAACATCAAGTGAGAAATACAATCCATGCATATTGGATTAGTGAAATAATTGATCTGGTAAAGCTCAAAAACACATGACTTAGAGCTAAGAAATGCAAATAAATGACTTAGAACTAATACATGAGGTTGCCCTTTTAACCCTATCGTTAAATAACTATTCTTTATGTCACTTACCATTAAACTTTTTTTGATACCGGGTGGAAGTGGTATTGCAACATTAACCTCTGATAGTCTATTTCCATGACTACTTCTCAAGATCTGCTCCATCACCAGCATTTGGGGCTAGATAAGATACATGCAAAAACCATCAACATGAAAATCAAAATTACATCCTTGTAAAAAAATGGGAGGAAAAAAAAAATCCACAAATTGAAACAGACTGTAGGATACCTCATTCCTACAACATGATTATCTTTTCATGAACAATAAAAAAATAAATCAGGAGAAATGTAATTTTTGCCACATTTTGACAATCAAATCTTTTGCATATTCTATGAACAATTGATGAAAAAAGTCAGCTAAAGCTTGTCAGCATCAAGATTATAGTAAAACATAAAGAAACTGCTCCAACACATATATAATCCTAAACATAAGTATCTATACATATAAGTATTTATTGAGGACATTGTATTTTGTGAAAATATTGAAGTCAAATCTTTGAAATAACACAATTTATGGTACCACTACCTTATGAAGTCCATTCATTCGAGTATTTACGAAGTCCATTTAGGAATTTATTCAAAGTTCAAAGTTCAAACAATTAACATGTAGCCTAAAAAAACTCAGATTTGAAAAGGAGATAACCCAAATATGTAGAGTATATATCTCACATTTATATATCCTAATTTCTAGACATTGAAATGACACATTTTAGCATACTATTGTGAATTCAGCCCAAAATGCTAGAAAAAAATATTGATGGTTATTTTGCTAATATAGAAGTTTTATACATGCATTTATTTAAACAGTTAGCTTGCAATGTCAAACATATCTAAGGATGCACACAATACGTTGCATCTTTAGCACTAGTGTGTGAACTTGAGACAATGAAGTCCAACATCAATAGTTTGCCTACAATATGCATTAGCAGAATAGGTGAACAATAGTATTGTAGGTATGAGTTATGAATATATGTATTGCAGGCCAATAAGAGTATGGTTGGAACATTCATGTACAACTCTTCCAATTTTGCCTATAATTTTCACTGCTCTAATAGGTGAACAATAGAACTATAGGTGTGCATTCTGGATCACTTATCTAAATCCAACACCTTCAGCATAGAAATTTCAAATAATATGCCTAGAAGTAGTAGGTAATTTTCAAAATGAAAGAGTTGGCTTGATTGTTTCTGGAGAAGACTAGATTCTTACATTGTTCAATGTAAATTCATGACACTTTTCCAAGCTTAAATGGAACAAAAAAGGAACCAACCTAGAAGGTTATTTAAAGAATCCTTACTTAGCTAAGGTAAAATGTTAGCCCTTTTTTGTCAAAAAGAATAAATGTAAAAAATTTAAGAAATACAGTGAAGAGACTGTAAAATGTTCTTATCAAACCACTAATGTAAACAAAGCTAAGAAATATTGCTTTGTAGAAGAGATATTCATGGTCAAATTAACAAGAAGTGACCTTTTAGCATAGTTAATGCACTAGTGCTCATGTCGTAGTGTCCCAGGGCATGCTAGGGACTACAGGGAGTTCTCATGTACATCTAGAGAAGAGGTGGGGAGACATCGAGCTGTAGTTAGGAGGACTACAATTGATCAGGGGCAGATACTTGAGGTACCCAACCTCTTGGATTATACCTTACTACGGGAGCCCCGAAGAGAGAGTAGTAGGACTGTAGGATGTGGGTAGAGATGGATGCGGATGAAGCAGCAGAGAGTGCTATAGTGCAGGAGTCCCCGGGAAATGTGAGGCTAGCAGGCTGCAATAGTGTGAGCCCTAGTTACGGTCACAAAGGAGCCCTAGCTGTAGTCATGAAGGGAGACCTAGACGCAGTCTTGAAGGAGCTCTAGCCATAGTTGAAAAGGAAGCCCTAGCTACAGTAAAAGGCAGCCCTAACCGTAGTCAAAAGGAGGCTTAGCCACAACAAGAGAGAGGCCTAAGATGCAGTCTAGAGAGAGGCCTAAGATGATGTCAAGAGAGGCATAAAGACACAGTCAAGAGAGGCTAGATACGTAGCAAAAGGAAGGCTCTTATCCATAGCAAAGGAGGCCTTAATCCGTAGCAAGAGGGAGGCCCTTATTAGTGTTGGATACCTATACCAATAGGTTTCATATTTCATGATTGGCCAAGGAAAGTCCAAATATGCTCTGCTTTGATATCACAAAGATCCCATATTTCCTAGAGAACAAGAGGTGTGTAAAGTGTTTTCAAATATTGATGACCTTATTTCAAATTTTGATGGATGATCCAATAGTTTAATCTGGATCATGCCCTGAGTTCAATTTTGTGCTATAGACTAGAGAAAGAAGTCTGTCCAAACTGCTTAATCTTGGCAGACAACTAGTTTAGGTAGAGAAGAAAAGGATCCCAACAGCCTAATCTGGGACCTTGGAAGAGATAAGGGTAGAAATAGATAGAAAAGAATAAAGAAAAAGCCAAAGAAAAGAAAAGGAAAGTAAGGGTTTGCAAGTCCAAGTGCACCCTCCAATGGAGAAACAAAAAATGCTAGGAAAATAGCTGGGTAAGTAGTTGTGGTTGCAGAAAGGGCATTTTCACCATTGCACATATGTCAAAAGATGTATTGCCAAGGCAAAATCTATCAATGGACAAAGTGGTTAATTCCATCAAATTGCAGCAAGGAGCATGACTAACCTCCCTTTCCCTTTCATTTCATTATTAACATTCCCTTTTCAGCTGAGATTCATGGAGAGAGATCATGGTTTTATGGTGGTTCTTGTTCATACAAAGGCCACATTTCTTGTCTAAGATCTTTTCATTTTGATCTACTCTCAAAACTAAATCAATTTCAGATAAACTCAGTAAGATCCCCTCATTTGCCCCTTTCATTCATATTAACCTCTAATTCTACTATATAGCTCCCCTATCTTACCCTTCCCCTAATAATATTAACACTATGGTGTATAAAGCCCCAAATTCTATAAATACTCCTCCCCTTGGCATTTTAGCCATATGTTCTTCAAAAGGAACCAAAGTGACCTCTGGTCACCTTGGTGAACCTATCACGTCCCTTTCCCCCTTGCTACAAGCCAACTTGCCCCTCAAACCACCATTTGCATTGAAAAAACCCCTATAAACCCTCTTTTACCCTTAAAATCCTTTGCAAAAAATTACCCAAAGTCTAAAAAGCCCGCCTCTAGCACATTTCCAAAAGGTTAGCGCGCAGTTTGTTTTAATGAAAAACATTGAAAAACAATCAAAAAACCCACAACCCAAAGTTTTTCGCCCGCGCATATACTCCGAGCACGTTGTTGCTCCGCCCACCGTCGGATCAGGTCCCGAGGATCCGACGATTCACAGCAATATCGGAGCGGCCCCCATGGTGGTCCTTTACCACCCGAGAAAGTGACGTTGCGTCACGTCAGGGCCAGTCCACGCGTCGCACAATGAAGGCTCTCGGAGCCAGGCCTGACACTTTCAGCGCCGTACCCAGACCGCCCCGAGAGACCGTAGCGGCTAGCCTTAACCATAACCGCTACGGTCCGGACCGCCAGCTGCCCTCCTATGTCATATCGCCACGTCATTTCTGCTTATCCTTTTGCCGTTGATTGGTCCACCTCGCTGATGACATGGCTGCCACCTCATCGCCCCCATGGACCAATAGCTTACCGCCACATCACCTGATGACGTCAGCTGACGTCACCTCACCTTGACCCACCAATGACGTCATGCTGACGTCATCACTAAAAAGCGCCAAAATGGTAAAAAGGTCCATATTAACCCAAAAAACCGTGTTTTTCTCACTTTTTACTCCTGTCGCTACTTCGGCTCTGCATGGCTGTTTACGTCCAAATTTTCGCCAACCTGCTCAGTTAACCAAGGCGACCTCCAGAGCTCCAACCGTGCACGCCCATGCGACCTCTGTTCGTCAATTAACAGGTATTTACCGTTTGCTGCCCTCCATACGCCTGTTATTGAAATTAAAGTTACTCAGAGGGCTAAGGAGACCTTAAAAATTATATTTTCACCGGCCATTTCCCTCTGCACGTCCACATTTGCAACTGTGAAGTCCAAAAACACCAGCTGAGCCTTAATACCTGTAATTTCGCTCAAAAAACAACATTCATCGCGTATTCCCGGCAAATTTCTTGTTAAACTCAATTCACCCGCTAAAAGAGGACATAGTGAGACCATAGAGAAGCCCTGCTCCTGAAACAAACAGTATTTCAACTGCTGTTGTGTAAATTCCTCCTCTGGTATCTGAGATACAAACTGTTTTTACAGAAAATCACTTCTATTCTGTGTTGCTTCCATTAAACCATCCACCTACAATTGTTGAACTTTGAAGAAGATCATGGAGACTCCCGTTGCTCTCAACATCAAGCCCCTCAATGCCCCTCACCAGGAATTGGAGTGGAAAGCCCTGGGAGATATGGATTACCAAATGCTGGACTGGTTTCTTATGGGCTCCAAATATAATATTCAGATGCTGAATGAGTTGAAAGCCCAGCATCTTAGTGGAGCATACATTTTGGGAATCTGGGACTCAAACCTGCCAATCTATAACCTCCCCCAGGTAAATCCTATGCCAGAGTTGATATACAGCTGCCAGGAATGCTATGACCCAAGCCGAAGAGCTGTCATTAGCCCCTCAGGCTTAGTTTTGTTCCAGATCACCTCAGAAAGTATTAATGAGATGCTGCACTTCCATACTGCCAAGCAATTGACCCCCCTCAATATGCAGAATTTGATAAAGAGAGGGAGCAAGCTGTCAAGTGACCAACTCATTAAAATTAATCAGCTGTTTGTGAAACCAGGCTCTGAATCCTGCAGAACTCCTCCTATTGGATATCAGTACTTGAATGAATTTGGCAGGATGTTAGTGGATTTGATCAGCTATGCCCTAGGATTCAAGGGAATGGAGGATGTGGATGAAACCATAATAGCAATGCTGTCTCTATTCTCTCCTGGTAAGCCCCCAGCTGTGCATTATGATTATGCTACATACATTGCAGATAAAATCCATGACCAGTTTATGAACTTGAAGAGAGAAAGACTATTCAGGTATACCTCATACATATACCACCTCTTCTTGTTTTATCAACCAGCTACCTTCTCTTTTCCTTTGAAGCAACTCAATGCCCAAGGAAATCCAAGATCAGTGGTGTTCTGGACCTCTGTCTTTCACTATACATCTGTGTCACCTTACACATACAATGAGTTCATTGACTTATTCATTTATCCAGCCTTGACAGTATTGCATGGTGTTCCTCCTCCAAGGCTAACTGATGATATGAAGAGAGTTCTTCACCTAAACAAAACCTACAGCATTGGTAATTGGTACCTCTACCAAAACCACACAGTCATCAGAATATATGGCTGTGAGTTGACACCTTTTAGATTGCTAAGGTATGTCCCCATGAGGCTTTTTGCCTTGGAATATTTCAGACAGTTTGGCAACTCAGACTACCTGCATTTTCAGAGCAAGAACAAGAAGTCACAGCTAAAGGTGAGGAGCCAGCTGGGTCCTTTCCTATATAACAAAAAAGAGGAGGGATGGAAAGAGGCAAACACTATCCTGGAAGGCCTCAGACTGCAAACTAGTTTTGAATGGATACCCTATGACCCCAATCATTTTGTCTCCCTCAGGAGGATAAAATACAAATTGGGTAGTTATGCACACAAGAGACAACCTGAGATTGAACAGTATGCCAATGCATTAAGCTGGGAAGAGGGTACCTTAGAAGAAGAAATAACTGCTGAAGAGCTTCTAGAAAGAGAAGCTAGAAATATACAAAAGCAAGCTGACTTGGAAAATTGTGGACAGGTTCCTCATTCATACAGAAGACAGCTTGGATCAGCCGCTTCATCATCAACAACACAGCAGCAAGCTGCCGGGAAAACACCACAAACAGCCAGTAAAGATAAAGGGAAACAGGTGGAACAGCCACCTCCATTGACAGAAGAGCAAGTGGAAACATTGGTTCAACAACAAGAAGAGATGGAGCAGCAGCAAGAAGGGCAACAGCAAGAAGAAGTGCCACTTAAGGAACAGCAACCCTTGCAGCAAGAAAGGGTGATTGACACTCCTAGTTCCACTGAGCAACAGGCTCAGAATATAGTGCCTCCTAGGGCAGAAACTACTTTTGATCCCTCGGTCCTCCAAACCCCACAAAAGGAGGACTTAACCAGGAAAAGAGATAGAGAGACTCCCCTGACCTCATCCATCAATCAGGGAGAGAAAAGACAAAGGTTAAATGACTTTCCAGAGGATGACATAGCAATAAGACAAGCATCGGGCATGGGCCCACCCAGCCGAGAAGTGTCAGCCAGTTCATTCCAGCATGAACATGATAGAGCTATGGGAGGAGAGGTCAGTTCCTCCAGCCAGCACCAAGAAGGACAAGTAAGCATCAAACAACAATTTATCGACATTAAAATGAGGAGTGATCCTATTAAAATACAGCTGTACAATCATTTGCTGAACCTGGCTCCCACCAATCAGCAAAGACTCATGTCTGCCTTTGATGTAAGTGAAGGCAAAATGATCATGAGTCACTTCATGCCCACAACTCTGCATCCCCAATCTACCTCGGATTACCTAAGGACCAACATGGAGGTTCTGGCTAAAGACATACACCCTATGGATAAAATCGAGTTACATAAACAAACTGGTGAAATGGTGTATGCCTCCTTGGCAGATGAAACATTGGAAAATTATAAATTGAAGAGCAGCCTGGATAATACAGCCTCTCAGCTAGAATTGGAGAGGGCTTCATCACAAGCCAAGGACAACAGAATCAAGTCCTTGGAGGATGTAATTATAGAAATAGGACATGACCCTAAAGATGTTAAAGGTATCCAAGAATTGTTAAAGATAAGGGATCAAGACATGGCTGCCTTAAGGAGGAAAATCAAGCTCCCAGCCACCATCCATCCTCAAACAGATGAAGTTGCTCAGCAAAGGCTAGAAAAGGATGCTACGGATTTGATGATATCCTTATACAAGGAGCTGGTTCGGACTCAAGACCAGCTAGGACAATCAGAAGCTGCAAAGGCAGCATTACAGACAACATTGAAACAGAGAGAAGAGGGCCAAACTTCCCAGCCCCCTCCGGAAGTAATCAATCTTGAAGAAGCTCCTCCAACAACTACTCTTCCTCCTCAGCAGACAGAAACTACAGCACCATCTACAGCAACAACTACGCCAACAACAGAGCAGACTCCTAGTCTGGATATGCAGAGGCTGCAAGCTGAGATCCAAGTTCTTGAATCCCAAATGAAAGAGCTTGATGAAGTCAAAAGATCTTTGACTAAGGTGAATGAAAGATTTGACAAAAGCAAGCAGAATGAGGCAGCAAAGGAAAGAGAGGTAAAAGCTCTAAAAAAGAGAATAGCTGAACTAGAAAAGGAGCTTGCACTAGAAAAAGTAACAGCAGAATTAAAAGCAGTCCTCTGGGGCAACATTGGCCGATCCATCACCAATCAGTGGCAATATATTGAGACTATGGATGAGCAAATAGTACTCATCACAAAGTCAAACAAGGAAATACACAGAGCTAGAGCAAGCCTTGGCCACATGCCAGATGCTGCCAGCAGAATGATCAATATTTTAAATAACAAAACTAGCTCTCAACTAGCTACCATGGGAATTACTAACAGGACTGAAACAATCTCAGTAGTTAAAAGAGTCCTGACATTACGAAGTCTAGTTGGAACGCTGGAGAGGAGAACAGAGGATATGCAGACTGAGATCAACAAATTCCTGGACAGATTCCTGGCATTACAGAACAGAGGCCTCCCCGGCATATTAAGCAGTGTAGGAAGACTGCTTACCCTGGAAAATTACATCAAAAGGATTGATGCCCATGCTGCAGCACAAATTGCAAAACAGCCCAGTACCTCAGCAGAAACAGGGCCAGCATCAGGGCAGAATTTGTATGATAGGGTGGATAACCTGTTTTTTATCATGAATGAAATTGATCACCTGTTTGATACACCACCAAATTTCTTTAAGTATACAGAAGCAGATGAAACTATGCAGGCAATCATAAAACACCAATTGCCCACACAGGAAGTATGGAGGAATTTGACACAGATAATCTTAGCAGGCCAGAACCTGTAGCGTTAATTTTCTCCAGTTTATGAACAGTCATGCACAGGCAGAATTTTGGTGGATAACTCCACAAGGAAAAGACAGATGCTGAGCCAACTCAGCAGGGCTATTTACTCACCACAGCAGCAATCACAATCACAGGTGGCAGACCCAAAATACAGCGCACGAGCCACAAAGTCGGATTCTCCAGCATTTGATCAAAGTATCCCAACCGACTTAGCAGCTCCCAAAGGCCAAAATATCTTCTGACAGAACATCAAGACGCCTTTATTTTGTATTCAATGCTGTAATAAATTTCTGATAATAATATCTCAAAAGTTGGTGAGAACATTAAGTCTGAGATAACTTAGAACTCAGATATTTTTGTAAAATCGTATGTATATATTCGCCCCTCACTAAAGCTTAAGTTTTGTTGTTATTTTCATTTCGGGAGATCTCACTTGCTGTAAAATTCTCAGAGAAATAATACAAAGGGTGAATGGAATTTCCAAAGCTTGGCGTACCTTGATGCATTGTGATGAATGGTGAATGTTGCAGGATTCCAGAGTGTTTCATAAAACAATAAGTCTTTCTTAAATCTCTGTGTTACATGTTTTCGAGTCTTTTGTTCTCTTTTATTGTTTAAATGTTGTACACTTAATAGCAAAGTAGAAGAATAGTTCCAGGATTTAATCACTGATTACCCTGAACTCAATATGAGCTATTATCCATGTTTTCTTCAGATACAGTGAATGAAGTGTAATTCTTAATTGCTGCACTTTAATACTATATCTTTCACAGTGATAGACATTCCCAGGGATTCAAGTTTGCTCCTGAGACATCTATCCGTTCCTCATACCTAGTTTGGTGGAAATACTTAAATACTTTAGTGAAAATTCTTAATTGCTTTCACTGGTTTTTTCACCTGTTTGTGTTATAAATCAAAAATTTTGTTGTATGAAGTATCCAAATGGCCCTGTAAGTTTCACCAATTCACCTCAAGGTTTCTAGACACCTACAGCCATAGACTCCATTGCCCAATGATATTTGACTCTTTGAACATTATATCACAAGACCTGAAAGAAAATCTTCAACCAAAACATAAACAAAACCTGTGCATAATACCTAGCCTAAAACACTATCATAACAGATACAAATCATAAAGAGAGAGCCCTCTCTGATCACAGTTTGGCAAGAAACGGTGATCAAAAGATTGGTTAGTGGTTACCCCGGCCGTATTCCCTTGGGAGTCATAGGGAACAACCTGGGTGTTAACATAATTGGCGACTCCACTGGGGAGTTCTTAAAAATTTTCCAATTACTATCTATCTTCCAAAGCTACCATCAAGCCTGAAACTAGCCAAGAGGCCTTAGAACTGTTTCTGTAATACAGGGACAGCTTTAGGGAAGAGCTAATTAGGGAATCTTCATCCTAGCTTTGGAACATATATAGCCATTCCAAAATTCACATCCAGTCCTTGCATATATAGCAGCTTCCTGTACAAATTCAAAAGAAATTAGAAGCTGGCTCCCAAAAGAAACCCAAGGCACACTAGGGCAAACCCTGACCCTAATCAACCTATCATTGTTGATAATCCAAATATCATTCCAAAGAACATTAGGAGGCAGAAAAAGCAGGAGAAGCCTGCTGATTCAGATATAAGTTCAGATCAAACTATCCTCATTCCCACTCCTTGCAAAGTTCTTTTCCGCTCCACACCTAGCCCTTCTAGTTCACCATCAACACCTCAAAGCCCTCCTCTCCCATCTTCACCCACTGCACATACTCTTTCAACCAGTTCCCCATTTGTTACCCATCCCATTAACCCTGTTACACCAGTAATCCCTGCTGTCCCATTTATTCCTGTCAACCCTGTAAATCCCATAAACATGGCCAACAGGTATGCACCTCTGCAGATACCAGCTAATGCTCCAGCTCTACCCCAAGACTACCAAACCAAAATCTCATTTTTTGACTCCCATGGCCCTTTGACAGCTGTTCAGCATGCTAAGAAGATGCAAGACCACTTTGAGACCTATGAAATAGATGATAACAGCGTCAGGATGAGAATTTTTGTTCAAAGCTTAACTGGGGATGTTAGAACTTGGTTCAGATCTCTCAATGCAAACTCCATTGCAACACCTGATCAGCTTTACGAAGCTTTTACTTAGAGATGGGAGAAGAAGAAAGATCCTCTCCACATACTTGGTGAATACAACACTATTAAAAGAGGTCCCCAAGAAACAGTTTTGGAATATTGTGCTAGGTTTAACAATGTATATAATGCTATCCCACAGAACTTAAGGCCCCCTCCTGATTTGGCCCTGTATAACTTCCCTGACGGTTTTGATTCTGATATGGCCTATCAGTTGAAAGAAAGAGATCCTCCAACCCTTGCAGAAGCTCAAAGGGTTGCAGTCACTGTAGAGGCTAACCTAATTGCCAAAAGAAACAGAGCAAAGTTGGAAAAGAAGACTGGCTTCAGAGAAGAACCCTCAGGTTTTGATCAAAAGCTGGATGCAATACTAAACAGCATGAAGAGATTGGGTGAAAGAGTGGAATCAGTTGAAAGAAAATCATCATGGGAGGCATCACAAAGCAACCCTCCTAGAAACCCAAATTTTAGGAGAACTCAGAACCCAAACATAGGAAAGACAAGTGCTGACCAAGACATTAGACCCCCTTTTCAAGAAAACTATGCAGAAACTTCCACAGCCAATCAGCTCAATGAAGATCCTGAAATTAACTTAATGGGTCTGGATGGTAAAAGCCATGTTTTCCTAACACAAGAAGACCATGAGGAGGATGAAAGCAAAACATTCCAAACTAAATCAGGAGAATCCTTTGACTTTAAACAAGGATATGATACTGCTGTCTATGAAGTCCATAAACAGTATAAACTGAGGAGTAGGACTGTGAATGTAAACCAGCCCGACAAGATAAAGGATAAACAGAGGTCTAAAGAAACCATGATCACAGAACCCAATGACAAAATAAACTTTCCTGCAGAAGAAATTGTAGTTGAGGAGGTTACTGAACTGCTGTCCCCACTACAACAGCCCATGGCAACTTCGTCCTCTCACCCTGATTCAAATTTTACCCCTCAAGACATGAGTAAAAGGGGCAGGTCTCAAAATCAAGATGAAATCCAACAAGAAGATTTAATGAACAAAGAAAAGACTGCTATCCGTGACTCTAAAACCCAAATTGACAAACCCTTTGACCTAGGCACAGAGATTGGCAAGCTAAAGATAGCAATTCCCCTCTCAGAGCTAGCCAAGCATGACATATACAAACAACAGATCAAGAAATCCCTTCAACTCACTAATAGCAAAGATGATGTAAATGTGCTAGATGACACTCCAGAATTACTGTTTGGCCCAGAGGTAGAGGGAAAAACAATGGTCACAGGGGTTTTACCTTTTTATGTCAGCCTGCATGTTCATGATAAAATACTACATAATGCAATGTTCGACTCAGGTGCCTCTCACAACCTTATGCCAAAAGCAGTCATGGAAAGATTGAACTTGGATATAACAAGACCATACAAAGACTTGTTTTCTTTTGATTCTAGCCAAGTCAAATGTTTAGGCCTAATAAAAGATTTATGTGTGTCTCTGGTTCAATATCCCAACAAAACCATTCTAATGGATGTTGTAGTCGCTGATATCCCACCTAAATATGGGATGCTGTTATCAAGATCATGGGGAGCCAAGCTCCAAGGTTCCCTGCAATTAGACATGTCATATGCCACTATCTCTGTCTTTGGGCAACCAAAAAGACTGTACAGGGAAACACTCATGAAGTATATGGTCAGCAGTGAAGAAAAGCCTCAAAATTTTCCAATATATGCTGTCCATTCGGACATAGACTCCTTCATCCTCTTCAATGACAGCGCAGGCCTTTCAAACAATGAGATTAGGACCGAAACACTCATACAAGAACAAAACATTGATCAAGTAAGTAGCACCTGCAAAACATTAAGCATACCAACAATACACCCCATCCCTCCTCTAGTTGTTAAAGATTGTCAAACAAGTGATAAAGCTGTCCTAGAAAACAAATGGGAAAAGAAACCCCAACTCATGCTCACATTGCCATCCCATGAACAGAATTTTAAATCTCCTGTTCAGCAAGATACCCTGTGGGTCCTAGAATTTGATGGCTCAGTTAACAAGTTAGGGGCAGGAGCTGGAGTGTGGATACATAACAAAGAGAAAGACTATGCAGAAGGCAGGGCTTATAGATTGAATTTTAGATGCACTAACAACATGGCAGAATACGAAGCTCTGTTACTAGGTCTCAAACTAGCAAGGTTATTACAAGCACCTAGGCTCTCCATCATGGGAGACTCTGATCTAGTAATTCAACAAGTAAAAGGAAATTTTGTCACCAATGACAAAAGATTGAGGTCCTACAGATCTGCTGTAATTGAAATATTAGAGACCTTCTCAGAGTGTGTTATCACAAAAATTTCAAGGGGCCACAATCTCCATGCACATAGCTTGGCAACGTTTGCCAGCACCTTTAAATTCCCATTAGAACCCAATAACTGTTTCACAGCCGAGGTCAAATACAGACCCTCTATTCCAAACAATGTCAAAGAATGGCAAGTATTTGAGGATGACATGCAAATAAACAATTTTTTAACCTTGCAACAAGAGTTCACAGGATTAAATATTGATATTAATGGAGCAAGTCAATCACAAATACTTGAGTCAGCATGTCAATCACAAATACTTGATGGAGGAAGTCCATCACAAATACAGTTTCAACAGTCTGCTCACCCAATATCACCTAGAACAGCAAAACAATTACTGAGTCCAACCATTTTCAGTAATGAAAACATTCAGCAAATTCACCAAATCGACTGTGAAGAGATGAGCAACGCTGAAGCTGAAATCATACAACTCAAAGACAATTTCCTTCCAGCAGGCCTTACCCCACTAGAGGACATTTTTGACTCAAATGATGTCCCCAGGAAACCAAAGATGCAGCCATTAGATGCAGCAATTGAAGAATGCAACATTGGTACTATTGACAAGCCTAAAATAATAAAGCTATCTGCTGCTTTGCCCCCTGATCAAAAACCCAAATACATTGACCTCTTTAAAGAGTTTCAAGATGTTTTTGCTTGGGGTTATGAGGATCTGAAGTCCTATGATACTTCTGTCATCCAGCACACCATTCCCCTCAAGCCTAATCAAAAACCATTCAAGCAGAAATTGAGAAGGATCAATCCTGTGCTCCTTCCTTCCATTGAAAAAGAATTATAGAAAATGTTCAAAGCTGGTATCATAGCACCAATCAGGTTCTCTGAGTGGATTTCAAATTTGGTCCCTACAAGAAAGAAAACTGGTGAGATTAGACTTTGTGTAGATTTAAGGAATTTGAATCAAGTATCACTCAAAGATAACTACCCGTTACCCAAAATGGATCACATTCTTCAAAGAGTAGTAGGGGCTTCAAGGATATCATTGCTTGATGGATTCTCAGGCTTCAATCAAATCCTAGTACACCTTGATGATCAAGACAAAACTGCATTTACAACCCCATGGGGAACTTTCAAGTATGTGAAAATGCCCTTTGGATTGAAAAACGCAGGGGCAACGTTTCAAAGAGCAATGGACATTGCTTTTGCAAAAGAGATTCATGACTTCTTGGTCATTTACTTAGATGATCTCACACCCTTTTCAAAATCTGACCAAGAACACTTGAAACATTTGAGACAGATTTTCATAACATGCAGGAAATATGGCATTTCCTTAAACCCCAAGAAGTCATTATTTGGCTTGGAAGAAGGGAAACTCTTAGGACACATTATTTCAAAAGATGGCATAAGAATTGATCCAGATAGGATACAAGCTATCCTACAAATGCCTCACCCAAGGAATGTCAAGGAGTTGCAAGGATTCTTAGGGAAAATCAACTTTTTAAGAAGGTTTATTCCTAATTTAGCAGAATTAATCAGATTACTAAACAAAATGCTAAAGAAAGATTCAAAGGTCAAATGGACTGTTGAAACAAAACAAGCCTTTGAAAGTATAAAATTGGCCTTGACTCGAACCCCAGTGTTAACTAATCCTCAGTTTGACAGAGACTTTATCATTTTCTCTTTTGCCTCCCAGCATACTATTGCTGCTGTTTTATTACAGAAAGATGACCAAGGGAATCAGAAGCCTATTGCCTTCTTCAGCAGAGCTCTTAGAGATGCCCCTCTAAAGTACCAAATTATGGAGAAACAAGCCTATGCTTTGATCAAAGCTATTAAAGACTTTAGGATTTACATCCTTTACTCCCATGTTGTGGCTTACGTACTAAGTCCTATTGTCAAAGACATTCTCACCCAAGAAAACTTAGAGGGCAGGAGAGGAAAATGGATTGCAAACATACTAGAATTTGACATTGAAATAAAACCTACAAAGCTGATAAAAGGGCAAGGTTTGGCCAAATTAATGACAGAAGCAAATTTCCAAGCCTTAGATATCAACCAACTGGACAGTGAAACAGAGCTGGCGACTCCAAAGATCAATGTAGCCTTTGAACAATCTCCTTGGTACTCTGATATCTTCTATGTGTTACAAAACCTGTGTGCTCCCCCAGGACTGTCCAGAACTAAGTGTAGGTTCCTAAAAATGAAAACATCTAGATTTTGTGTGATAGATGGAAATTTACTTTGGAAAAACCATGAAGGTATATTGCTGCACTGCCTAATAGAGAATGAAACTAACAATATCATGCAAGATTTCCATGCTGGAGACTGTGGTGGACATTTGTACTGGAAGTCCACTGTGGACAAGATATTGAGGGCTGGTTATTACTGGCCCACCATGTTCTCTGATGTTAAGAAATTTACAGCCTCATGCCACAAATGCCAACTGTTTGAAGGCAAAAGACAGTTGCTGCCACTTCCTTTGAAGCCCATTGCAACAGAAAGACCCTTCCAACAATGGGGCTTGGATTTCATTGGGGAAATTCATCCCTCATCTTCAGGACAACACAGATGGATTTTAACAGCAACAGACTACTTCACCAAGTGGATTGAAGCTGCCCCATGCAGACAAGCAAATGATTCAGTAATTATTCAGTTTTTGGAAAACAATATACTGGCTAGATTTGGCTGTCCGGACAAGATAATAACAGACAACGCGGCTGCCTTCAGATCCAAGAAAATGGTGAACTTCTGCCATAAGTTTCACATAACTTTAGGCCATTCTACTGCTTACTATCCTCAAGGAAATGGTCTTGCTGAATCATCAAACAAAAGTTTAATAAATATCATAAAGAAAGTGCTGGAAGAGAACAAAAAGAACTGGCATAAGAAACTAGTAAATGCTTTATGGGCAGATAGACTAACAACCAAAAGATCAATTGGGACCTGCCCATATGAGTTAGTCTATGGATTAGAAGCCAGATTTCCTTCATCACTAGGAGTACCGGTTATGAAGCTTCTGCAAGAAAGTCAAGCAGAGCCAAATGATATGCAAAGGAGGATCAATCAGATAATCTGTTTACAGCAAACTAGAGAACAAGTTTTCAGCAGAGTGCAGATATTACAAGAAAAATTGAAAAAGGCCTTTGATAGGAGAACCAAAGCAGAAGATTTCAATGTGGGGGACAAAGTCTTAAAGTGGGATGCAAGAAGAGAAGAGAAAGGAAAACATGGAAAGTTTGACTCTTTATGGAGAGGACCATTTGCTGTCCAAGCAGTACAAGGTAACAACACTTACTTCCTTAAAAGTCTGACTGAAACTGACTTGGATGAAGGTCCTGTCAATGGCAGGATGCTGAAGCACTACTTTGACTATTCCCCATGAGTAGAAACTAAGGGTTCATTGTATATATGCCGATGTACATATAGTTTTCTGTTTTAGATTGTAAAATACAGTTTTCCAAGTGATTCACCAACCAGCAAGAGGCAAATAGGATCAGAGGTCTTTCAAAAAGGAGGCACACAGTTTTGACACATCAAAGCAGCGAAATTTCAAGATTGAGATGGGCAGTCAAAGAACAAGGCAATCTGACCTGCTGTTCTTGGTCTTTCAAAAGAAAAACCATCCCCATGTGGAGCCACTGTTGGATACCTATACCAATAGGTTTCATATTTCATGATTGGCCAAGGAAAGTCCAAATATGCTCTGCTTTGATATCACAAAGATCCCATATTTCCTAGAGAACAAGAGGTGTGTAAAGTGTTTTCAAATATTGATGACCTTATTTCAAATTTTGATGGATGATCCAACAGTTTAATCTGGATCATGCCATGAGTTCAATTTTGTGCTATAGACTAGAGAAAGAAGTCTGTCCAAACTGCTTAATCTTGGCAGACAACTAGTTTAGGTAGAGAAGAAAAGGATCCCAACAGCCTAATCTGGGACCTTGGAAGAGATAAGGGTAGAAATAGATAGAAAAGAATAAAGAAAAAGCCAAAGAAAAGAAAAGGCAAGTAAGGGTTTGCAAGTCCAAGTGCACCCTCCAATGGAGAAACAAAAAATGCTAGGAAAATAGCTGGGTAAGTAGTTGTGGTTGCAGAAAGGGCATTTTCACCATTGCACATATGTCAAAAGATGTATTGCCAAGGCAAAATCTATCAATGGACAAAGTGGTTAATTCCATCAAATTGCAGCAAGGAGCATGACTAACCTCCCTTTCCCTTTCATTTCATTATTAACATTCCCTTTTCAGCTGAGATTCATGGAGAGAGATCATGGTTTTATGGTGGTTCTTGTTCATACAAAGGCCACATTTCTTGTCTAAGATCTTTTCATTTTGATCTACTCTCAAAACTAAATCAATTTCAGATAAACTCAGTAAGATCCCCTCATTTGCCCCTTTCATTCATATTAACCTCTAATTCTACTATATAGCTCCCCTATCTTACCCTTCCCCTAATAATATTAACACTATGGTGTATAAAGCCCCAAATTCTATAAATACTCCTCCCCTTGGCATTATAGCCATATGTTCTTCAAAAGGAACCAAAGTGACCTCTGGTCACCTTGGTGAACCTATCACGTCCCATTCCCCCTTGCTACAAGCCAACTTGCCCCTCAAACCACCATTTGCATTGAAAAAACCCCTATAAACCCTCTTTTACCCTTAAAATCCTTTGCAAAAATTACCCAAAGTCTAAAAAGCCCGCCTCTGGCACATTTCCAAAAGGTTAGCGCGCAGTTTGTTTTAATGAAAAACATTGAAAAACCATCAAAAAACCCACAACCCAAAGTTTTCCGCCCGCGCATATACTCCGAGCACGTTGTTGCTCCGCCCACCGTCGGATCAGGTCCCGAGGATCCGACGATCCACAGCAATATCGGAGCGGCCCCCATGGTGGTCCTTTACCGCCCGAGAAAGTGACGTTGCGTCACGTCAGGGCCAGTCCACGCGTCGCACAATGAAGGCTCTCGGAGCCAGGCCTGACACTTTCAGCGCCGTACCCAGACCGCCCCGAGAGACCGTAGCGGCTAGCCTTAACCATAACCGCTACGGTCCGGACCGCCAGCTGCCCTCCTATGTCATATCGCCACGTCATTTCTGCTTATCCTTTTGCCGTTGATTGGTCCACCTCGCTGATGACATGGCTGCCACCTCATCGCCCCCATGGACCAATAGCTTACCGCCACGTCACCCGATGACGTCAGCTGACGTCACCTCACCTTGACCCACCAATGACGTCATGCTGACGTCATCACTAAAAAGCGCCAAAATGGTAAAAAGGTCCATATTAACCCAAAAAACCGTGTTTTTCTCACTTTTTACTCTTGTCGCTACTTCGGCTCTGCATGGCTGTTTACGTCCAAATTTTCGCCAACCTGCTCAGTTAACCAAGGCGACCTCCAGAGCTCCAACCGTGCACGCCCATGCGACCTCTGTTCGTCAATTAACAGGTATTTACCGTTTGCTGCCCTCCATACGCCTGTTATTGAAATTAAAGTTACTCAGAGGGCTAAGGAGACCTTAAAAATTATATTTTCACCGGCCATTTCCCTCTGCACGTCCACATTTGCAACTGTGAAGTCCAAAAACACCAGCCGAGCCTTAATACCTGTAATTTCGCTCAAAAAACAACATTCACCGCGTATTCCCGGCAAATTTCTTGTTAAACTCAATTCACCCGCTAAAAGAGGACATAGTGAGACCATAGAGAAGCCCTGCTCCTGAAACAAACAGTATTTCAACTGCTGTTGTGTAAATTCCTCCTCTGGTATCTGAGATACAAACTGTTTTTACAGAAAATCACTTCTATTCTGTGTTGCTTCCATTAAACCATCCACCTACAATTGTTGAACTTTGAAGAAGATCATGGAGACTCCCATTGCTCTCAACATCAAGCCCCTCAATGCCCCTCACCAGGAATTGGAGTGGAAAGCCCTGGGAGATATGGATTACCAAATGCTGGACTGGTTTCTTATGGGCTCCAAATATAATATTCAGATGCTGAATGAGTTGAAAGCCCAGCATCTTAGTGGAGCAGACATTTTGGGAATCTGGGACTCAAACCTGCCAATCTATAACCTCCCCCAGGTAAATCCTATGCCAGAGTTGATATACAGCTGCCAGGAATGCTATGACCCAAGCCGAAGAGCTGTCATTAGCCCCTCAGGCTTAGTTTTGTTCCAGATCACCTCAGAGAGTATTAATGAGATGCTGCACTTCCATACTGCCAAGCAATTGACCCCCCTCAATATGCAGAATTTGATAAAGAGAGGGAGCAAGCTGTCAAGTGACCAACTCATTAAAATCAATCAGCTGTTTGTAAAACCAGGCTCTGAATCCTGCAGAACTCCTCCTATTGGATATCAGTACTTGAATGAATTGGGCAGGATGTTAGTGGATTTGATCAGCTATGCCCTAGGATTCAAGGGAATGGAGGATGTGGATGAAACCATAATAGCAATGCTGTCTCTATTCTCTCCTGGTAAGCCCCCAGCTGTGCATTATGATTATGCTACATACATTGCAGATAAAATCCATGACCAGTTTATGAACTTGAAGAGAGAAAGACTATTCAGGTATACCTCATACATATACCACCTCTTCTTGTTTTATCAACCAGCTACCTTCTCTTTTCCTTTGAAGCAACTCAATGCCCAAGGAAATCCAAGATCAGTGGTGTTCTGGACCTCTGTCTTTCACTATACATCTGTGTCACCTTACACATACAATGAGTTCATTGACTTATTCATTTATCCAGCCTTGACAGTATTGCATGGTGTTCCTCCTCCAAGGCTAACTGATGATATGAAGAGAGTTCTTCACCTAAACAAAACCTACAGCATTGGTAATTGGTACCTCTACCAAAACCACACAGTCATCAGAATATATGGCTGTGAGTTGACACCTTTTAGATTGCCAAGGTATGTCCCCATGAGGCTTTTTGCCTTGGAATATTTCAGACAGTTTGGCAACTCAGACTACCTGCATTTTCAGAGCAAGAACAAGAAGTCACAGCTAAAGGTGAGGAGCCAGCTGGGTCCTTTCCTATATAACAGAAAAGAGGAGGGATGGAAAGCGGCAAACACTATCCTGGAAGGCCTCAGACTGCAAACTAGTTTTGAATGGATACCCTATGACCCCAATCATTTTGTCTCCCTCAGGAGGATAAAATACAAATTGGGTAGTTATGCACACAAGAGACAACCTGAGATTGAACAGTATGCCAATGCATTAAGCTGGGAAGAGGGTACCTTAGAAGAAGAAATAACTGCTGAAGAGCTTCTAGAAAGAGAAGCTAGAAATATACAAAAGCAAGCTGACTTGGAAAATTGTGGACAGGTTCCTCATTCATACAGAAGACAGCTTGGATCAGCCGCTTCATCATCAACAACACAGCAGCAAGCTGCCGGGAAAACACCACAAACAGCCAGTAAAGATAAAGGGAAACAGGTGGAACAGCCACCTCCATTGACAGAAGAGCAAGTGGAAACATTGGTTCAACAGCAATAAGAGATGGAGCAGCAGCAAGAAGGGCAACAGCAGGAAGAAGTGCCACTTAAGGAACAGCAACCCTTGCAGCAAGAAAGGGTGATTGACACTCCTAGTTCCACTGAGCAACAGGCTCAGAATATAGTGCCTCCTAGGGCAGAAACTACTTTTGATGCCTCGGTCCTCCAAACCCCACAAAAGGAGGACTTAACCAGGAAAAGAGATAGAGAGACTCCCCTGACCTCATCCATCAATCAGGGAGAGAAAAGACAAAGGTTAAATGACTTTCTAGAGGATGACATAGCAATAAGACAAGCATCGGGCATGGGCCCACCCAACCGAGAAGTGTCAGCCAGTTCATTCCAGCATGAACATGATAGAGCTATGGGAGGAGAGGTCAGTTCCTCCAGCCAGCACCAAAAAGGACAAGTAAGCATCAAACAGCAATTTATCGACATTAAAAGGAGGAGTGATCCTATTAAAATACAGCTGTACAATCATTTGCTGAACCTGGCTCCCACCAATCAGCAAAGACTCATGTCTGCCTTTGATGTAAGTGAAGGCAAAATGATCATGAGTCACTTCATGCCCACAACTCTGCATCCCCAATCTACCTCGGATTACCTAAGGACCAACATGGAGGTTCTGGCTAAAGACATACACCCTATGGATAAAATCGAATTACATAAACAAACTGGTGAAATGGTGTATGCCTCCTTGGCAGATGAAACATTGGAAAATTATAAATTGAAGAGCAGCCTGGATAATACAGCCTCTCAGCTAGAATTGGAGAGGGCTTCATCACAAGCCAAGGACAACAGAATCAAGTCCTTGGAGGATGTAATTATAGAAATAGGACATGATCCTAAAGATGTTAAAGGTATCCAAGAATTGTTAAAGATAAGGGATCAAGACATGGCTGCCTTAAGGAGGAAAATCAAGCTCCCAGCCACCATCCATCCTCAAACAGATGAAGTTGCTCAGCAAAGGCTAGAAAAGGATGCTACAGATTTGATGATATCCTTATACAAGGAGCTGGTTCAGACTCAAGACCAGCTAGCACAATCAGAAGCTGCAAAGGCAGCATTACAGACAGCATTGAAACAGAGAGAAGAGGGCCAAACTTCCCAGCCCCCTCCGGAAGTAATCAATCTTGAAGAAGCTCCTCCAACAACTACTCTTCCTCCTCAGCAGACAGGAACTACAGCACCATCTACAGCAACAACTACGCCAACAACAGAGCAGACTCCTAGTCTGGATATGCAGAGGCTGCAAGCTGAGATCCAAGTTCTTGAATCCCAAATGAAAGAGCTTGATGAAGTCAAAAGATCTTTGACTAAGGTGAATGAAAGATTTGACAAAAGCAAGCAGAATGAGGCAGCAAAGGAAAGAGAGGTAAAAGCTCTAAAAAAGAGAATAGCTGAACTAGAAAAGGAGCTTGCACTAGAAAAAGTAACAGCAGAATTAAAAGCAGTCCTCTGGGGCAACATTGGCCGATCCATCACCAATCAGTGGTAGTATATTGAGACTATGGATGAGCAAATAGTACTCATCGCAAAGGCAAACAAGGAAATACACAGAGCTAGAGCAAGCCTTGGCCACATGCCAGATGCTGCCAGCAGAATGATCAATATTTTAAATAACAAAACTAGCTCTCAACTAGCTACCATGGGAATTACTAACAGGACTGAAACAATCTCAGTAGTTAAAAGAGTCCTGACATTACGAAGTCTAGTTGGAACGCTGGAGAGGAGAACACAGGATATGCAGACTGAGATCAACAAATTCCTGGACAGATTCCTCGCATTACAGAACAGAGGCCTCCCCAGCATATTAAGCAGTGTAGGAAGACTGCTTACCCTGGAAAATTACATCAAAAGGATTGATGCCCATGCTGCAGCACAAATTGCAAAACAGCCCAGTACCTCAGCAGAAACAGGGCCAGCATCAGGGCATAATTTGTATGATAGGGTGGATAACCTGTTTTTTATCATGAATGAAATTGATCACCTGTTTGATACACCACCAAATTTCTTTAAGTATACAGAAGCAGATGAAACTATGCAGGCAATCATAAAACACCAATTGCCCACACAGGAAGTATGGAGGAATTTGACACAGATAATCTTAGCAGGCCAGAACCTGTAGCGTTAATTTTCTCCAGTTTATGAACAGTCATGCACAGGCAGAATTTTGGTGGATAACTCCACAAGGAAAAGACAGATGCTGAGCCAACTCAGCAGGGCTATTTACTCACCACAGCAGCAATCACAATCACAGGTGGCAGACCCAAAATACAGCACACGAGGCATAAAGTCGGGTTCTCCAGCATTTGATCAAAGTATCCCAACCGACTTAGCAGCTCCCAAAGGCCAAAATATCTTCTGACAGAACATCAAGACGCCTTTATTTTGTATTCAATGCTGTAATAAATTTCTGATAATAATATCTCAAAAGTTGGTGAGAACATTAAGTCTGAGATAACTTAGAACTCAGATATTTTTGTAAAATCGTATGTATATATTCGCCCCTCACTAAAGCTTAAAGTTTTGGTTGTTATTTTCATTTTGGGAGATCTCACTTGCTGTAAAATTCTCAGAGAAATAATACAAAGGGTGAATGGAATTTCCAAAGCTTGGCGTACCTTGATGCATTGCGATGAATGGTGAATGTTGCAGGATTCCAGAGTGTTTCATAAAACAATAAGTCTTTCTTAAATCTCTGTGTTACATGTTTTCGAGTCTTTTGTTCTCTTTTATTGTTTAAATGTTGTACACTTAATAGCAAAGTAGAAGAATAGTTCCAGGATTTAATCACTGATTACCCTGAACTCAATCTGAGCTATTATCCATGTTTTCTTCAGATACAGTGAATGAAGTGTAATTCTTAATTGCTGCACTTTAATACTATATCTTTCACAGTGATAGACATTCCCAGGGATTCAAGTTTGCTCCTGAGACATCTATCCGTTCCTCATACCTAGTTTGGTGGAAATACTTAAATACTTTAGTGAAAATTCTTAATTGCTTTCACTGGTTTTTTCACCTGTTTGTGTTATAAATCAAAAATTTTGTTGTATGAAGTATCCAAATGGCCCTGTAAGTTTCACCAATTCACCTCAAGGTTTCTAGACACCTACAGCCATAGACTCCATTGCCCAATGATATTTGACTCTTTGAACATTATATCACAAGACCTGAAAGAAAATCTTCAACCAAAACATAAACAAAACCTGTGCATAATACTTAGCCTAAAACACTATCATAACAGATACAAATCATAAAGAGAGAGCCCTCTCTGATCACAGTTTGGCAAGAAACAGTGATCAAAAGATTGGTTAGTGGTTACCCCGGCCGTATTCCCTTGGGAGTCATAGGGAACAACCTGGGTGATAACAATTAGCCATCAAGAAGAAGCATATAGCTGTAGTTAAGGAAGGTCTAAAACAACACTCAGAGAGGCCCTAGACGCAGTCAAAGGGAGGCCCTAGCCACTGCAAGAAGGATCCATAAGACAGGAAGAAAGAAGCCCTAGAAGCAACATGGAAGTCTTATGTTTTGCTGTAGGTACAATGTGTGAAAGAGAGGTTTTTTTGAGTGTTATTCTTGGGTGCTCTTGTAGGGAGAAGGGCCGAAGTTTGAAGTTTAAGACTGCAGCAAGAAGAGGCATTCAACATGGGTTAAATAGGGTTGTTCTGTAGCTATTCCAGGAAGACTAAAGGGTTGAAAAGAGGCCGAGTATCTTGCTTGAAGCTTCAACTAAAGGATGAAACTCAACTAAAGGATGACTTAGCTTAATAAAGTTCATGATGTCCTTTTACAATCATATACTTATGAGCGAACCCAAATCTTATTATTGGGACTTATCCTAGTGTCCTGATAGGTGGGATATAGAGGACAAATGCAATCTCCCTTTCTCTATTGCATTCCTCCCACCTTGAAAATAAAAAGGGGAAATAATGAATTTCATATACACATACTTAATAGATATATATTCCCAATCTCTTGCCATCTACTAGTTGTACCTACTTGAGCTAGGCTCAAGCAATTAGTCAATCCAAAGCATGCATATCCCTACTTATTCTCCACATGCCTCTGGGTGGATCTCTCTATCCTTGTAGTGTCGGTAAAAGGGTTTGGGTATGGTAAGGGATGCTAGCTAGTTTTTTGAACCTTTGTATTTACATCTATTTTCACCTGGCCTTGCCCTACTCTCATCTCTATGTATTCTCAAATTAAACCAACTACACAATTGAAAACTTTGTTCTTGTGTGGTATCTAAAAATACTTTTCAAACATAAAATTACAACATACTATCACAAGGAGACTAATCATGGTTTAATAGATCAAACTTGACATCTTACATTAACAATCTCCTTTTACATGATGCCGGTCTTCTGCCTAGGACTTGGAACCATGCCTAAACGAGTGTACTACATGACCGGGGGTTTGCACTGCTAGTAAACTTAATTATAACTAATTATGAGAACAAGATAACATTATTTAGATACCATATTGCTTAAATTAAAGATTAGCTTCCTGTATGAATTACAGTGCACTGATAGAAACAGAGATAGTTTCCAACAAAAAGCACCCAAAAAAGCAGCAAAAGTCATAGGAGACACTTATTTCACTTCTTCGGTGTTGGTCTTTGAAGACCTCCACCACCATCATCACTTCCACATTAATCGTCCTACACCTCAAGAGTTGCAGGTACCACTCTGCCCCTATTTCTTGAAATCTCTCTGATAAGAGTCTCTGCAGCTTTCTCAGAACAAGGAATCATAAGTGGATTGGTTCTATGAGGCATCAACTCCTCACCCCTTTCAACAACTTCCATCATCAACTTCTAGTCTTTAAAATCAAACTGAAAAACAGATTGACTGTAAGAAGCTTCTCCAAATGCCATTCTATAGCTCTGGGAGTATTTTTGGGGACAAAAAAATGTTTTCCATTTTCATCGACATTTATTTCAACTCTACCATCCTTTACTAGAAATGATAACGCAAAGATGGTTTCTACTGTCTGGAAAAATGATATTCTATTTAGAACCAAATTCTCTAATCTAGCTTGCTTCTGTTTTCGCAAAATGTTAAATATGCTTGCCATATTCTTGTCTGTTTCTGATTTTTCATCTTTTGGGGACTCTTTCACTGGTTCAGGTCGAGTGCTTTCTATCGGCTTAGTTTGTTTTCTCTGTACTATAGCTTTCCTTTGCTTGGGTTCATTATCCATTGGTCCAAGCATAGTGAAAATTCCTGCCACACGCTGAAAAACAGAAGCAGCTAAAAGTCCAATATTTCTCCATGATATTTGGGTTTGATTGTCATTTCCCTCCAAAGACCTACTTCCATATGCCTGGTCACTATAGTTTCTTAGAATATCACTACTAGTAAAATCAACTGGAGTATCACCATCATTGTTTTGTGATCTGGTAACAGTAGCGAGGAGTGTGGATGTGAGATCAAAGAGTGTATCAGCATCTGTAACTTGCTCACAATGTCTCTAAACAAAATTGTGCAAGCATTCCACTTTGCTAATTATAGCTTCAAATTTTCCAGATTCTTCTTTTAAAATGTTTTCTATCTACTCAGCAATCGAAGTTTTGAGGGGATGATAATGGTACCTTAATATACAGTGTTGCACCATACTCTGATTGTTACCGCTGCATACAGTAGCATCTTCTTTCTCTCTTAGGGGCTTACTGTGGCCTTGTTGTGAACCCTTTACCCCACGAGAGGAATCTTCCAGTGTCTGACTCAATGTTTCTTCCTCTTTAACTCTAGCTTGGGTACCAAGCCTTCTACCCATCCTTTTTATCACCTACTTTTAGAGTTGATAGAAATGAAAATATTCAACCAAAGCTGGAAGGAAGGGCTTGAAATTGAGATTTTTGATTGAAGAACTACCGTGAAATGGAAAGAGAGAAAGAAAAGATTTTAGTGTTGCATTGAAATGAGGGAGGGCAGGGAGTTGTGATTTCCCCTACCCTGAGAAGTATGCTTGGTAATAGAAGAGGGATGAAGGCCCACTACAGTGGATATAAAGTCCTAATACATACGCATTGTCGAATGAAATGCATAGGTGCAGTGTGCCAATTAAGCATGAGGATTGGGAGAGGTGACACATGTGGGAGAGTGGCCATATTATTGAAGAATTGTTTACATTGAGAAAGGACACCATTTGAATATGGTAAGAATGTCAATTCTAACGTGGAGAGTTTCCAACACCACTTTCTCATCTACATGAGGGAGTTTACAATTTGTATATCTTTGTCTTAGTCCCATGGTGAATATATTAGTGTGAGGATCCATTGTTTCATGATCCATATGTTGGATGCTTTGTTGAACTTGAGTTTTATAAAGAAATCTCTTTAGATATCCAGAAAGTCTCAGAAATTTATTTGAACAATTATTGTCTTGCAACAATGTTTATTGATGATAAATTGCTTGGTAATGTACACATGGAATATCCTTTGAGCATTTCTTTGAGATGGCATCCAAGAAGTTGGAGTGAAGACATCAAAGAACTCTATATTTTGACATATTCAAGCTGAATCTCCAAACATGCAAGAGAAACTAAAACCAAGGGTTATATAAGTAATAGCCCCAGTGTATGGGAGATCTAGGCTTTTAGAGGAATATTTTTTCATTTAATAATTGGATGAGGATGAATATTTCTGTTACACTATGTGTTGTTATTGATATGTTTGGATGTTTTGGGTGAACACTTTCCCCATCTTCAATAACATCCAATAACGTTCGAGTCCAAGACAGATTTAAAGAGATCATTTATCAAATTAGTTGTCCAGCTATGAAAGACAATCAAGCTTTGGAAGGGATACACTGTAGTACTATCAAAGCAGATTGTGGACCATGTTAGAAAATGGATCAAAAAGGTTTTCAGAATGTCTGCTAAAATTTGACATTTAGCATTGTCTTATCATTTTCTTATCAACTTTCATGGAGGAAAAAAGTGACAAGAGAAACTTGCACAATAATGGCAGCCACTAGAATGAGAAACACAATGAATTAGCAAAATGGAATATGTTGTTATGATGACACATGGGAAGATACTTATTACTCTCAATGTGCACATGGGAAGATACTTATTACTCTCAATGTGGTTGTACAGGAAAAATAGTTTTTTCCTTTGAGTATAGTTGATGTATCATAATGTAGCAGTTGTTTCTCTACTGCAATAAAACAAATATATATCCATCTCAAGGTGAAAGAATAACACCAGTATATCTTCGAATGATATGGGCTATGTGTTGTGCTCAACAACTAGGAAAGTCTCTATCGGTCATAGTGCAATGAAGCGATGGGTTTGGGTTTCCGTGCCGTGCTGTCAAAGTATATCAATACAAGTGATGAAAAAACATATGTTCAATTCCCTGGAACATATCTTATTTTCATTACTTGTCCAGGATCCACGGCCATAGTTGAGAAATGTAATCAAAATAAAATAAATATGTAGTTTATTTAAACAAATGTGGCATGAGCGGAAAACATATGCACCAAATTACAAAATGTGAAAGTCAAAGTTCTGTATAAAAGTTTTAAATTAAAAAAATTTCAAACAGTTGCCAGGAAGTTTAATGAATGCAACTACCCAGCACTCATCCAATGGCCATTTGAGGAGGGTTGAAGCCATCCATCAATATGGAGAGATCTATAAAAGCAAACATGGAATTTGAAGAAGGGATCCCTTATTTTTCATACCCAAATGTTACTGATTATTGAGCAAGGACCTGACGAGTTAGTGAGGGTTTCCCTTTTGTTTTTGTTTCAATCTATTTTCATGCTTAGATTTTTGCTAATATGATGTCATTGGTGGACCTTCATATATGGCGTTGCACCATACTCTGATTGTTACCACTGCATGTGGTAGCATCTTCGTTCTCTCTTGGGGGCTTACTATGGCCTTGTTGTGATGCTTTTACCCCATGAGAGGAATCTTGTAGTGTCTGACTCAATGTTTCTTCCTCTTTAACTCTATCTCAGGTACCAAGCTTTCTACCCATCCCTTCTATCACCTTCTTTTGAAGTTGAAAGCAATGCAGAAATTCAACCAAAGCTAGAAGGAAGAGCTTGAAATCTATGTTACTAGAAACCAGAAAGGGGAAACGAAATGAGAAATGACAACGAGATGAGAAACAGAGTTTGGAGATTTCACATTCAAGAAACGAGGAGAGAGAAAAACAAGACAAATATGAAACATACAACCAAGCATTTTTTTCACATTCAATAAACAAGGAGAGAGAAAAAACAAGAAAAAAATGAAACATAAAACCAAGCATTCATCATTAACATTCTCGAATACTATGGTTAATAGGTAGTTGCTCATAGGCTTTAGCTGCTCACATTTTCCATTCCTTAATACTTATAGTGATCAACAAAGCTTCCATTTCTCACATAAGCCATTCTTGAATAGCCATGTTTGATCCTCTAGGCTAGCAAATACAATAGTGAAGAAACACTTGGCAATGAATTCAAGTTTGATTTAGCCTTTGCATTTTCTGAATGAGTACATGATCCCACATACATTGTATATATTCTTGGATGTGACATGAGTGGACCTCAAATTTGGGATCTATTGTATCATTTTCCACACAGTTATTGGGTTATTGTTTTCATGGTTGGGTAACAAGATGGTGGAGATTGAGTTGATCCCCATTGGATATAGAGCCAAAAATAGAGGGTTGTATCGAACTATTGCCACTTGCAAAACCATAAATACTACAACATGTGTTTGAAGGCAAAATCTAAAGAGAAAACTTTCAAAAATTTATCTTTAATCCATTATAATAGAAAACTAATATTTATAATAATAAAAATAATATATTTTAAAAGTGTAGTTGAACTAGATATTAAATTGCTAGTTTGTGAGAAAAAAAAATTAACTAAATTATTTAACTACTAATTTATAAAAATATATATAAAATATCTATACACATTACTAGTTTATGAAAGAGATATGATCCCTTTAGGGTGTTGGTATATCCGAAATTAAGATGGATCTAGGCTAGTATATATTATTTACCATAATTATTGTTAAAGTGTATAATGGCTATCTCATATTTGTATTTGCATTGATTAAATGATTATTATTATATGTAGTCATGTTTTATATTAATTTTTTTAATGCATCATATATATGGTTTTGTATAGTATATTTATTTTTATGTTAAATTTTAATAGTTAAATTTAGATATTCTTTCTCAATATTAGTTATTTTTTATAAATTTTCATTTTATTCTGTTGGATCCATTAAAATTTGTTATGTGAGTCAATGTTTCCAATTAACAAGTGTGGTTGATCAATATAAATAAGTGAAATAAATTATTAAATTGTGATTTTTTTTTAATTTCTACGTAGTTAAATATTATATATAAATATCACTTGTGGTTATAACATACCAAACCATTCATTTTTAGTTGTTAAATATGATTATGTTAAAATAAATTTAAAAGAAATGTTATCCCCCATGGTTAGAACTTACCAAACCATTCTTTTTTAGTCCCTAGATTTGCTTATGTTAAAATAACTTTTGAAAAAATGTTATGGCCAATAGTTTTGTTATATTCCATGGTTTCGTACTTTATATTCATTTAATTTGCTAGGTTTTGCACATGGTTTTGTTAGATTCCATGGTTCTGTATTTAATATTTATTTAATTGATTAGTTTTTTCATCAATTTTCTTTCATAAATTAAAACAAGCCAGAGAGACCTTGAAGTCTTGAAAAGAAATGTCATAATCTGGGTATTTTATTCTAGGCCCCCCTTAATATATTTTTGGTTGTTAGATTTTTGTGCCAAGAGACCCTTTCCACTTGGGGAATATGTTATAATATTTGGCATTTTAACTCATTCAAAATAAAACAAAATCAAATCAAATAAAAAAATTAAAAAACATAAAATTCCCGAGCACATAGTTTTTTTCTTGCCCATGGTACTCCTAACCCATGGTTTTTGTCCATGGTATTTTTCTACAATGTACCCTATTCAAAGGCTAATAACTAAAGAAACCTAGATCCATTTTAACTGTGGATCAAGCGTTCAGAGGATCAAATCTCTTCACTTAAAGAGGTTTGTAGAGAGAGAGAGAGAGAGAGAGAGAGATTTGATCTCTCTTGATGCTCAAGAGAGATAGACCTACGCTGGTTATTTATAAATGAAGAGGAGTATTTTCTTGTAGTAGTACTCCTATTTGTTTTGTATTTAAAATTTATTAAATAATGGATTTCTATTTTGTATTTTAATTTTTGAGACTTGTTTATTTTTATAAATTTACAATTATTTCTATCACCATTTTTATGTAATTATGAAACTTTCCATATTTATCATAGTTGAAATTATGTTTGTATTATAGACATATTAATCAATAGCTTGTTGCTCTTAAGCTTTATTATTGCAAATTACCTAACATAATCTCTCTTATCACCGATGAAAAAAGTATTTATGGGATAAAACTATTAATGGACGGATAATAGATAATTATTATTTTTTATATATTAAATTAATGTCTTTGGTTGATGATATTTAATATTATAGATAGTCTAATAGTTGATAAAAGTTTCTATAGGATGGTTTTATCAAAATCCTTTTCCAATCATTTGAGAGGTTATAAACCAGACCAATGGCAAAAAAAAATATTGTGTCCTAATGTTTATATAAAATAATTAATTAACTAGAAAAATTAACTAAATTATTTAACTACTAATTTATAAAAATATATATATAATATCTATATACATTACTAATTTATAAAAATATATATAAAAAAACCTTATACATTTAAATTTATAATTGTGTATAAAAATACACATTTTAAATATCAGATACAATCACTAAATCCACTCTTAAATAAAAGCAACACAAAAATAACAAAAGAAATTTGCAAAAACTTAACCATACATGCTACACATCAATGGATACAATTAAAAAAATAACATAACTTTAGCTAATAAAATCCCTAAATAGTCAACATTGTTAAAGATATATTAAGCACTATTGCAAGGTGTTGTCACTAGGGAGAACACCTGACCTATTTGCAACAGACTTGTTCCGTTAGCACCTAAGCTATATATGGTTGACTTCTAACCATAGACTATGAAAATTCCTTCAAAAACAATATAGAAAATCAATGCTTTTTATGATTCATGTCGATGTCCAATCGGGAAGAGATCCATATTGCAAATGAACCAGCTTACATTTTACATAAAACAATTTCAAGAAACGAAATTTTTTTGGAAAACCAAGTTTCTTGCATTAAAAAACGAAAACTACTGTATAAAACACCGTTTCCGTACCGTTCCATTTTTTATATGGTTTTTTTCAAAAATGAAGACTTCCATTCCATTTCTGGTAAGAGAGCTTGAAATTAAGATTTCTAATTAAGAACTGCCGTGAAATGGAAAGAGAGCAAGAAAATCTATTCGTGTTGCATTGAAATGAGGGAGGGTAGGGAGTTACCTTAAGAAGTCTACGTTGTTGTTTTTTCCGCTGTTTTCCTGGTGTGTTATACTACCAAACTACTATTTTTGTAATTTTTGGTGTGGTATACTACCAAACTACTATAAGAGTTCAGCTTATATTCAATATAAATTTCATTGCCAATATAGTAATTGTGGGGCTAGCTCATTTGAAGCTAAATTCTTAAAAAACAAAACCCAAAAAGAAAAATTTGGCAGATTGTTTGAAGCAATTGAAATCGAGGAAGGAATTAAAGGAGAGAAAGGGTACCTGTGAAAGTATTTTCTTGGGTTCTTCAAAGAAGACCAAGGCTTCTGATCCTTCCATCATGGTCCAAATTTGCCCAACGAAAATAGATCCATGTTTTGTGAGCAAGCCATTGAAGAGATCCTCCTCAATCTTATTTCTCAATGCATCCAAATTCAACCATGAAACAATAACTTCCAGCGAATTACTGCAACATTTCATGTGAAAATATAAAACAAATTTTCAAATCAATTCTAAGAATGGTCATCAATCTAGAAAAGCTAAAAATTAATCCAACGACCTGTACCTGTTTCCATATAGCCACAGATCAGATTGTACTGTGCCCATGGTCTTTCCTTTTTTTTTCAACTACTCAACATACATTTCATGTGAAAATATAAAACAAATTTGCAAATCAATTCTAAGAATGGCCATCGATCTAGAAACCATAAAGATTGATCCAATTCCCTGTACCTCTTTCCATATAGTCACAGATGAGATTTTATTGTGCCCATGGTCTTTCCTTTTTTTTCAACTACTCAAAATTCATTCGAATACACTAAGGCAGGGAAGAAAACTTGTTCTGGTCTTTCCTTTTTTTTTCAACTACTCAATATTCATTCGAATACACTAAGGCGGGGAAGAAAACGTGACATAATGGTCTTTCCTCTTTTTTCAACTACTCAACATTCATTCGAATACACTAAGGTAGGGAAGAAAAGAAAACGTGACAAAATGGTCTTTCCTTTTTTTTCAACTACTCAACATTCATTTGAATACACTAAGGCAGGAAGGCGGGGAAGAAAACTTGTTCTGGTCTTTCCTTTTTTTTTCAACTACTCAATATTCATTCGAATACACTAAGGTGGGGAAGAAAATGCAACATAATGGTCTTTCCTCTTTTTTCAACTACTCAACATTTTTTCGAATACACTAAGGTAGGGAAGAAAAGAAAACGTGGAAAAATGGTCTTTCCTTTTTTTTCAACTACTCAACATTCATTCGAATACACTAAGGCCGGAGAGAAAATGCGGCAAAAATTAAATTTTTAATTTGGATGATCGTTAAATTTTTTAATTATAATTATTTATTTTTTTATAAATTTTAAAAACATTTTATTTTATGAATATATCAAAATGTATGGAATGTATAATTTTTTATCTTATTGTATACTCATTTCAAAAAATTATATTTTTTATTTTTCAAAATTACAAAATAATTAACCATGTTGTAAGTTGTAATTTTAAACAAATTTAGATTTGGATTTTATATAATCAAACAAAAAAACTATAAATATTTTTTATTAATTTTTAATTATCTAATACTAATATTATGGGTTTCCATGTTATTTAAACAAATGAGATTTGGTTTTATAATTATTATGTCAAACTTTAAAGCTAAAAATTAACTTTTAACAATGCAATCTTTTATAACCAATTTGGATGTAGTTCATTGTTATGGCATTAAAAAATGAATCTCATGAGTCAATTTGGTTGTAGTTCATTGTGATGGTAGTAAAAAATGAATCTCATGAGTCTCGTCCCACCCACACATTGGTATAGTTCCACCCAAGGAACCATTGATCTTTCTCCATGAATCGGTAATATTGTACTAAGAAGCACCATAATGTATGGCATTTCTGTTTCCCACAATTGAAAAAGCACCATAAGTCCTTCTACATGAGCATTTTTCTTCCGTATTGTTGAAATAAACATGGCAAGACTTTCCTGTGGCAACAAGAATTTCTGAAACCCTCATCCCCCCTATCACAATATATCTTAGAATCCATCATGTTGGAGTGTAGTATCCCTAGTAAGCATATAGGAGTGTAGGGGAACACAACCTCAAAGTCAATGGGAGTCCAAGGGGAAAGGTTTGTGCATATAAGAGGGATACCTCGATTACATAGATGTGGTTTTCTAAGCTTTTGCATTAATCAAATATATATTTGAGGGGGAATTCAGCCATAGAAAAATGCTTGACTGAATTTTCATACACAAGGGTTGATTCTACTTCGAATTTTGATACTTTGTGTTTACTCACTTTAATGTCATTAGATATAACTAATAATTTGCAAGTCCTTGTCTCATTTGATCTCATTTTATTTCAATTGTGAAGTGACTAAGCCTTGAACCCCAAATCCTCATAGCTAAGATTTACAAAGTATGCTGTTGGGTCCCTATAATACTAGTGATTACCCCATTACTATTGTAGTTATACCCCTTATTTATATTGTTGTGCCCCTATTACCCCCATATTGTTATTTCTGTGCCCCATAGAATCCCTCTATTGTTATTTTTGTGGCTTTATATTATTATTGTTAGGTCGGCTGGATTATATTGTGACTCCTTAGACTCCTATATATAGAAAGGAGGTTTTGTCATTTATATCATCGAAGAATTGTTCATTTATGTAATGTAAAGGAGGTTGCCCCCTCGAAGAGGCTGAATTCTAAGGCGTGGATCTCTCTTTTCTATCTTTTTGTGAGCTGGTTTCATAACATTTGGTATCAGAGCTTTGGATTCTAGGGTTTCGCTGCTCCAAACAGGTTATCGTGGCATTTTCGCTATAACTTTTTTTCTGTGATGTTTCAGAAGTCGCAAAAAAAACCCATTTGAGAAGAAATCGCGCTGAACCTTGGGTCCAAATTTCAGAACTTTTTGCGCGATATTTTCGGAGATATGATCTGAGGAAGTTGGTCTTTTTGCAGACTCCTGAATTACATTCAAAACAGGTGACCTGGGGAAAATCGCCATAACTTTCTCTCTGCGGATCGGATTGAAATTTCGTAAGAAGGTACAGAAAGAGGACGGACTGTAGTTTCTTGTGTGTGTGTTTCAGATTCAAAGGTTGAAACAGTGACTCGTGGCACGTCATACAAGTTCGCTCTACTGAACCAGTCTAAAAGCAAGTCACTGTGGGAGATTTCACATAACTCTTCCTTGGTGAATCCAATTTGGCTCAGACTTGTGGCATTGGAAAGAGGACACAGAAGGCTACTACAGGTAGTAATTTCAGAACTGGATGATCCGAAATTACAGAGATACATCAGATTCAATATCAGGCTTCTATAAAGTGAAAAAAGGTGTGTAGTTTTTTTTTAAATTTTTGTGTAAGCTTGGTTTAACGGAATTCAAAGGGCATAGTAAAGCATTATTATCGGTAACTGATGCCCCGAGGAAAGAAAATTAAAACACCTAGTAAGGAACCTGAAAGCTCTAGCATGACTCATGAAGAAGAGGAAGAAATGCTACATGATATATCAAAATTACAAGAACAAGTGCAACAAATGTCACGCTCACAAAAGCTAACAGAAGCTAAGATAAGTGGCGTGGAATCTAAGATAAATGGCGTGGAATCTAAGATAAAGGGCATGGAAGCTAAGATAGAGGATTCGATGGCAGATTTGAAGATAGATTTGAAGACAGACATGGAAGAATTGAAGAAGTTGCAACAAGAAAGGGTCACTAATGGTGAAAAGGTAGTAAAGGAAACTCATGATGAGAACAAAAGAAATGTTAATCATGATTCCATAGACGCTAATGTTGGATCGAAGAATCACCATATTCCAAAAATCGATATGAGGAAGTTTGATGGCAAGGATCCCGCCACATGGATATTACAGATGGAGCAATTCTTCGATCTCAATAATGTGCAAAACGCACAAAAGGTACGTATGGAAACTGTATATTTGGAACCAAATCAGTTTGTATGGTATCAATGGCTTTGCTCTCGTAAACAATTTATCACTTGGGCAATTTTTACGGAAGAATTGATAGCACATTATGAAGATACAAAAAGCAACACTTTTTTTAGCCAATTGATAAGTCTCAAACAAAAGGGTTCAGTAATGGAGCACATTGAGGAGTTCCAAAAATTGAACATAAGGGTAAAAGATATTCCAGAGGAGCATAGGATTGATGTGTTCATAGGGTCTTTAAAGGATAATATCCAACATGATGTTCGCCTTTGGGAACCTGATTCATTAGAGAAGGCATTCAGGTTAGCAAGAAAAATGGAAAGCAAAATTATGGCAACCAGGAAGCATACCACTCACAACTATAAAGACGGAAGTGTTGTTGCCCTAGTCTTCCACAACCTATAAGGTTGACACCACAACAATTGGAAGAAAAAAGAGCAAAAGGGCTTTGTTACAGTTGTGATAGCAAATACACTAAAGGTCATAAGTGTGCTGAGAAGAAATTATTCTACATAGATTGTGAAGAGGAAGAAGAAAAGGAGCAAGAAAGGTCAAAAGAAGAAGATATACTCCAGGAACAAAGCCTAGATGAAGAACAAATAAATCCGACCATATCTTGTAATGCATTGGCGGGAATTACCACTCCTCAAACCATCAAGATAGAAGGACAAATCAAGAAGAAAAAGGTAATAGTGTTGATTGATTCAGGAAGCACCCACAATTTTATTCATTGTAGGGTAGCAAAAGAATTGAATTGCTTCCTATATCCAGCACCAGAGTGTCAAGTGATGATTGCAAATGGAGGAACAATAAATTGCTCTGGAAAGTGCCATAATATCAAGCTATCCATGGGAGAATATGTATTGACTAGCCCAATGCTTTCCATTCCAATGGGAGGTGCTGATGTTGTACTAGGAGTCCAATGGCTACAATCCTTGGGTACAATAGCTTTTAATTTTCAAGAACTTTTCATCAAATTTTCTACGGAAGGAAAGGAAGTTGAATTAAGGGGTATTGCAGGGAAACCAGGAAAGATAATCAGCTCTAATGGCATGACAAAGCTTCTAAAAAAGGAGCAAAGAGGTGTAATTGCACAATTATGTTCGCTAGATGTTTCCACATTGGAATCATCTATTTCTCCAGATCTCCAAAAAGTCCTGGACAATCATTCCAAGGTATTTGAGACTCCCAAAGGTCTCCCACCTATGCGTGATCATGATCATGCTATTCATCTGATTCCAGGAAGTGTTCCTCCAAACATCAGGCCGTACAGATATCCCTATGCCCAAAAAAGTGAAATTGAACGTATGGTTGCAGAAATGCTAGAGGCTGGTATAATTCAACCAAGTCAAAGTTCTTTCTCAGCTCCAGTAGTATTGGTGCACAAGAAGGATGGATCATGGCGCATGTGTCCGGATTATAGGGAGCTCAACAAGCTCACTATTAAAGATAAGTTCCCCATTCCTGTTATTGATGAATTACTGGATGAATTGCATGGATCAATTTACTTCACCAAGTTGGATCTTCGTTCGGGATATCATCAAATCAGAATGAAGATTGAAGACATTCCGAAAACGGCATTTAGAACTCATGAGGGTCATTATGAATTTTTGGTCATGCCTTTTGGCCTTACCAATGCACCTTCAACATTTCAAGGTTTGATGAATTCAATTTTCAAACCATTCCTTAGAAAATTTGTGTTAGTATTTTTTGATGATATACTAATCTACAACAAGTCTTGGAAGGATCATGTTGAACATGTTGACAGGGTGCTACAACTATTGGAGGAGAAACAATTATATGCAAAAAGATCCAAATGTTTCTTTGGAGTCCAGGAGGTGGAATATTTGGGTCATATTGTATCTCATGAAGGAGTTAAGGTAGACCCTAGCAAAATTAAAGCCATTAAGGAATGGAAAATCCCCACATCCATAAAGCATCTGCGAGGATTTCTTGGGTTGACAGGGTATTATCGCAAGTTTGTTAAGAATTATGGGAGAATAGCAGCACCTCTAACAACATTATTGAAGAAAGATTCATTTTCATGGACTCCGGAAGCAACAAAGGCCTTTGAACATCTTAAAGAGGCAATGTGCCAAGCACCGGTCTTAGCTACACCGGACTTCACAAAAACCTTTATTGTGGAATGTGATGCTTCAGGAAATGGAATTGGTGCTGTTCTAATGCAAGATGAAAGACCCATTGCTTTTGAAAGTCGTCCAATCAAGGGAAAGTTTTTAAGCAAAGCTATTTATGAGAAGGAAATGTTGGCAATACTCCATGCACTTAAGAAATGGCGACCCTACCTAATGGGAAGACACTTCAAGGTAAAAACGGATCATGATAGCCTTAAATACTTTTTAGAACAAAGATTATCCTCTGAAGAGCAACAAAAGTGGGTCACAAAGATGTTGGGTTATGACTTTGAAATCATCTACAAAAAAGGGAAGCAAAATGTGGTGGCAGATGCACTCTCAAGAAAGGATGAGGATGTGGAAGCATTGTTGTGTGCCATTTCTATTATCCAACCAGATTGGATAAATAAAGCAAGGGAGGAATGGAAGAACGACGAAGAAGTGTGGGCACTTATTCGAAAGCTACAACAAGATTCCAGTACTTCTGATACATTTAGCTGGCAAAATGATTCGTTATGGTACAAAGATCGCTTATACCTCTGTAAGAATTCCCAGCTAAAACAAAAGATTCTTATGGAATTGCACACTTCTCCCTTAGGAGGGCACTCAGGATTTTTAAAAACTTACCACAGGGTTAAGAAGGAATTTTTTTGGGATGGCCTTAAATCAGATATTCAAAAGTTTGTGGCGGAATGTTTGGTTTGCCAGCAAAATAAAGTTGAAACAATTAAGACACCGGGTCTATTACAACCTTTATCCATTCCAAGCCAACGTTGGGAGGAGGTTTCAATGGATTTTATCACAGGTTTACCCAAGTCTGAGGGAAAGAGTGTCATCATGGTGGTAGTTGACAGACTTACCAAGTATGCACACTTTTGTGCATTATCACATCCATTTAAAGCCAGTACAGTTTCTACTGCATTTATGGAAACAGTTCAAAAGCTACATGGAAACCCAAAGATTATTGTAAGTGACAGAGATCCCATTTTCACTGGAAATTTTTGGACAGAATTATTTTCTTGTCTTGGTACTCAGTTAGCTCATAGCTCATCTTATCATCCTCAATCTGATGGGCAAACTGAGATAGTAAACAAATGTTTGGAAGGATATCTTCGTTGCTTTGTATCTGATAAACAGACACAATGGGTCAAATGGTTGCCTCTGGCTGAATGGTGGTATAACACTTCCTTCCATACAGCAACAAAAATGACCCCATTTATGGCACTTTATGGGTATCAACCACCATCCATCACATCATATTTAAGAGAAAATTCTAAGGTTCAGGCAGTGGAACATCACATCGAACATCAACAACAAGTCCTCCAACTCTTAAAGGATAACCTCGTGTTGGCACAAAATAGAATGAAACAACAGGCAGATCAACATCGCAGTGAAAGAAGTTTTGATGTAGGTGATTGGGTATTCCTACGGCTACAACCATATAAGCAAATGTCCCTAAAGCAAGCTAAGAAGGATAATAAATTATCACCAAAGTATTATGGTCCGTACAAGGTGTTGCAAAAGATTGGTACTATGGCATACAAATTGGAGCTTCCTGCAGCTTCTCGATTGCACCCAGTTTTCCATGTTTCATGTTTAAAGAAGGTTATAGGTGACAAGCTCCCAATTCAAACAATATTGCCAGAACTTGACGAGGAAGGAAAAATTATATTGGAACCGGAAGCAGTCACAGAAACAAGAACTCGACAGCTACGAAATCGATCAATTTCAGAGTATCTTATCAAGTGGAAGAACTTATCCGCTGAAGATTCCACATGGGAGGATGAGAATTTTATGCAGAAGTATCCAGAACTACTCAAGCGTTGAGGACAACACTTTTTTGAAGGAGAGGGGCATGTTGGGTCCCTATAATACTAGTGATTACCCCATTACTATTGTAGTTATACCCCTTATTTATTTATATTGTCATTTGTATCATCGAAGAATTGTTCATTTATGTAATGTAAAGGAGGTTTCCCCCTCGAAGAGGCTGAATTCTAAGGCGTGGATCTCTCTTTTCTATCTTTTTGTGAGTTGGTTTCATAACATATGCATTGCCTCATTTCCTCTCATTTTACTTCAGTTAAATGGAGCAACTATGCCTTAGCCCCAAACCCACACAACTAAGCTTTGCACACTAGAGAATCCTCTCTCTCCCTGGTATTGCACTTGGTTTAGATATACTTTTCTTAGAAGTGAAGCAATGTCTCACTAAATACCTTACATGTTAACTTATCATCTGATCCCATTACATTTTCCAAGCATTGAGGACATTAATAAAATTTCAAAATTCAATTTCACACTCATTTGATGTAATCACCATGTTCCATCAATTTCAGGTAAACTCTACAAATAAATGTAAGTAATTATTTTGATTTTTTCATTGATTCTAAATTAGCAAGTGAGAAAATTGTAGATGCATCTTTATTTTTAAAGTACAATCATCCAAAAAAGCTCATCAAAGACTAAAGATAGGTTAAAACCTTTATGGAGTGAAAAATATTGTTGGTATCCTCCAAAATAACACTACTTTCAGAAGCTGGGTTCAGATTTTACCACAAATGCAAGAACCAAAGTGAGAAGCTTATTTTAAAGTTTTTATAACATGATATATTATAAAAAAAAAATTGAAGAAGCACACAATACAAAAAAAATTTGTATCTAGTATCGTTCTAGATAGAGAAAAGTACTCTTTAGGCTATCTATGACATGAGTAAGAATTGCTACCCACCTACTTTCAAAATCATTATGGACATTTAAATATTAAAAAAGGAATTGATTAGGCCACCTATGACTAAATAAGAGTTATTCTGCACCTTTCCAAACTATCATGTACATTTAAGCTATCATATTTTATAAACATCTTTTCTATGACGCAACATGTTACAACTTTCCATTATATCTATGCATTATATGAGTTGATGTACTTGTAAGGTGCATAAATTCCAAAATAATTGTCCAAATACCCATGTTTCCACTAAATTAATTGTTTAAGAGAGACATTTTATTGTAGGAAGCATGCATCAATCAAACACTGCTCTACTCATAGTTTACAAACCCAACCAATTTTTCATACACCAACACATTCAAGACTAATCCACAATATCAAACAATGCTCAAAACAATATTCTTCATCAAACATCTACCAATGCATAAAAAATGAGGAGACAAGAGACACATAGAATATGCAATCAACGAGGGCCAAAACCTCTCCAACATGAGAGGAAAACCCAAACGAGATCTTCTTCTTATATAGACTTCAATTGACGAATACCAAGACCATGGCCTAGACCCTTGACTCAATGACCTCTCCAAGATCAAGTCACAAGCCTCCTTGATTCAACTTCCTTATTTTTCCTTGAGTCAACGATGATCAGGATTCTTCCTTCAATAACTCGACTATCCTTCAAATTCCAGTTCCATGGATCAGATCTGTAGTTCTTGGACCTCTTGCATAAACCCTAGAACGTGTGGTTGACCAACCTTTTGAACCTTTATCTTCTTCACTTGGATGGTATTAACTCTTATTATAATTCGATGTGTAACCTTGCTTATCTTCTTCCTTGATTCGACTTCTTGGACAACAACAAGATCTTCGACCTTTTCTGTAGTAGATAGTTCTTCCTTCCTTCACACGTGTGGATCTATTAGCCCTAAAACAGACCCATAAACAACACCAAAATCTTCTCTCTTTTTTTCCTTCTCTTGGTTGGTTATCTTCGCACTTCTTATTATAGACTTACTTAACCAAATTTGCTTGTCCACAAATGGAGGATGAGCTACCCTATATATAGCTTTTTGTCCATCAAAAACACATGCTAGGAAGTGTTAAGGAGTGCTAGGGGAACACAAGGGAGCAATAGGTGAAAATAATGCATGCAAATGAACGATTAAGATTTTGTGACAGGAAGTGTTAGTGAGTTCCAGGTGTGCTAAGGAGGGAGTGATAAGGTATGCTAGGTAGTGTTAAGGCATATTAGAAGCTAGGGAAACATGCCAAGATGTGTCAGGTGCTAGGGTGTGCCAATGCATGCCACAGAGTGTTATGGAGTGCCAGGGAAATATAAGGGAGCACTAGTTTCAAATTCATGGAAATGAAAGACTAAGAGTGTGTGACAAGGAGTGCCAACGATTTCTAGGTGTGCTAAGGAGGGGACAACAAGGTATGTTAGGTGGTGCCAAGAAATGCTATAGTTTTAGGGCGACATGCTAGGGTATGTCAATGCGTGTCAGGGTGTGCCAATGCGTTTCAGGGTATGCCAATGCATGTCAGGGAGTGTTAGGGAGTGTGACATAAACACAAAGGAAAACTAGTTCAAAATGCATGGAAATGAATGAATAAGAGTGTATGATAGGGAGTGTCAGTGAATTCCAAGTGTGCTCAAGAGGGAGTGACAAAGTTATATGCTAGGTAGTTCCAAGGCATGCAAGAGTGCCATGACATGTCAAGGAGTGGTACGGTATGATAGGCAGTACTAAAGCATGCCATGGCATGCAGGGAATGCCAACATGTGCCACATAGTGCCAAGGGATTGTTAGACATGCTAGGTGCTATGCCATGTCAATATGTAAACTATGTTGCTTAGTTGTTTTATGGCCATGGTTAGACGTGAGCCTTGACTTGGTAGCTTCTTAAGTGAGATAAGCTAAGATTGGGCATGAGTAGCCTAAGATGAGTTATAGGCCATTCTTAGGTGAACAAGGGATAGTATAGTTGTAGTAACTGTAACTTGGTCAAGATGTTGTAGTCGAGGTAGGACTTGGTTGGTTCCCAAGTCTTAAAACCAATAAGGGTAGTTATGAGGGCATGATAGCTAAGGAGTGTCAGGGCATGCCAAGGAATGAAAAGGCGTGATAACACATGCCAGACAATGTCAATGCATGTCGAGGAGTGTTGGGGAGTGTGAGGGCATCACAAGGGAGAACTAGGTCAAAGTGCATGGAAACAAACGAATAAGAGTGTCTTCCAGGTGTCCCAAGGACGAAGTGTATTAGGATAATTTCATAATAGGACTTGCAATAGGTAAGCCTATGATTACGATAAGGGGATGGAAAAAGAAATTTTAGACAAAGGGAGACTTTTGTCTAGGGACAACACTATTTTTTCAATGACTTGGTTGGGTTCCAAAGTCACAAAAAAAGTAAGGCTATCTATGAGGGCATGACAACTAGGGAGTGCCAAGGTGTGCAAGGAATTCCAAGAAGTGATAACACATGCTAGAAAGTTCCAAGGCATGTTAGTCATTCCAATACATGCCAAGTGCTAAGGCATGCCAAGAGGTGTCAGGTGCTAGGGTGTGGTGCCAACGCATGCTAAGGAGTGCTAGGGAAACACAAGGGAGGACTAGTTTCAATTGCATGTAAATGAATGAATAAGAGTGTGTGATAGGGAGTGTTAGCAAGTTCTGGGTGTGCTAAGGAGGCATTGACAAGGTATGTTAGGTAGTGTCAGGGAAACACAAGGAAGGACTAGTTTCAATTGCATGGAAATGAATGAATAATAGTGTATGATAGGGAGTGTTAGCAAGTTCTAAGTGTGATGAGGCATCTCTGGACAAATTTTTGGAGGATTTGGAGAAAATTTTGTGTTTTGGTGCAGACTTGCAATTTTTTGGCCATTTTTTGTCTAGCAGCATAGCGAGCTCATGCTTTGCTTCTTCCTTAGGGCTCCAAATGATGTAAAATCAACATTTTTGGAAAGCTTATGATCCCATCTCAAACACCATTTTCCCACTTTCCTGGTCTAGGGCTCAGGTTTTGAGAAAGTTGCGAAAAAGAGGCCAAAAATCACCTTTCTGCCCCTCTCTTTCCATTTCATTGCCCACCTGGAGACACCTTGGGAGAATGGCCATATCTCAGCCAAAAATTGGTGATTTTGAGTGAAAAAATACTCTAATGACATCTATGCTCTCCTAGATTTCCAAAAAGGGCTTCTGATATGGATTTGGACTTCAGAAAGGCACTCAAAAATGGCCTCCAACAACTTGTTGTACACTTGGAAATTTCTGACTTTTTTGTGAAATTCTCACTTGTAATTTTTTATAATTCCTAGTTTGACTCTAGTAAAAGTCAAAAGGGTGAAGTAGATGAATGTGAGGGGTAAAAGTAAATTTAAATAATGGGTGGTTAGTATTTATAAGTTGTTTTGATGTAAATTTGAACTCATTTATGAGAGAGGTTGGATTCAAAGTTAATTGTAGAAGTTGTTTTTAACTTCCCTAGACATTAGGGTTTGGTTAGAACACCTCATGGAATAGTTCCTAGAGTCATTGATTCAACCCCTAAGAGTGGGGAGATGTTGTTTTGGTATTTATGTATCAGTTTCTCAGTGATAGAACGGGTTGGATTTCAGAGGAGAGAACTATTGTAGCTTGTACTTGGACATTTTCTGGAAATCAAAGGACACAATTTGCAACTATTATCTAGGAATTCATGTGCAGTAAGTTTGTGATGTTATTTTTTCTCTGTTATAGCTTTATATGAAAGATATTAATCTTATCTTTCCATTCATCAATTATTCAATGGTTTTCCTTACATTTTATAAACAAAATTCTTTGCATAAAGCTCTGTTTTGATGGAAAAATCATTATGTGTTACTTTATTTCTTGCTTAATGAATTCATGTTTCATGCTCATTAATACCTTTCGCTTCTTCTAAACACTACACTACACCGAAAAACCCTAAGATCCATCACAAAGTAATTCTACCTTTATCCTTTTTGTATTTTTGCTGTAACCCTTTGATCCTCTGACCTAGCTACCTGGTTTTTCTCCCTTATCCAGCAACAAAACCCTAAATTTTCCAAAACCCACTTGAACCTAGCTATCTAGCCTAAAATCCTTTACATTCCAGTCATCTCTTTGTTGTGATTTCATAGAGAGAGCCCTCTCTAGTTTGGTAGGGCTAGCTACCAAACTAAAAGCTTGGTCTGTGATTACCTCTGTTGATCTCCTCATCAGCTTGGGACATTGTGGAGGATAACAGAGGGCATGAAAACTAGGGAGTGCCAAGGTGTTCTAGTGAATGTAATGTTCCCAAGTCATGGAGAAATTCAATGCTAGTTGTAAGGTCATGAATGCCAAGGTGTGTTAGGGAATGCTAGGGCATGCTAACATGTGCCAGATAGTACGAAGACATGTCAAACAAGATAAGATGTGCCAAGTACGAAGGCATGCCAAGATGTACAAGGGTGTGGCAATGCATGCCAGGGACTGTGAAGGGAACAAAAGGGAGGAACAATATAAACTACAAGTAAATGACCACATAATAGGGTTAATAAGTCATCAATTTACTTTTCCATGAGGGTCATGCTAGGAAAACCAACACTAGGTGCCAATAGGTGAGTGCTAAGTGTCAATGCATTCTAAGTGCCAAATCTTCCTCCGTTTCTTCTCATCTAGTTTCAAATAATTGATCTCAAATAACTTTAATATTAAACCATGCCAAATCATACCAAGTCATCTGAACACATGCCAAACATGTTAATACTTGCCAAGTGCCAATGTGCGTCAGGGAGTGTGATGCATGGATGAAGTGGAAGAGCATATCGAAGAGTGCTAAGGTGTGCTAGAGAGTGCCAATGCATGTTGAGGAGTGTTAGGGAGTACTAGGACAACACAAGGGAGCACTAGGTCAAAATGCATGGAAGTGAATGAATATAAGGGTGCATCAGGAAGTGTTAATGAGTGCTAGATGTCATGCCAAGGAGGGAGTGACAACGTATTCTAAGCACAAGTAAGGCACACAAGGTAATATCAGGGAATTTCAAGAAGTTCTAGAGTGTGCTAGTTATTTTCGGGGTCTGCTAGCATGTTCCAAATAGTGCCAAGGCATTCCATGTGCTAAGACATGCTAGGATGTGCATGGTGCCATAGTATGCCAATATGTGTCAAGGAGTTTCAAGGAAACAAAAGGAATAAACAAGCTAAAATGCAAGGAAATGAACACATAAGAGGATTAATAAGTTGGGACTTTATCTTTTTCAAAAGGGGCATGCTAGGTGTCGAGCGATAAAAAGGTGTCTTTTTAACTCCTAATTATCTTCACATTAATTGTCAACCCAGGGACGACTTTTTATTTCAAGAGTGTACTCAGTCTGAGGCGGCTATTTACTCAAGAGTAATGTTTTGCAGTATAGTGCTTAAAAGTAAATGGATGCTTGAAAATAAATCTAACTACAACAACATAAACTCAAATGCTCTGAAATCCAACTATTCACTCAGCAAACATCAATCGAGGATACAGTAGCAATAACTCATTCCTCTAGAGATTGATACAATTGAAATCAAACTAGAACAAGACAATCAATCTGAGAACAAGGAAGCAGTAACCAATGTTCTCTACAGTTGACAGCCCTGCTGCACACCAAAGCAATGAGGATTTTCGAATGACAAGGAATGGAACATCATCTACTTCTATAAATAGGATTGAACAGCAAAACTCTATCCTACGTAAATGAATGCAGCAATAATTATAATCTTCAAGAATTAAGTAACAACCTTTGAATTGAATAGCAAACAGAAATGGAACAGTAGATTATCAAAGATAAAGTATAGAACAGTGGATTAAATCTAAATGTACAGCAACCCAAGTCAAGCACGCAACACACTTATCATTAAAAGGGACAGTAATCTGAGCTTCGATATAATATGCATGAATCACGGCCATGAAATAACAACAAATGTAACGGAACATTAATTGTTTTAGAACAGCAATGATAACAGAATGGCACTACTAAATAAACAACAGTCATGATTTAAGAATGAATCATACGGTAGTACCAATTCAAGAATATACAACGCAGTTAACTTGTAATCTGTAAGGAACAACAATGCTATATGATTTGCCAAAATAAACAATAATGTGATGCAAGGTTAGAATGGTAACATAGCATTCCCATTGTGAGTTACAATAATATTCAATCAAGTATAACAGAGCCAATATGTGACACAGTAAAGCGCTTCAGATTACTGAGCAGAGTAAAAGAAAGAAATCAAACCACACATGAATCGTAAAGATATAATACAGCAGCAGCGTAATCCACCGGAGGCTGGGCCCTTAGTCGCCAGCGGATGCTGCTAGGCTACTTCAGATGAAAAGAATGAACTGCAACTCCCAAATCATATATTAATCATCAAACTGTGAAATCATTACAACAGCTGGAGCTTTGAGAATCACAATGGTAATGCCACAATCCCTTTTTCCTCCTATCCTATCATGAATTCTTAATTATGAATCTCTAATTCAAATCATAATTCTGAATCTATCCCTGAATTCATCCTCTTGAATTTACAATTTTGAATCCTCAATTCTCCATCTCTTTTCCATCCCCATCTTTGATCTTTGTTTTCATTTAAATAGAGAGATCAGAGAGAAGTTACAACAAAGATAATTACAACATGATTTCTATTACAAAATTGGATTGTTTCCAACCAATTGATCAACAAGAAAATATATTGCCATCTATCTTTCAACAAGAGCAAGGCGAATTTGGCTTTGCAGCTGAGATTTGGGGAAACGGCCATACAACAAATCTGAGAAAATTGTGCTCAAAGAACCATGCGTTTCTCTCAATACATGCCGAATTTGGGCAAACCATTCCTCACTAAAGTTAATTTGGTCCGTTCTAGACAAAACACATGTTCTGGATTTTCCATATTCTTCTTCATTTGCCCAGAATCTCAACTGTAAAACTGTCACTTCTTATTCCAACGAATTTCTGAGTTGGAATATTTAATGATCAAATCTTCAATCTGGAAATTGTATTGGAGGCTAAAAATGGTGAATAGTGTTACAACCAATTTATTAAAACTATCATTGATAAAATCATGCATAATCATCAATTTATTAGAAGTAAAGGAGAATAAATAATATTCATTCATAAGAGCATAAATCATTATAAATTGGATTTATATAATAAATTATAATAATGACCTGATAAAGAAGAGTAAAAATGAATGAAATAAGTGTTTAAAAAGTGGTCGTATTCAAGGCCCAACACTAGGCACACTTATAATATGTTCCAATACACGCCAAGTGCTAATGTGTGCCAAGTTCTAATGTTTTTCAATGCAATATTTTTCCAAGGTGTTCCAGGGCATGCCAACACATGATAGGGGAGTGCTATGCTATGTTAGGGCATGCCAACATGTGCTTGGGAATCCTACTCATGGCAAGATGTTCTAGGTACAAAGATGTTCCAAGACATGCAAGGTGCCAAGGAATGTTAGTGTACTATTCCAAAGCATGTTAAGGTGTGCCATGAGTGTTGAGGAGTGCTAGGTCTCTCTCATTAATAGAATTGATAGAGCTTGATTATGTATTAAATAATATAGTTCCTACACACACTAGTGGAACTTTATTTAAAGGAAATTTGCTAGATAATAAACCTAATAGAGATGAATCATGTGTTGACTCATAGGAAAACTATATTCTTATGACTTGAGGGAAATGATACACACTAATTAATTCTTAACAAATTGGTTGACTATTATAACCACTATGACCTTGGAAACAAAATAAAAAAGACTCCAAAACAATGGTCTTAAATCATTATCTTTTAACAAAAAATATAGTAATAAGTGCATAGCTTCATCAAAAACTCATTGGAATGATCAATGATGACGAACATTTTTTGACCGTCACCAAAGTAACCAAAAATAGCATTGGTGAGGGTCAATAAAATATCGTCACTAGAAGTGTCACCAAAAAGAGAATTAGCGATGGACCTTTAAGAACCCTCACCAAAAGTGTCACCAAAGAGAAAATTAGTGACGAGCCTTTAACGACCCTCTCCAAAAGTGTCATTGAAAATGGATTTGGTGACAAACCTTAAAGGACCATCACTATATACACTTACAACAACGATTTTTTAAAGACCGTCACCATATGCAACATTGGTGATGGACCTTAAAGGTCCATCACAGGCATGAAGCATCATAAAAAACTCATTGGAATGATCAATGATGATGAACATTTATTAACCGTCACCAAAAGTAACTAAAAAGATCATTAGTGACAGTCAATAAAATATCGTCACTAGAAGTGTCACCAAAGAGAGAATTAGTGATGGGCATTTAACGACCCTCACCAAAAGTGTCACCAAAGAGAGAATTAGTGACGAGCTTTTAACGACCCTCACCAAAAGTGTCACTAAAAATGGCTTTGGTGACAAACCTTAAAGGACCATCACTATATACACTTACAACAACGCTTTTTTAAAGACCGTCACCATATGTCACATTGGTGACGAACCTTAAAGGTCCATCATAGGCATGACCCTCACCAATGACCTTTTTTCTTGTAGTGACTCCACCTAATAAATTGAAACATTACACTAATTTGACCCCTATGCAACTAGTTGTTCCTACCCCTGCCTTTGCTTGAGTTCCACAGCAACCTCAACATGAGCCTACTCCCATTTTTAAAGCATGTGGCGAGGGAGTAAAGCTTGAAATAAGGCCAACTCAAGAAAAGGCTCCCCTAACAACTCCAGCTCCTCCTAAGCTACCAAAGTCTCTTCCTCCTTGTTCTTTGTGTGATGTTTTCATTCATTCCACCAATAATTGTCCTAAACTCCCTCATGTTAAGGATGTGGTCATTAATACCTTCCTTGATTCTAAAATTCCTAAGGTCCATGTGACCTTACCTAAGTCAGCTAAGAAGATATGATCGTTACGCACAAACCACCCTTATACTTTCTGTGATAACTATGGTCACTATTCCCATCACTATCCCCGTCTCAAAGATCTTCGCGATACACTTCAAGTGCTTCGTGAATTAGAGGTCGCTCGTAATGAATCCACCTCTCCTTTACCTATGGATTCTGGTCCCACTCCTATTCTAGAATAGGAGGTCTCTACAACACCCATTATGATCCCTCCCCATGATGTGAAGATGACAAATAGTTCTACTCCTATTCTCTACCTATCGTCATTCATGAGATCGATACCTGGGAACTCCCTTGATGTCTCCTTTTTTTGTTCTGTTGAACCTTCTTCGTCGAACACATTGGTCTCAACATCTGTAGATATTCCATCTACCAAACATATGTCTCCCACCTTTGACGATGCGTATGTGAACCTTGTCTCTCATGAAGAGTCTTCAGGTAGCTCTTTGCCATCATGTGTTCTTTCTTCCTCCACTCCGCCCATCTTTGATTTTGATGAAGACATCATGGAAGCCATGACCACCCTTGATTATCCTTGGGATGATAAGCACCAACGTGCATACTTCCTTCCGCAATAGACCCATAACCAATATGTTGTGGAGTCCAAAGACTTCATTCATAGTGAGGTTGATTAGTTCAATCACCCCTTACTTCAAACCCATGAATTCAAACCACATCCACCTTGTGCCGATTACATTGCCACTCAATGTTTGGGTAAGGGGGTATCCACTTTTAAGAGTCCAATAGAAGAAATTCTCCCCAAACCTCCTAGTGCATCTGCTAGTGTCGACTCTAGTACCATTATTCTTCCCCATTTAGAAGAACCTCTAGAGTCTCATATCACTTCAGATCACTCTTAGGTTGCTCCACTTATTCATGCCTCCATCTTACCTCAACAACCCAGTCCCTTAGACATTGTTGTTGTTCAACCACTATGTTTTCTAGGCGAGCATCAATTCATTATATTCAAAGCCACCCTTTGCTATAGTAACACCATATATGTGAACCCAGAAATTTAGTCCATTTGATTCATATATGCAATGCCAAACGTGATTGGTAATCCACCATTTCCTTTGTCTTAACTATATTTATCCACTCTTCCCATAATAAGACAACCATAAACAAATGTTGAACCACATCATCAAAATTTGTTTGGATTCCACTACTCTAAATACATCTGTTATTCCCATAGCATACTCCATCTATCCATACAAATCTAGGGGGAACATATGCCCCTGCATTTCCTCATCATCCTTTAGAGGACCTCATACTAGTTGGGTTGAGATTCTTGAATCCCTTATTCAAGCACTTGGAACACAATGGCACTCCACAAACTCTTCATGGTAGGGGAAATCATTCCCACCTTTGCATACCAGATCACTCCCCTCCATCACATATGCTTGGGGGCAGTATCCCATGCTTGGGGGCATGATGACCCCCCTAGTCACCTTCTCACTTGATTAACATAAGTCTTGGCCTAGACCCCAACGATCTAGGTATGGTCGATTATCCTTCCATTTCCTTCGATAATTTGTCCTACTGACCTTTTTTGGTGAGTCATCTACACATCGCATATTGTAGATGATTGATACCATATTTTTAAACATTCTATTCTGTGTTATACCACACTACCCAGTCCCCATGTTTGACTTGGTGGGTGGGGATGATCCTAGACCTTCTATAATAATTCATTCTCGTTTTCCTCTTCCCTTAATTATTCACCAGTAACCATCCTTCCAAGAAGCATTAACGCCATGTTTATACAAGTAAGGCCATTTACCTGAATGTCACAGATCCTTAACGGTTGGTTTGTTTGTTACGATCTCCACAAGATTTAGGGCCTTATCCTCCTCTCCAAATTATCCACTTCTCACTATCAGAACTATCAGAACTGGTGGAATGTTGTCACCGAGTTCTATAATGGGTCTCTCTTTGTTTTTGGTAATTTGAAACTTCTCTCGAAAGCCATTTTTTCCATGAGGTCTCACTTTGCCACCTCTTAAAGTCGAATCTCTTCATCTAAGCCACCCGTACTCTTGTACCACTTTACCTTTACACTAGTTGACTTACGTGTCAATTTTCATCATGAGTAACCATCATTTACTCATATTTTCAAGGTCCCCATTGGGCCTCCCCACGTGACAGCATCATCACGTCACCCTTGTAATTATCGAGTTTGTTCTGAGTCCCCATTTGAGTCCCGTTATAGTGTTCCATTCATCACTGTGTCACATTTCTCCCATTTTACACATCATTGGCCTCCACTCCTTCTACTCCATATTTTCTGATCCCCTACTTGAGTCACCAACCATCCCCTCCAGAATCGATTCAGTCGCTACCAGGTCAACCATTTTTATTATGCTCTGACAAGGGAAGTCATCAGTATTCCATCCATCTTGTTTACTGGATCATTATCCCCCATGCTAGTCAATCAGTCACTCTACTATATTCCCTCATGCCTTTTCGAAAGGATTCCTCGTTACCTTAACTGTAGTAAACTCTCTTCTGTCGACCTCAGCACATTTATTCCAGAAGAGTGATCTCGAGGGTGGTGTACCTTGGTTTTAGCTTCCATCTTTGTTCGGTGCCTCAGATCAGGCAAAGGGACACATTATTTCCCTTTGACTTGGTTGTTTCTCATGTTCTCGACTCCCTTTGACTTGTTTGTTTCTCACGTGCTTGACCTCAACTCCTTATCACATGATTGAGATTTGTACACTTGACCGTTTGGTGATCCAAACGATTTTCCTAGTGATTCCTAGGTGTGTGTGAGATGTTTCACACCTCATGAGGGGGTTTCCCTTCAGGTAGCCACCCACATACTTGGATGGCCATAGATGTTCATCCAGCCTTTGATCCAGTTCGTAGATTTGATGGGTTCGGTTTCCACTACTTGTAGTGCCCACATTATGCATGTCTCCTCCAAATGATCCATTCAGATCTTCAGAGCCCTTTCTTGTTCAACAGGACTTCCTTGGTTGTGATCCCCCGTCCCCATGTTGACTTGAGTGCCACTATATCTCATGTACTCAAATATTATTGTATTTAGTCCTAGCATATGTTTTTCTAAGTGCATTATGTATATCGGATCCATTGTATTATTTTCTAGCTCATTGATGTTAGTGTATCATGTACCATGTATCATTTACTTTATATCTCAGTCCCACATTGTTGGGCTCACTGTTATTCTTTGTACGCAGTTACCTCGGTGGGTATGGATATGCCTCCCCCACCTCATTTGAGAGTATGTACTACCACATAAAAGGATACTTCTATCAGTTTTATAAGTTTTTCCCCCTCCATTATTTGTCCATCCTTGACTTGCTTCAGTTCTCTCTCTCTCTCTAACTCCCCTTTTAGTGTCTCGTGGAAGTGTAATCTACAATGTATTTCGGTCATACGATTTTCTCCTAACACTCATACGTGCGGGGGGAATTTGTTATCACCAAAAAATGATCCCCTAGCCTTTTCTCACTAGGTGGATCAAAAAACACCATGTAGATTTAATTTTACCATAGTAAAATCACTTTCATTGTGGAAAATAATTTAGTAAACCACCTTTATTAAGTTATTTTCTAGTTTAAATAAAAAACCCCATGAGAACAATTAGATAAATCATTATTTATTTAATTTTCTCTAGGAATAATTATTAAATCATTAGTTAAATAATTATTCATTGTCACATTTGATTAAATCCCTTAGGAATGTTTAAATAAATCATTATTTATTTAAATTTACTTATTTTTGTTATTATAATAATTATTAAATCACTATTTAATAATTATTTTGATTTCACACCTTTCTTGTTTCTTGTGAAATAATTAATAAATCATTTTATTTGTTAATTATTTCCAAATAAAGGTATTTAACCATTTTAAATACCTTTTCCCTCTCCAATAAATATAATAAAGTATTCCAAGTAGTTAGATCTAAATTTGGTTAATAATATTTTATTATTCTCAAATTTCGAGATTAACTCCGTACTTTGCTATATAAAGGAGGGCTTTTCATTCATTCTTCACCATGATCATTATCATCGTCAACATTATCGTCATTTTTCTTAAGCTCCCATTTTGAGTTCACTTTTGTTTGCATTTTTCACACATTGAGAGAGAGAATCAATTTCTAAAGCATCAAGGATATCAAAGGACCCATCCCACGTAGGGGGACTTACATACCAAACTATAGATCTCCTTCACCAGGTGTTATCAATAAAAGATTTATTCATTTAAAATAATCTTTCCAATTGGGTTATTATATTGGATACTTTATATTGTTGCTTTCTGTTTTGGATTATATCTTCTTTTACTGCAAGTTTTCTATTTGTGTTTCAAATCTAAGATGACAACAACCATCAACATGTTGCTAGGGTCACTTGTCACCTAGTGACTTAAGTGAAGTATTTTTGATACACCCTCCAAGAATTTTCACACTAACAAATTAAAATAGTCTTTCCAGTTGGGTTATTATACTCGATACTTTATATTGCTTCTTTCTATTTTGGATTATATCTTCTTTTGAGCTTTCTGTTTTGGATTATATCTTCTTTTACTGCAGGTTTTCTATTTTTGTTTCAGATCTAAGACGATAGTAGCCATCAACTTGTGGTTAGGGTCACTTGTCACCTAGTGACGTAAATGAAGTATTTTTACTACACCTTCCAAGAATTTTCACACTAACAAATTAAAATAGTCTTTCCAATTGGGTTATTATACTCGATACTTTATATTGCTTCTTTCTATTTTGGATTATATCTTCTTTTGAGTTTTCTATTTTGGATTATATCTTATTTTACTGCGGGTTTTCTATTTTTGTTTCAGATCTAAGACGACAGTAGCCATCAACTTTTGGTTAGGTTCACTTGTCACCCAGTGACTTAAGTGAAGTATTTTTGGTACACCTTCCAAAAATTTTCACACTAACATCTTGCGGTCTCTCTAAAGCCTCCATTTGGTTTGCATGTGTGTTTGATTTCCTTGGTAAGAATTGGTTTTGATTTTTATTTGTTCGTATCACTAGGTCGCTTGTAAACTTATTTCGTCTGATCATTAATCGCTTGGATGAATTGTTGTTCTAGTCCTCATTCTGAAAAGTGCATTTGAATCAGCGATTAGACTTTGAATCTTAGTTTCTTCATTTTGAAAATTATGTGTGGTGAAAAGAAAAAATCTTGCATTTGCATCTAGGGTTTTGTGTGTGAAATTGGAATTCCTTAGTGTGAAATTGCATATTTTTTCTTTCGTTTTTGCAAAAAGGTTTGCCCCTCAATCATCAGGGGGGGGCTGAATTGTATATCAACATTAATCACCTCTGAGTGACATCTCTTTTGATTTTTGGAATTTTCACCCAATTTCAATTTGAGTCCTCTGTTCATGAAATCCGAAATTACGTTTGATTTCATTGGAATCCTCTTATGTTTGTTTTGAATAATTATCTTGCATAGATCACATTTGCATAGTTAGAATTCTCATTTTTACAGCTAGAAAGGAAAATGTGCATAGATTACATTTGCATAGTTTTTAGGGAAATTGTGCATAGATTACATTGCATGGTTTGGCATATTTTAATGCTTTGAATTGAATTGGAATAGTGAAATTGAAAGATCTCATTAGGAAGCTTTTGTTTGCTGCATATTTTGTGTGTTGCATCATTGTTTGCACCTCTTCACTACACTAAATAGCTTTCATCAAAAATGAAAATAGTTATTTTTGTCATTTTAGTCGCATTATAGGCGTGTTCAAGTGAAATCGCGTTTTGAGCCTTGAAACTGAAATCTAATTGGAGATCAACTATAAAATTCATCTCAATTAACCTAAGGATCATTTGAAACTTAACGCAAACATCTAGAGGTCTAGGCTAGAGACGTGTTCCGGCATTGTTAAATGTAGGAGTTGTCATTGTTTGCCAAGGTTGCATCTTGGGGGTGAAATCCTATTCCACATACATAAGTGTATAGGATCATTCTCCATGTACCTTAAGATATATCGGATGGTGCTCCATGCATGAAACGTATATGGGAATGCTCTCATCAGACGATTACGCATTAGACAACAATACTATGGACTGCACTCCCACGTACTGTCGAGTATATTTTGGGAGTCCCATATAGGTTTCTATCCATACATAGGTAACCAAGTCAAATGCCTTGTATACCGTGATACACCGAACACAACATTCTAGGAGGTTTCCTCCACATACGTTAAGTCCTTGGTTCGCCAAGGTGTATATTATAGTTCACGGGTGCTTGTTAAACCTTTATGCCTAGTTACTCTTTATTTTTTTTATGTCTTTAATTTCTAAAATCAATTAATTGATCGCAAAACAACATCCTCCTCATGGAACAACTCCATAGGGGATCTTAGGTTGAGACTAATGGAAATAGATTCGGAGTATACCAATCAGGGAAACCCCTCTAACGAGATTCCTGGTCCTTTTCCTTCTTTTGGAAATATTGGTGCTCCTTATATGGAAACGTTGTCCCTTCCCAGATTCACCATTGGTTTGCTAGTTTGGTTATTTTCAACCCCTATGGTTCCAAACTTCTTCTCGACCAAGTTCTCCTCAACTTGAACAATATCAACCTCAAGTTGATCCTAAAGTTGATCCTTTGCCTTCTTCGTCTGCTCGGTCTTCTCCCTCTTCTTCCTCTTCGTCTGGTGAAATCCTGTAAGTTAGTGACTAGGTAGATAAGAAGAATAAGAAAAGGAATATTTAGAATAAGAAAAATAAGAAGGGGGACAACCAAGTAGCCATTGCTACCAATGCGACTGATGTGGAAAAATATTCCAATCAACCCCGTAAAGTCAAATTCCCTTGCATGTTATGTAAGGGTGACCACCTTCTTAGATATTGTCCTAGTGTTCCCAAGGTATGAGAAGTGTGATCCATAGGCTGACATCGGCCTTTGTCATAAACTTCTAGAGATCGTGCTGGTGAAAATCCCTCAACTAGTGATAGTAAGGTCCATGGGATAAAGGGTAAAGTCAAATTTCCCTGTAAGCTATGTGACAGTAATCATCCTATTCACATTTGTCCTTATATGGATGAAGCCTCAAAGTGTTGGAAAACCTTACAACTTCACAACCATGAATTTTAGCTAGTTACATCAAGCTTTCTCCCAATCCTCCACTAGTTGATGAAGTGATTGATAAGAACCCATCTGTAGTCAATCCGACCCTCTCTTAACGTGAATTCCATGAGTCCATTCTTAACCAACCATTGGTTGAGAAAATGGTTGTCTTGATTCCACCTTCATTTGATCATACCTTTCCCATAGAGAGTGAAGTTCATATTGCTCAGGTTCTTCTCGTTTCTTTTGTAACACCCTCCGCCTACATCTACCCAAGTAACCAGCCAATAGGGGTAAACATGTGATGAGAAGTTACTATGATATGAAGCAGCCTCCTAAGTCACGTTAGTGAAGTGGAACCGATGGAAACACACCATACATACCTTCACCATCAACAATAGGACTCCTAGGAACCATCCCAACCTTTCTGCTAACCAGCCCTTGACTCCCACTGAGATTTTAAGATTTTAAACCCCTGGATAGTTCCATGATATGGGAATGACATTGTCTAGAGAGCTCTGGACTCTCCCACAAGCCTACATGTTTGTATCCAGGGACTATTTCCAGCAAACCTGTGCCAGAGTCCTGGGAATTTAAGGCACTTTTCAAGCCTAGAATTTCGACCACTACCTAGAACTTGATGTAACTTCTCGAATTCATTAAACACTGACAAGACTAATAAACCAAAAACTAACTTCAGTACTAGGCCTTACCATCCCCAACCGGGGCTGACATTCTGTCAAATACTTGGCACCAATGAAATCTATAGGTGTAAATGATGGATCTAAGCATAGGGGTCTCATACTTATCTGAGATTCGCTATGAGGCATTGTTTCCTTATCACTTTAGCTACAGTTTCATCCATTAGGCCATAGATACATTGTTCATTCATATACAAGTAAAAACATGATGAGAACCATACATAGCTATTGTCATAATACATGATCATAACCAGCATAATAACAACATAAATACCAAGGATACATTAGCCCTATAATCCACATATAAATGCTTTCTTGCTCTTCCTTTTCCTTCTTGCTCCAAAAATCCATGTATCCCACACTCTCCAAGAGTGCTCCAAGAACTCTAAGTATCCAAGAGTATGAGAGAGAGAGAGAGAATAGAAGAGAGCTCTGCCAAAAATTGAACTGGCCAAGCTTACCCACTGATCCTCATAAGCCTTTTTATCAATGAGGCCTCTATTTTCTTCATCTTCCATTATTTTCCTTCATTTTCCTCCTCACATGCAACCTATGACCTTTCACCTCCCTTTTCTCCTAATTTCCATTATTTTCATAAATAAATGTCAATTAATGCCATTTTTCCTTTCCAAATCCTTTTCCATTGCCTTTGCCAATTTACTTACTCATAATAAACTGAATGAACACCCACTAGGATGTTTTTCCCACCATTCGACTTGGAATATGTGTCCCAAGACCGTGGTCTTATATATTTTTACATGGATTTTTTACCAAGGTTGTTACAGAACCCTCCCCCTTGGGGGAACATCGTCCTCAATGTTCGATGACACCTATAACCAACAAGACTACTAAAAAAAAACATACTACCCATGGATCTTTATAACATAGCTCGTTCCAGTGTTTACATTAATCACCGCTGAAACATGACAATCATATTGTTTACTAGAGATTTATAACATAAATCATTATGTTATTTACAATAACCACATATACACATACACATTCTATTCACCCAAAAAATAATCATACTGTCTATGGAGCTTTATAAATATAGCTTGATACAGTATTTAAAATAAAATACACACATATACACATATGAACATTTGCTCAACCAAAAACTAAAAGGATACGATGCCTGCACCCACAACAAGGGAATCCAGTGGCTCACACCTCCACTGTCACAGTAATACCAAGATTCACCTCCTTCCGAGGAAATCCAGAATCCACTACCATAGTCAAAGTTGCATCCAATGTCCAACGCTACAATCCAACGCCACTTGTCCTCTCATTGAACAATTACCGACTCATTGTTCTAGGGCACATTCCCAATGTGCATTTGATTCCATCTGGAAATGCTAATGACCAAAAAAAATATATCCTCGACCTTCCCTTCTCTGCTACATAGTCCCTCGGACAATCTGGTCACCCCCTTGTGTGCAGTCACACACTTTCCAAGTTACGCTGGCATGCCCATCCTGGGAAGTCCATCCCTTGGCAAGGCTTCCTCGCATCAGAATATACAACAAGCAAGGCATATACCTGCCTCAAAACCATCATACCATCCATAGCATACTCATAGAAATCAATGGACACTATTAGGTACCAGTGTCCCACAATGGCCCCGCTCCTGAATACTTTACCAGCATATTGCTGCATTTTCCAATTCCTTTCATTGACGCTACTAATTCTTATAGTTAGTTTCAACCATCCAACCAGGAATTTTTGTGCTTCCTGTACCAATAACATAATTTCCATTAGATTCAAAATAAATTGAAATAACTCCAAATCATACCCCATTGGTAGTTCGTCAATAAGGTACACTTTCAATTTTGTTTGCTTCCTGTCACAACAAGTCAAACTAGCATATTTGACCAAATCACCATGTATAAACATATCACATCAGATTAGCTCAAAACACAACCATCATAGAAAAAAATCATAAATCATATGTAATCATCATAAACTAGAATCATATATCACATGTAATCATCATAGACCAAAATCATAAATCACCTGCATAATAAAACTGAAATAAGATATTGATACTTATCCTTTAATCAATCCTTAGCTTCTACCTTTGTCCTTATTTCGTACGCACGCTCGACTAGTTTCCACACTAGAAAAACACCCAATGCCTTCTACTCAACCATGTTCACATACAAATAGTGTGCATCAAACACATATAACCACACATGACATAAAACACCATGCAATACATGCATCTACATCTAACACACAACACATACACCTACACCCAGGGTGCAACACAACACATACATACACCTACACCTAGGGTACAACACAATGCATACATACACCTACATCTGATGTACAACACAATACATACATCTATACCCAATGTACAAACCCACACAATACATATATGTACACAGAACACAACATAACAAATACACATGTCACGATACTATGACTACACAATGCACATACATAGTACAACATGCTCACAATGTAGCATGTACAACATGCACACAATACCACACGTACACCAATACCATATGTACAACATGTATACAATGCAACCTGTATAAAGCACCACCTGCATAACGTGTGCACAAAATCACATGCACATGATACTACCTACACAATGTGTACACAACGCCATGTGTACATCGTACCACCTGTACAATGTGTACACAATAGCAGATGTACATAGCACCACATGCATGAAATGTACACGAGACCACATGTAAACAACACCATATGTACGACATGTACAGAGCACCACCTGCACATAAAACCATATGTACAACATGTGCACAACACCACATGTACAATCATGCACACAACACCACATGTAGATACTACCAAATGTACAACATGCACACAACACCATATGTAGATAGCACTGTATATACAATATGTACATAACACCCTATGTACAAACCACTACATATCCAACATCCGTACAACACCATTTGCACAAAACGACGCATATACCTCATGTGCATAGTACAACATGTACACAGCACGCATGTCCGACATGTACATAGCACCATCTATACCCAACATTGCATATGTAACATTTGCACAACACTATCTGTACCACCTTGTACATAACATTGCATAAACAACATGTACACACACTATATATGCACAACATCGCATGCACACAATATCATAGATGCAACATGTACTACATACACAACATATGCACAATAGTAGTACCGCACATCCAAAACCACACTACCTCTACCAAGCAACCTTGATTCTAGTGTCTCTCCACCATCCATCCTTATCCCAACATGTCGCAGACCACACTACTTTCATTTTGCTGATGTATCCCTCAGTATAGCCTATCTATAACTTAGACATAATATAATCACATAATATCAACTCATAACCACATGATACTGACCTTATAGATTTGTTAGGGATACTTCTCCCAATTAATTCCTCATAAGACTAGGAACCTCTTCATGCCATTCACCTACATAAGAAATCATTCTTCCACAAGAATGATCCTTGAAGACCCTGTCAGACAGCGACATAGATACATGGATACATGCATACATATACATAAAAATAAACATAAACAATCATGATCATGTTAGACAATGATAGGCATACATATAAACATCAACATAAAATAATAATTATCTAGTGAGTTAATGACATACATACATAAATATGTACATATAAATGTTAGCATAAAATAATCATGATCCGTGATGACCTTGTCAGATAGAAACATACATACATACATACATATATGCATATAAACATTAGCATAAAGCAATCATGATCAGAACATAATTACTAGATATCAAGGTCAAGGTTAAGAGAACTTTCTTTATCTATGCACACCATACATAACATTGAGAACAACCATCCATTTACTTCACCTTTCGTAATACCTTTCTCATGATTGTACTGCCATTTTCCATTTACACCAATGGACCCAACCAGTCCAACTGGTTGTCATACTCTTGCCTTCAACTTCCTTTATAGATGCACCAGATTCATCTAAGTCTTACATTTCCTACTAAATTTCATTCAGCTCTCCCTGAGCTCCATTAACTATCCTCTTTCTCAACCAATTCCCAAGACTCAAACATAAAAGGAAAGACAAGAAACAAACAAGAAGAAAACCACCAACAATACCACACCAAAACAAAGTGGCATGATCATGCAATAGACATAACAAAACTGCAAATCAAGTGCAAGAAAATCACAAAAGACCAAAAGCACAAGACTAAAAACAGACACCATAAATCAATCCCCATGGTTCCCAGTGCTTCCAAAGGAAAGCTCAACCTGAGCCTTCTTCAAGATTTCATGGCAGTCTCTTTTCCATGCAATCCCCTACATCGTATTTCCATGAATGCATGACTATCAGTGCACAAATAAACATAATAGCATATTAGTTACCTTGCCTTGTTGTTTCAAGCACATTTCCTTGTAACTGAACATGTCCATGCCATCTCTCAAGGGGATCCAATTTCCTTGACGAATCCATTCATAACTGGAAACTAGCTAAGATACCTTTCAAATACATGTTCATGAATCTAGAGCATATCCACATAATGTCAGGCGAAATCAAGGTTGATAAGACTTCTAGTATGCAAAGAACTCATTTGTTTGGAATTAGGGTTTCCAAACATAGCCAACTAAATTCTTGCCCAATGCCTTTCTTCTACCTTTTCACTTTGTTGAAATCAAGGCCTACTCATTAGGGAAATTTTGAGGCCTAAAATGGGCTTCCTAAGAAAATGTACAACCAAAATAAACTTTATAAGAACCAATAAAATTCAAGATGATGATGTCAACCATAGGGGATGATTCACCATTTTTGGAGTAAAAAGGTAAATAGATTAAAAAATAATTAAATAATCAAACTACTTTTTCAACTTATCTCCCTAATTGGAGTGCTAGTTGGATGCAAAATTTAATTCCTCATCCAAGGAGTACCCATGCTGGATACTTTCAATGAACCCTGCTACAAGAAAAATGAGAAATACATGAAAGAACATGATTGCAATCATGTTTTTCATGTATTTCTCATTTTTCATGTAGTAGGGTCCATCAAAAGTATGCAACATGGGTACTACTTGGATGAACAATCAAATTTTGCATCTAATGAGTGTTTCCGCTCAAAATTTGAGTAAACCCATAGGGAGATAAGTTGAAAATACAAGTTGAAAAAATAGTTTTTCCTTTTTTCCCTCTAAAATTTGATGATGTAATCTAATCTTGTTTTATTATTTCCACTATTATTTTATATTTTCCTTAGGATTCCCATTTTAGACCTCAAAACTCCCCTAATGATGTGTTGTCACATCACCCAACTGTTAGTTATATAAACACATCAACCATTACCTTGTCATGCTAATACCAAGCATGTTTCCTGCAACTCTTCACACATGTCAACCAGACATTCCAAATATCAATACAATCATATATATCAATTTGAAATCAGCCTTTAGCAAGACTAATAATCATGTCATAATCCATAGTCAACTCATAGTCATTAGACATCATTCTGCAACTATCACCTACTACACTCAAGTACATATCAATTGTTTCAACACATATGTGTAAGTACAACCTTCTTAAAACAAGATCATTGGAACACATACTCATATTATGCAATTCATCAAACATTCAACCAACTTGCAATCATTCCATGCTAAGACAACATAATAGACACCAAACACTCAAACACAAAATAGACGACACAATCAAACAGTCAAGCACCAAGTATACGACATAAGCAAACTCATACCTTAGTGTATCTTAAGGGAGGCTATCTTGTCTACACAATCAATTTGGATTAGCACGATGTAACTTTACAACACATCATCTCAAGCACAAATAAGATCATGATATCCATAACAGTAACTAACTAACGTGTTCACATCATAAGCTCATAAACATTTGACGTTCATGGATAATAATCACATATGTACGATTAGTCTAGATTAGTACAACACAATGTCACAAATAAGTTGACTCATATCAGAATGTCATAGCCCTCACCATCTACATAGCTCATCCAATTAGTATGATACACATAACATCAAGATATTAATGTAATAACCCTAATCATCAAGTTACTAGCATATAACAACAATAAGTTATATATCATGCTCATCAAAAACAAATAACCTAATCATCAAGCTAGCTATCATATAACAACAACAAGTCAACCTATAACATACTCAACAAAAACATATAACATATAACATGATCATCAAGTTATCTAACCTAAAACAACAATGGCAATGCATACAATGACAGGTTACTATCATTCATGACAATTTGACACATATGCATATGACTACACTAATCAACTAACATTTATTATATATATAACCATAACATCAATAGAATGAAAGGCATACACATAACCATAATGCAAATAAAAATCCATTAACTAAAATATTCGCATGCCCAACATACAACCTGTAGGACGACATGCTCTTGCCTCGAGGTCCAATGATGCAACTTCACTTTGATGATTTGCATCTACTGCTCTATCTCAGCCAACACATTAGCATCATAACCCACCAATATCATCATGATGACCTAATTACATACAATGGCCTCACCATGCATGTCTAACCTATCATACATGCATAACCATAACCATGACAATGCTTGCATATAGACATCGACATGCATAACAATGCATATACACCCATACACTCATGATGACACATCCCACAACAACACCATCAACCTTCACATGGTGACATCACTACAAGCATGATAACCACCATGGAAATGCAGCAAGCACATGGACTACAATCATAAGGAACACATATGCAACTGATATGAATGCATGACCAACACGCCGCCCATCTAGTCCGAGGGGTGAACCATGCTTTGACACCACTCTATAACACCCTCCTCCCACATCTACCCAAGTAACTGACCAACTAGTGTGAAGATGTGACAAGAAGTTACTATGATATGATTCGACCTCCTAAGTCATGTTAAGGAGGTGGAACAGGCGGAAACACACCATACAAACCTTCAACATCAGCAATAGGACTCCTAAGAACTATCCCAGCCTTTCTGCTAACTAGCCCCTGATTCCCATTGATAACTTAAGATATTAAACCTCTGGACACTCCCATTCTATGGGCATGCCAGCGTCCAAAATTCTTTGGATGCTCCCAAAAGCCTACATTCCTGCTTCCAAGGACTATTTCCAGTAGACCTGTGCCATATTCCGGCTAATTTAAGGCACTTTTCAAACCTAAAATTCCTGCCACTGCCCAGGACTTGCTATAACTTCCAAAATACATTAAACATGCGATGACAAGACTAATAAACCAAAAACTAACTCCAAGACTAGGCCTGACCATCCCCAACCGAGACTGACATTCTATCAAACACTTGGCATCGATGCAATCTATAGGTATAAATCACAGATCTAAGAATAGGGGTCTCATACTTATCTTAGATTTTTTATGAGGCACTGTTTCCATATCACTTTAGTTGCAATTTCATCCATTGGGCCATAGATACATTATTCATTCATATACAAGTAAAAACATGATGAGAGCCATACATAGCTACTATTATAATACATGATCATAACCAACATAATAACAATAGAAATACTAAGGATAGATTAGCCATATAATCCACATATAAACTAGTATATTACTCATGAGATAACAAGGAGAAATAAACTCATATTAATGATGCAAAAGCCAACCTCGTATAGGACTACAATGTTCCACTCGACCATATAATGGTTGAACTAATACTCTCTTCATCCATTCACCCTCGTGTCATATTCCAAGCATGAATGTGGGATCTCATAAAACACATCAATCAAAAATCATTCAGGGCTTCTAGAGGCCAACCACCTCAACCCATCAAATAATCATTCCACCACATGATCAGACATGACAAAACCATCATCAGACTGGTCTCTACCCAAGCCTTCTAATGCTCCAGACCATTTGTTCCAACCCAGCTTCCAGGACTAGTAACTCAACCCACAGTTGTTGTTTGGCTTCTAGAGTATTTGTCCAACCAAGGCTTCCAAGACTAGTAACTCAACCCACAGCTGTCGCCGAGCTTCCAGAGCATTTTTCCAACCAAGGCTTCCAGGACTAGTAACTTAACCCAAGCTGTTACAGGGCTTATAGGACTAGTAACTCAACCCAAGTTGTTACAGGGCTTCCATAGAGTTTGTCCAACCAAGGCTCTAGGAACTAATAACTCAACCCAAGCTAAAGGAAACATGAGAACCAATCAAAAAAACAAAGAAATAAACCCACAACATCACGACTATCCAGGAAATGACAAGGCTAGGAAAATTCACTGTTAATCTAGGCATTCCTCCATGCCAGTAATAGATCATGACCAATAATCCACATGCATATGCCACGCATGCCAAAACTAGTGAGGAAAACATACATGCAACTTAGTACCTACAACAAAAACCCATTGTAGCTATTGGTCCCGATGTCCTCTTGTGCTTTCCTGCTCTTCATTTTCCTTCTTACTCCAAAACTCCAAGTATGCCACACTCTCCAAGAGTGCTCCAAGAACTCTAAGTATCTAAGAGTATGAGAGAGAAAGAGAATAGAAGAGAGCTCCACCAAAAACTTAACTGACCAAGCTTACACACTGATCCTCAGAAACCTTTTTATTAATGAGGCCTCTATTTTCTTCATTTTCCATTATTTTCCTTCATTTTCCCCCTCATATGCAACCTGTGACCTTTCACCTCCCTTTTCTCCTGGTTTCCATTATTTTCATAAATAAATGTCAATTAATTCCATTTTGCCTTTCCAAAGCCTTTTCCATTGCCTTTTCCAATTTCCTTAGCCATAATAAAAGGAATGAACACCCACTAGGATGTTTTTCTTACCATTCACCTGGGAATATGTGTCCCATGACCATGGTCTTATATATTTTTACATGGATTTTTAACCAAGGCTGTTACATCTTTAAATTCCAATGAACTGGGCGGCAGTCCTCCCCTTCCAATGTAAAAGAGGGGAAAACCTCCCATTCGCACAACAATGGAGAGCAGTTCTCTTGTTCCCATAGAACAAGGGGGCAATTCTACCATTCCCATGACACACCATCCAAGTAGCATGGTCACTTTCGCTGATTGGAGTCGATTGACATGATATTGTCTTCCTCCTTATGACCCTTTCCAGATCATGGTACATGCTTATGATGTGGTCATACCTAATACAATCATAGATAAAGGAGCTCTTGTTAGTATTATGTCCTCAACTACTTGGCAAGATTTAGGTTCTCCACAACTTGTGCTCAATACCTAGAATTTGTTGGATTTTAACAGAGGAACCAATCAACCATTAGGGATCCTTCCTAAGTTGCCTATTACTTTGGGAGGAAAGATTATCTATATCGATGTGATGGTAGTCCAAGTCCCTTTGGATATTAATTTACTCCTTGGGTGTGACTATGTTTATGTTATGGGAGCTCTTGTCTCTTCACTCTTTCGTGTGATGTGTCTCCCACATGAAGGAAGAATCATGATTATTGACTAGCTTTCATTAAGATGGATGTAAGCTTTGTGATCAATTTATTTCCATTTTTATTGACCCTAGATCTAATTATAGCTATGTTAGTCTTGACTTGGAGGATATGTGTGGTTTGAGTAAGGAATTTCATGCAAAATCTTGGTTAGTGTAGTTGGCTATAGGTACAAAGAAGCGAGTTCATCATTGGGTAAGAGCTTTTACATTTAATTTGAATGGTATGCCTACCACAACACATTTGAATGTATTAACATTGGGATCATACAATATGATGTTGGGCATGAATTGGGCATACCTACATAGAACCAAGGTGGATTGTTATGAAAAGGCCATTGAGTGAGTGGATGACAATGGGGAACCAAGAGTCTCGTAAGGAAAGAAGAAAAACACATCAGTTACGATGGTGATAGCTATGCAAGAAAAGTGTAGTTGTAAGAAAGGTGTATGGTATTTTCAATTCACATTTCTAGTGACAAGGGTAAGGAATTTGAGGATGCATATGTTTTGAGCAGGTACCCACTTCTATAACAGTTCAAGGTTGTATTTCATGAGGAAATTACAGAGTTTCCGCCTCAAAGGGAAGTAGAATTTGCTATTGAGTTGGTGCCAGAGGCAGCTCCATCATCAAAAGAACCTTACAGGATGAGCACACCTGAGTTGGTTGAGTTGAAGCTATAGTTGAAGGAAATGTTGGAAAAGGGATACATCAATCAAAGTGTATCACCTTGGGGTGCACCGGTATTGTTTGTGAAGAAGAAAGATGGTACTCTTAGATTGTGCATTGACTATAGGCATTTGAACAAAGTGACCATCAAGAATAGGTATTTGTTACTAAGGATTGATGACTTATTTGATTAGTTGAAGGGAGCACTAGTGTTCTCGAATATTGATTTGAGATCTGAATATCATTAGGTATGCATCAAAGAGGAGGATGTTTACAAGACAACTTTCTGGACCAGGTATGGGAATTATGAGTTTGTTGTAGTTCCATTTGGTTTAACTAATGCTCCAGCTACATTTATGTGCTTGATGAATAGTGTGTTGCATTTGTATTTGAATAAGTTTGTTATTGTGTTCATTGATGACATATTGGTATATTCAAAAAATGAGGAAGAACATGTCGAACATTTAGCAGCAGTGTTGAGGTTGTTGAGAGAGCATCAGTTGTATGCTAAGCTCATCAAGTGTAGTTTCTTTCAGACTTAGGTACATTACTTGCAACATGTTTTTTCCAAGGAGGGAATTGTAGTAGATAGAGAAAAGATAAGGTTCATCATGGAGTGGGTAGCTCCTAAGAATGTTGATGAAGTGAAATATTTCATGGGGTTGGCAGGTTATTATAGGAGGTTCATTAGGAACTTCTCATAGATAGATTAGCCTATTACGTCATTGCAGACTTGAAAGATAATAATTTTGAGTGGACAGAGAAGTGTGAGGCTAGTTTGAGTGACTTAAGCAGTTGTTGACACATGCACAAGTGTTAAAGATTGCAGATCTAGATAAAGAGTTTGTAATGTGCACAAATGCTTGCAAGAAAAGACTTGGTGGAGTCCTTATGTAGGATGGATAGGTGGTATGTTATGAGTCGTGAAAACTGAATAAGTGTGATCAGAACTACTCCACACATGATCTTGAGTTGGAAGTGATTATACATGCATTTAAGATGTGGAGACATTATCTTTTGGGCAGGAGGTTTACATTGATGAGTGATCACAGTGGTTTGCGGTATCTATTTGACCAATCAAATCAGAATGGTAGACAAGCTTGGTGGTTGGCTATGATCAGTGAGTTCGATTTCAAGATCAGGTATATCAAAGGTAAAGAGAATAGAGTGGCATATGCTCTTAGTAGGCATATGTAGGTAAATCACTTAGCAACCATGAGCTCCTATGGGACAGACTTACCGGATAGGATCTTGCGGGCAGGTCAGTAGGATGTCATATATATGGAGATTATGCATAATTTGCAGCTAAGTACTAGTATAGGTACATGTGATAGTATACGTACAGGTACATGTGATAGTATAGGTATAGGTATAGATGGCAGTACAAGTACATGTACAGGTACAAGAAGTAGTACAGATACAGGTGCAGGTGCATAGGATGTGGACTATTGGCTTACAAAATATGGATTGGTTAGATTCAGAGATAGGATATGTGTGTCAGATAGAAATGAGCTCAAGAAGGTGATCTTGAGAGAGTTTCATGTGAAGCCAGATTCAGGTCACCCAGGTTATCATAAGACACTAACAACAGTGAATAGATTTTATTATTGCCAAACCTGAAGAGGGATGTAGTAGAGTTTGTGGATAGATGTTTTGATTGTCAGCGTGTGAAGGCATAGTGTAAGAACCTAGGTGTACTGCTACATCCTATTGCGATTCTAGAGTGGAAATGGGAGGTCATTTCCATGAAATTCATCATAGGTTTTCCAAGGATAGTGATATAGCACGGTTCCATCATGGTTGTTGTAGACAAGTTGAAAAAGGTTGCACATTTCATTCCAGTGAAGTCCACGTTCTTAGTTAGCAATGTATCACAGGTATTCATCAGAGATGTGGTCAGATTTCATGGTGTTCCAAAAAATATTGTGTCAGATAGGAATGCAAAGTTCACTTCCAAGTTTGGAAGGAGTTATTTGCAAGTTTGGGCACAGATTTGGCCTTCAGTATAGCTTATCATCCGTAGATAGACGAACAGATAGAGAGGGTCAACAAGATATTGGAGGACATGTTGAGGATGTATGTGATGGACCAACAACAAAACTGGGAAGAGTACCTTCCACTGGTAGAGTTCGCTTACAACAATGGGTATCAAGAATCTTTGAGGATGATTCCATTTGAGGTATTTTATGGGCAGAGTTGCAATACTCCCATTAGTTGGAGTGATCCAATTAACAGGGTGTTGATTGGACCAGACATGTTGGCATACATGGAACAGGAGATGTAGGTTATAAAGAAGGATCTAAAGGTAGCATGGGATAGGCATAAGAGCTATGGAGATCGGAACAATTTCTTTAAGGAGTTCTATGTTAGGGAACATGTGTACTTGCACATCAAACTGAAAAAGATCTCCTTACGGATTGGATCATGTGCCAAGATTGCACCACAGTTTTTTGGACCCTTCAGTATCATTGAGATGATTGGCCAGTAGCCTATCGACTTACACTGCCTCCAACAGTGAAAGTCCATGATGTTTTCCATGTTTCATTGCTTAAGAAGTATGTTAAAGATGTTGATCATGTGATTGACTAGTTTTTATTGTATGTGGGACTAGATGGATAATTCCAGCTGAAGCCTCAGTGTATCATGCGGAAAAAAGCTACTTATGCACTGGAACCAAGAAATGTAATGGAAGCACTTTTGGTAGGATGAAGCTACATGGGAGATGGCAGATCAGATGCAGCCTATGTATCCTTCCTTGTTTTCCGGTTGAGGCAAAGCAGGTTTGGTATATGTTTTGGTGATGTTGCAAAATATAGATATGTATATGGATGTAAATACCACCATGAGCTATGTTATAAAGCTCCAATAAGCAGTATGGGTGTCATGTCATTATGATGTTATGTTTTTATGTTTTCATGTTGGTTTTCTTCTCAACAGGTTGATCATTGTAAATACTGCAATGAGCTAAGTTATAAAGCTCCATCGACATTATTTTTTTCTTACAACAGTCTTGTGGTTATAGAAGTTATTGAAAACTGAGGATGGTGTTCCGCCAAGGGGGAGGGTTTTGTAACAACCCTAGTGATAATTCCATGTAATAAAAGTTAATAAAGGAAAAATAATAACCACGACTAATGGGACACTTATTCCAAGCTGAATGTTGAGTAAAAGCATAGTGATGGGGATCACTTGTGTGGTTGTTTAATGGCTAAGGAAATTGGAAAAGGAAATGAATATTGCTTTGGAAAGGCAAGTGGCATTTTTGGCACATTTATTTATGAAAATAATGGAAATTAGGAGAAATGGGAGGTGAAAGGTCATAGGTTTCATGTGAGGAGGAAAATGAAGGAAAATAATGGAAAATGAAGAAAATAGAGACCTCATTCATAAAAAGGCTTCTGAGAATCAGTTGGTAACCTTTTTTCAGTACATTGTTGGGACTCTCTCATTATTCTCTCTCTCTGTCATACTCCTGGATACTTAGAGTTTTCTTGGAGCACTCTTCGATGGTGTGGCATACTTTTATTTTTGGAGCAAGAAGGAAAAGGAAGAGAAAGAAAGTGCTATTTACATCAGGATTTTCTTGTAGGTACTGAGTTGCATGTGTGTTTTCTTCATTATTTTTGGCACATATGTGGATTATTGGTCATGATCTATCACTAGCATTGAGGATTGACAGGATTGACAGTGGATTTCCTAGCCTTTCCATTTCCTCGATAGCCATGGAGATTGTGGGTTTATTTATTTGTTTTGTTTTGGTTGGTTCTCATGTTTCCTTAGCTTGGGTTTAGTTATTCATTCTTGGAAGCCCTAGTTGGACAAATTCTCTGGAAGCTCTGTAACAGCTTGGATTGAGTTACTAGTCCTGGAAGCCTTGGTTTGATAAACACTCTGGAAGCCCTTAGTGGGTTGAGTTACTAGTCCTAGAGCCTTGGTTGGAAAAATTCTCTGGAGCCCAGCGACAACTGTGGGTTGAGTTACTAGTCCAAGAGTCTTGGTTGGAACAAAAGCTATGAAACCCTGGAAGGCTTAGATAGACCCCAATATGGTGATGGTTATGTGGTGTTTGATTGTGAGGTGAAATCACTATTTGATGGGTTGAGGTGGATGGTCTATGTAAGACTTGGATGGTTTGGATTGATGTGTTTTATGAGATCCCACATTCATGCTTGGAGTATGGCACGGGGGTGAATGGATGAAGAGAAATTTGGCTCAGCCATTCTATGGTCGAGTGGAACATGGAAGTCCCATATCGGGTTTGGATTTTGCATCATCAATATGAGGTTATTTCTCCTTGTATTTATATGAGTATTATATTGGTTATATGTGTTTTATATGGCTTTGATTTCATTGGTATTCTTGCTGCTATTATGCTCGTTATATATATATATATATATATATATATATATATATATGACAATATATATGTATGGCTCTCATCACGTTTTTAATTGTAAATGGATGAACAATGTATCTATGGCCTTATGGATGAAATGGAAGCTAACGTGTTGAGACATCAATGGTTCTTAGCGATTCTAAGCTAAGTATGAATCCCTACTTGTCACAAGGTAAATCATTTCAATCATCAATCATCATCTATGACTTTGTACTTTAGAGGACATTCTATTATAGGCCATTTTGTCACATCCGATCAGTGAGCCTCCTAATGGGATCAATCGACATCATCTTCCCCCTTGTCACAATATTGCACAAATCCCTAAGCATGTATCTTTCATTTCCCATAGTTTTAGCCCTAAAATGCTTCATCTGAGCCAGTTTGAGGACCAACGCTCTCTATAAGCCTACTGGGGTGCATTCACCAGCATGTTACTCCACTATGGCCTGCATTGGTTGCCAACAGGTTTCTCCCCTTTGCACCTGCATTGGTTCTAGAAATATAGGAGAATGATTGCAATTCGGGAAGCTTCCCCTTCTAAAAATTTCCAGAAGTTGTTTCAACTACTTACCTTGGATAAAACATTCAGATCCTATCCTTCCCTACATTGAAATTTTCACCACTTATCCTTTGATCCTACACCTCCATCAAAGGTGGATCTCTTACCCTAGATTGGTAATTGGATAAGAATTCCCAACTTACCTTACTTATCTATATATTCCCAGCCTTCTATGTGGTTTGGGGTTGGTGTTTGGAGAGTGATTCTACCCTTATGTTTATGTAGTGAGTGATCATCATCTCATGCATTTAGGGTGATTGGAGGTGCATATTTTGACAAGGAAAGGACAAGTCAACAACTTGGAGGATCTCTTTTACAAGATCAACTACTACTTATGGTTGTAATCTCCTTCTATTTACATTAATGCAAGGAATTCATTATTTTCCTATATGTGATGTTGTTATTTCATTTATTTCAATGCCATGTTGATCTATTGAATGAAGTACTTAGATGATATTGCATAGATCTCATAGTTTCTTGGCTTGTGTTATCTGACTCTGTAGGTTCTAATTTTGGCAATCAAAGTTGGAATTGGAGCTTCCAAGCTAAAGGAGCAAAGTGCACGAAGGATTCCAGGTAGGCCTCACTCCGTCATCTATTTAATTTAAGTAAAATCATTTTGTTCCTTTTCTTTTTGTTGTTCTAGGTTAGCCACCGACCTAGGGCAGATACTTTTGTTTGTTATTGTAAATCCTGTATAACACCCATTATGGCCCCTAGGTCTCTTGCAAGCATTTTTTTTAATCCGAAATGAGTTTTACTACCCATTGATCAATATTGTGGTCACTAAAATCCAAAATGCTTGATACTACTAAATATCCTGCAAAAATCAAGGATGGACTATAGTTGCAGAAACCCCAAGGTATTGGCACCGCAAAATGTGTTGCAAAAATATGATCTGGACTATGGCGACTAAAACCCTCACTACCCAAAGAGATTGATCTGCATTGTATTACTGAATATTATCTGTACAACAATGATAGAATCCAGCCTGTTGGATCTGATCTGTCCAACAACGACTGAACCTAAATTGTTGGATCTGATCTGGACAAAAAGGTTGGGGGTGATCTTCAAATAACTGGGGAACTATGGTCACAAAGGAGTGTTAGGTGCTATAGATTGTGATATATGGAGGGGTCCAATAGTAGTACTCAGCCCAATATTTCAGAGTGCTAACTAAGGAGGATCAACCATACCCTTGGTCGTACTACCTAACTTCCCTATTGTACTTGCGATTAATCTCCCCGAGTGATGTTCTCAGTGTACTATAGAAGCAAGATGACAAATGACTTATCTAAGGTTAGGTTTCAGGTTACCCTAGGGGGCAACTGATATTTCCAAGGGTACATGGAAGTGAAGTCTGTGTGGTTATTTCTAACGCACTAATACTTGAAGGGCTACCCACAGGGGCTACATGGGAGTCCAACAAGCATGACCACCTATTACATTTCCTATGTGTATGCCTCCCAAAATTTTCATGTTTATGCGCTCAATGACAGATCCTATGGTTTAAAGACGTCGGAACACGTCTCTAGCCTAAATGTTTTTTTGCTAAAATTTGAGGTACAACTGGCCCTCAGATGTGCTCTGATACCACTTGTTATGTACTTGACCTATGAGAATTAAAAAATGCCAAAAATATGACACAATATTGCCAGAAACACGGAAATATCACATGAATTGAGACAAGCTATGAAGATATTTTATTATTCAGAAGCAGAATAGCATGTTCACTTACCTCTTTGAGGGGGAAAACTCCAATAGAGTAGAGCTCAATTGCAATAAAACTCAATGATTATTCCCTTAATATCTAAGACTGTTTATAGCTTTATGACATCCAAAACCCTAACTACTAGTGGTCCCTTGCATAATATGGGTTAACCACTTTATTCATTAACTATGACCCATTTATAACTAATTCTGGTCCCTTTTCTATAATGTGGGTCAACCACTTACAATTATTATTAATGCGGATAACCTCTTATGGTCTTCGTTGACTCAAAAAACTAACTATAACTCTAACTAGGCCCCTTGGTCTTATTACATAAATAAAGGGGTTAGGGTTGGACCTTAACAAATAAGGACATATTTCACATTGTTATTGACAAGGGTGCCTATGTTAGCATTCTATCCTTCACTGCTTGGCAAAGTTTGGGTTCGCCTCAACTTCTATCCATCACTCTGAATTTGTTAGCTCTTAACAGAAGAACCAATCAACCTTTAGGGATCCTTCCTCAATTGCATGTTACCTTGGAAGAAAAAAATCTATATATTGATGCTATGGTATTCATGGGCCCCTTGGATTTCAATTTTCTCTTGGGGAGCGACTATGTTTACGCTATGAGCGTTGTCATGTCTACACTCTTTCGAGTGATGTGTTTTCTGCATGATGGACACATTGTGACTATTGATTCACTTTCGTTTGTTGGTCTTGATTTGATTTCCAATCATATAAATTACCTAAGTGTTCCTAACTTGAAAGTGATATATCCTCTACCACAGGTTAATTATGTGGCAACCTGTCTCATGCCTACACCTAACGATGAAGAAGAGATTTTAACTATTTGCTCCACTTCTTTTAACCTGGATCCAGTAGGTGATCTGGTGAATTAATTACTAGGGGCATTGGATCCTAATATTTCCAGTGGATCCCTTGATATGTTTCCTTTCTAGAGCATTGTTCTTCCGTCTGATGAGAACCTCTTGGAAGCCATGGCATTTTGGGGGGAATGATCAAGGTAAATAACTCAGAGTAAAATTATTTTCTTGTTTCAAGCTCATTAAGAAATGAAACAAGGTGTTATGGGCATAGTTCCTTTTCTTGTGTCAAGCTCATTAAGAAATAAAACAAGGTTCTTTAAGCATATTTCTTTTACTGTGTCAAGCTCATTAAAAAATTAAAAAAATCATCTCCCATTGATTTGACTCTTTGACTATGACCTCAATTTCAATCTCAGATATGTTAGATTCATTTCATCTGCCTATAATCCTCTTCCTTCCTTCTTGGTGAACACATTTCTATTAGTAACCAAAAGTCTATTTTGGTTCCATGAGAAGAGTCATCAAATGAAACAAAGCTGGGGGGGCATGCCTCCACCCTTATGTTGGGGAAATATACCAATTCCTAGTATAGTTTCCACATGTTTCAAGCTTGTGTAAAAATGAAACCATCTTCAAGTATTCTCAAGCATATTTTTTTTTGTTTCAAGCTTGTATAAAAATTAAACCTATCCCATACTTTTGCTATTTATTTTCGGGGTTCCTCACCATCTACTTGGTTGATCATTCAATCTCACCTGGTGTTTTACCCTTTCCTAATGAACTGCTACGATGAGTGGTCTTATTATCCTACCTCTTGACCTCTACACATTTTGAGTAGTTCCATCATCACTAGAACCAACTATTACCACTCATTCCTCTAGGAGGGGTCCTCTTTAATCTCTTTTTTAGAATCCCAAAATATGAAAATATTGTCGAGCATTTGTCTCTTTCAAAATCATTAAAGTAAATGAAAATACATATACCTAGCATAAGTTTAACTCTTTTCCATACTGGATAGACTATTTATGAAAACAGAATACTTTAGTCGAAAGTGGGTATAAGATTCTCCTGGGTATTGTTTTACGCCTTTTCAGGCCCAAGCGACAAAATTATGAACAGTAACATCTTGGAGTTTTCTTTTTCACCTCTTTTTCAAACTCTCTAAACATTAAAAGGAACTCGAGGTATTCCTTCAATGGAATCGTAAAACTATTAAACAACGTTGGAATAATCAAGCATGACGAGACTAAACCACTCGTTCTCAGGGTTTGTTAAACACACTTAGAAGGATTCATCTAAAGGATGAACTTGTAGATCAAGAATATGTTATCCTCCTCAAGCTTGTCAAAAATAAAGAGGTACTAGCTAGAAATGGTTGGGAAATTTGGAAAATGGGACATCAAATATATTTATGGAAGTGAGTCACTTTTGAACATGACACTATTTCACTTCATCTCCATGACAGCTTTGGGTTGGGGAATCTTCTTACCTCTGTGTTGATCACACCTCATTGAAAGCCTTCATGACAGGTCCTTGATTCAATGCTTCCAACTCCATATTAGTGTCGCTGATATGTTCAAGATATATTCCACCCTCAATTGAAATCTGCCACAATACCCTTAAGCCTTACTTCATTTTTGTTGCTCTTGAACCAACTCTGCATCATCACATTCTATCTCAAATCTTGATACTTGTTTCAAGTCATCGATAGGGGATACATAAACACCATCCTACTATAGGTCGCTTCCTATTGACATCAGCACATTATCCAGGAAGTTGAATTAGAAACTCCCTTTAGTGACTTTGAGCTTGCATACCTCAATGGAAAGTTTCTTCACTTTCGGTGACAGGTTCTCATCACTGGCCTTCAACCGAAATTTTTATATGTTATTTAAATTCATGTGATTTATTCATACTGCATATATTGTATTGTAGCTCCTTGAGGTCCATTAGCATTATCGATGGTTCCTCTTGTGTCTTTTAACGAATTTCATCATTGGTTGGTAATCAGAAGGCGTCTACCATGTTCGACTCTAGCACATCTATTCACATGGTTAGACTCATAATACAGAGTGATGAGTTAGAAGACCCCGAATCTATTTTCTTCCATTTAGGCTATGATTTCAGGATTCATATAAGATTACAAAGTATGATGGCTATGATCATATAGAAAGTTATCCAAGCATGGGTCCATAATCTGTCATCACTCGACATGATTCTAACTATTGTACATGTACATGCAAATTGGCTTATATGTTTAGTATGGGTATGTCTACCTCAGGAATGATATCATGATGATTATGTATTGTAATAGAAAGATGATGATATTGACCAATCTATTCTTGATCCAGACTTGTCGCATGGTAATGTACTTTAGTCCTTAGCCATTGCTTCTGAATTTGTACTTTAGGGGGGTATATGTTATAAGTCATTTTGTCAACTTCAATCAAATGGCCTTGAAAATGGATCGTTCAACATCCATCGACACTTTACATTCATCCCCTGTAAAGCCAAGAGCATCCACTCTCTAAAATTTCTAATAATTCTGGGTGAAATAGCTCAAAACCCTAATTTTTGGCCCCATCGCACTTAGCCTTCATGCAATATGCACTATTGCAATTTGTACACAAAGAAACTGCACTGACCAGCACATGTTTCCTTTACTGAAAGTGAAATGGCCCCTACAATTCAGAAAAAATAAAATAAAAATTTGAATCTTATCTTTCTATAAGCTTCCCAAGTGGTTTTAACTATTTAATGTTTGATTAGATCTTTAACTCCTACTCTTAAGGTATTATCTCTTATCCCTATAAATTATTATCCCTCTAATGTGGATCTCAGTCCTAGAATGTTAAATCACAAACCACCTATTTTACCCTATAAATTCACTATCTCCCATAGAGTTAAGTTGGCTTTTGGAGACTCTTATTTATGTCCTCATGTTTCTTCTTTGTTCCTAGGAATCCATTATCCATCGATTCACTTTATTTGTGAATGAAGGCTTGCTTTGTGGAAAAAGAAGGACACGATAGTTGGGAGACATCTACAAGGTCAAGATTTGCAAGGGTTTTATCTTCTCCTACATTCATTAATATAAAAAGAGCTTTATTTTCCTATACGTATGTCTCATTTATACATACGTACAATAATGCCTTGTTGACTCATTATTTAGATATGTTATTATATGCTATTTGTATTTTTTGGTTCTCTTGGTTATTTTAGTTGTTTTGTAGGTTCTACTTTTGTGTTTGGAGCCGGAGCTTACAATCAAGGAGAAGACAAGAGCTTGCATTCAATTCTAGGTAAGTCTTTATTCTATATTCTAAACTTCTCTAAGGAAATCATAGTCTTTTTGTCTCTGTTGTTTCTAGATCAAGCCACTAGATCTAGGGAGTTTGATTTTTTCCACATAAGTAAACTATTCATCAAACAATCATGCTCATAGATTTCCAATCCACATTTTTCCAATGCATACAATGAAATGAAATATTTATTGAACCATAATGAAACAAAAATTTAAATTTTGCATTATTTATCACAACTAAAGTCTCAACCATTGTGGATTAGTGTTCATATTTATGGTTATCAACCACCGCATAAATCTAATGGTTATTTCCTACTTTTCCCATCAATGCATTTCCTTATATACATTTGGTACCGTGTTATGAGTAAAGGAAATTACTTCGGTAATGAGGTCCCTCGCATTCCCAAAAAGTGATATGAGGTGGATTCTAAATAAATTTTTATGGATCCCTCTAGAATGAATTCCTTCACATAGAACCTCTACCCCTACTAGTAGCTCCACACATTTTTCCTAGACTCACACAAGTCCCTAAATATGTTGGAAAAGTTGCATTGGAAACCATTGAAATCCTTGTTTCCACTGTTCTTGGTATGACCCTATTTCCATATAATAGTTCTTTATAACTTCTTCCCTTGGAGAAGTTCCAAAGGGCCTTCCCCACAAAACTTAGTTGTTGTGGAAATACAACCATTTCCCTCTTTTAAGTCTATATGTGTTATAGACATTTTTGGGCACTGCAACCCCAATCATAAATGTCCATAAACTAAAGGCTCCTAAGTCCCTAAAGGTGTTGTTCCAACCCCTAAAAGAACAAGGTCGACTGATTACAGCATCTCCCAGAAGTTCTCCATGAAAAACTACTCAGAACTGGTCAAAACTAGACCATTTCACCTACCCCATGGTCAAAGTGCATTACATCCCACCTGAATACACATAGTAGGTGCGATGCATGTTGAAAAGCCCTTCTATGGGGTGCGATGGGCGAGAGTGGACAAATGGCAGGGTCAATCCGCAAGGTGGAGAAGCATGGAATCTTCCAGAAACTTCTCCTATGGCACTTGCCTCTCTGCATTCGACCAGGGATGAGTAAGAGATCATCAATCTCCAAGTGGAATCAAGAACTATCAGAGAGAGGACACTAATCAAATCTCAAACACTGACTCATTCCCCTTGCAAACATCTATATATGGATCCCTCAGCCCAGAGATCCAGAGGCTGGAATTTTGTATCTTGTAAGGAAGTGTTGTTGGTTTCTTGGTGCAATATCATAATGTTGGGTGATCTAAGTTTTTCATGAGGTGAAGAAGGGCTTTCTTGCTGAGAGGATGATGCTGGGTTAGAACAATTGGTTGTAATTCTCTTTGCTCTTTCTTGATTATCAATAAAGCTATTCAAGTTTTCCTCCACATTCTTGTATGATTGATGATTTATGCATTTGTGTGGTCAATATACATCTGGTCCTATATTGTTTATGATAATAGATCTATGTTCTCGGATAGTGTTATGTTGCTTTGATTCTACAGGTACTCTTTGAAGTTGGGTAGACAAGGAAGCGAGTGGCAAAGACCTACCAGAAGAGAGAGGAATCGAGCAAGGAACCAAGCGCAAGATAGAGGTTGGTCTCCTTATTCTTCTCTTATCTATTTCTCATAAAGGAAAACGAAAGTAGTTTTAGTTTGTTTGTTTCTAAGGTAGCTACTAGCCTTAGTGGGACTAGCAGCTTTGCATATACATTAGTTTTCCCGATAAAAAAATGGCGACTCCGCTAGGGAGCGAATAGATTGTTTGTTTATCTACATTTATTTACTTTATAAACTTACAGATGGAGCCTGAAGTCAAGCCAGCTAGCCTTCGAACTGCATTTGCTATCCAAGATCAATGATTCGTCTATCTCTGCTTCTAGATTCGTGCCCTCTCTGGTGATTTAGCTCTACCTCCTGTTGATTGATTTACTGATTACCACTTACTCGGCCTAAATCCCTAAACTAAGCTGCAAATTGTGACCCGGAACCCGGCTAAAGTCTCGTCCCTGGTCCATCGCACTGTGTCTTCTCTGAAACCTGAATGCATCACACTTCCCGAGTGTAGTAGGTGCGTTGCATTTCAATTTCCCTGTGCTACATATGCGCTGATCAGACCTCCTCTGCTCTTAGATTTTGGCTTCTGTGTTCATACTTTTCAGCTCTATTCAGGAGTTTTGCTGCCTGTAGTCAGTACACCTCTATTTGAAACCCCTTTCCTTGTTGTTATTCCGCCTCCATTGTGCAAAGAACTGTAAATTTTTTTATGTATTTTTGAGTCATTTTCAGTTCTCCTTTACAAAGAAGTAGCGTAATTGTATTGTCGTTTCTTGATTTGAAAGTGCCGCAAGTGTCGTTTTCAGTCATAGAGGAGAATCTGATTGTTCTTGATAGTCGATTACACTGTTACTCTTGTATTTGATTTGAGTTAGTAGTTTTTCAAGTGTCGAAAACAAGTTTTCAATTCCAAATAGCAAAGTGTCGTCATTGTCCTCATTTTGTTTTGAAAAGAAACTTGTTAGTAATTGTCGCTTTGAAAAATAATTCAGATTTGCGCTTAGCTTTCTTTTTATCATTCACACATTAAGAAGGCTGAAAAGCCTGGTAACTGTTGTTTTCACTGTTGGTTGGGTGATTCGTCCACTTTGAGATGATAAGTGCCAGTACGGACTTGTGCTCCCACGTACTGTCGAGTATATTTTGGGAGACCACAATAGGCTTTATCCTTTATCCATAGGAAGCCGTGTCTGCCGCCCTATCGATCGTAATGCACTGAACACAGCATTCAAGAAGATTGACTGCCGTACCATAAAAAGTATTCTGCAGTTTTACGATTGGTTTGGTAATCCCTCTATCTAGATTTCCAGAGCAGTCTCTTTCGTTCCTTTTCAGACTCCTTAACGGAAAAGGTCCATCTGAGCACTTGTCACTTCAAGCTCATTAAAAATCGAAGGCGACTAGAGTCATCTTTTGTTTTTTCTCGACTCTTAAAAATTGAAAAAACAAGTTGTGTCAAAGCGTCTAAAATTTATTTTAAACGGAATAAACATCACCTTTCCTACGTTGGTCTTAAGTTGAGAAAAATGGAGTCCACCAACCAAGGAGTTCCCCTTGGAGGAAATCCTAATCCCTTCTCCTCTTGGGGAGATGTTGGTGTGCCCCATATGGCCACATTGTCTCTCCCAGGATTGACAATCGGCTTGCCCGTATGGCTCTTCTCAACTTCTGTCGTTCAGAACACCACGATTCTTGAACAATCAAGTCAGCAACTAAATGATACCAGAGTTACCCCCCAACCCTCTACTTCGTCCAATTCTTCCTCTCCTCCTTCCTCTTCGCTTGATGAAGCTGGTAAAGCCCAAAATCAAGTAACTGAGAAGAAGAAGGAGAAGAAGAAGAAGGAGCCAAAGGTGAAAAGGGGAAACCAAGCATCGTCTAGCGAAAATCCACACACTGCACCGACCAGGCCTAAATCGCCATGTGTCATTTGCAAAGGAGACCACTATTGTCGAGATTGTCCTTGCATCCCTCGGATCTTAAGGGACTGGTCTCCTCGTTTGCACAATCCAGTGTCATCAACCTCTAACGATCATGTTGAGCATACACCGTCAACTAGTGAAAGTGAAGCCCCTGGACAAAAAGGAAAATATAAATTTCCTTGTAAATTGTGTGAAGGAGATCACGTCGTCCACCATTATCCCTTCTTAGACAAAGCTAAAAGAGTTTTGGACGACCGTCCGGTTTCACTGTTACGGCTTCCTCCTAGATATAAGAAACTCTTGCCAAGTCCGTCACTAGTTGAAAATCTGGATGACATGCCCTTGTGGTCGGCCGAAGCGTCTATCATTGAAGATAAACCATCTGAATCCACACCAGACGAAAATCAAAAGGTCGAGGTGGTAGTTGACCCGGTCGTGCTTTCAGAGGATCAATCTTCAGATGATAGAGTCACCGAAGAGAACAAGAATGACACCGTTCAAATTCTCTTCGTAAGCACAGACTCTGATGAACATGGGGGCAGTCTACCCGTTCCTTTACCGCAGGAAGGAAGTTTGTCAGAGTCGTATCTGGCCATCTATTCGGTCCCACCTCCAAGCAACCTGGTTGTTTCCTTTGACTGGAATCTTCTAGGTAGACCCCGTTTACTAGCTAGTGTACCATTTCGAATCATTGCTCAAATATATAGAATGGTCATGGCCGGTACCATCATAGATGAAGGGGCTTCTGTGAGTATCCTTTCCTCAACTGCTTGGAAAGTGCTTAGTTCGCCATAGCTTTTTCCTGAGATGAGAAATCTAACAGGCTTTGACAAAGGAACCAGTTGACCGTTAGGGATCCTTCCCGATGTGCTAATAACATTGAGAAGGAAAACCATTCACATGAACGTAATGGTAGTCCAAGGACCCCTGGATTATAATCTACTCCTTGGACGAGACTATATTTATTGCATGGGAGCCGTCGTCTCCTCACTCTTTAGAGTAATGTGTTTTCCACACGAAGGAAGAGTGATCAAGCTCGTAGACCAGCTTTCATTCCCCGGTTCACACATAGCAAATAGTCAAATACCAACCCTGAATGGTCTTTTCACACAAGGAATGTCTCATCAATTCCCAGTCCATCCTCCTCATGAACGCGAGTGATTCGGAGGACATGACTGAAACCCAAGGGGCATGCACCCTAGTCTGCTTTGGCAGGAAAACCTTGGGTATAGTGTAGGTTTCCGCGAAGGATATATGACTAGTCTGACACACCCGTCCATTTAGGAAAATGGGATTAGGCTGGAATAAGATTCCCTCGTCAAAGTTATGTGAGTGGAGGCGTCTGCGCCACTCACCTTTGTCTATTTCGGTAGACATCGCCGAGGAAGTGTTTTGTCTGTGACACGGATGGAACAATCTTTGGTAACCTGGAAGTTTTTCGCTATACCTAGGGGCATGCAAGCAAAGAGCGACCATTTATTTTTTAAATTTGTAGGTCCTCTAACCCTTTAAACTCGTAGGATTGGTCGTTTCCTAACTTGCATAAAGAAAGGATGCGGAGCAAAGCTTTGTAAGGTGCAAGCTTCTTAAAAATGGCATCTTAGATGAGACATCCTTATTATACGACTGGATCGAGCAATTTTAACATGGAATTCAAGCTCGTTAAAAAATAAACATAAGCAATGAGCAATTGTTTCCCCCAGTGTTTAAGCTCATTAAAAAATGAACCAATTTCTGGTAAATAACCATCGTGAATGTATTACTTCAGCCTTTGAAGCCTTGGTCATGTTCTCATCATCACCTCTACTCTGTATTGGCCGATCATTCACCTCCACTTGATTGTTTACCCTTTTGAGGAGTAGCTGTGAAGAGTGATCCTGTTAGCCATCCTTGTGACACTGCCGTGATTGGAAAATTCCAAACCTTACCTGGAATCAGCTGCTACCCGAATCTATCACTCGTTCCTCAAAAAACGAGTCTTCTTTAAGCTCTTTTCAACTAACTCGTAAAATATGAAAAGATTGTCGAGCCATTGGCCTCTCCAGCTCGTTAAAGGGACCGAAAGTGCTATCCCTCATTTAGATTTTAATATTTTTGGACCTGAGGGATTATTACACAAAAAGATCGAGCGCTTGTTTTGTTCGGCTTGTTAAAATTACCAAAAATTCATCCCTTTTGTATTATTTTATACTTTTTCAGACTTAAGGGATTAGATGACGAAAAAGGATTTTTGGAGTTTCCTTTACGTCCCTTTTCAGACTCTCTAAAATTGAAAAGGACCGAGTTATCTTTGTCGTTAAACTTGTTAAAACCAAATAGCGACAAACTTGTCCATAATGAACAAGAACGAGTTTCACTATCGCTAGGCTCGTTAAAACATAGCGATGGGTTTGCCGAAAGGGAAAATTATAGAAAAAGCATATGTTATCCTCCTCAAGCTTGACAAAAATAAAGAGGTACTGGTCAGCAATGACTGGGGAAAAATTGGGAAGAAAACTTGAAGAAACTTTGTTGGTAGCAAGTCGCTCTTGAACATGACACTTTCACTCTGCATCCGAGTCGAGGTGGGTTGTTCCATTCACTGGTCAAATCACCATGGTTCCATCACACCATCCAAATTTGGGGTTAATGCTACCAATCCATCATGTCAGTGTCGCCGATATGTTCAAGAGAAGTCGCTCAGAGAATTCACTTGTGTCTCACCCACTGCAATACATTTACGCTCCATTCTTTCATGACCGCCACCCTGAACCTTATATCACCAAATCGTTTTCACCTCCATTAAAATCATTTACTCCATTCCGTGTCATTGATGTGGGATTCACTAAGGCCCTCCTATGACGGATCGCTTCTTATCGACATCAGCTCATTATCCAAGAAGTTGATCTAGGAACAACCCTTTTAGTACTTTGAAGCTTGCATGCCTCAATGGCAAGTTTCTCACTTCCGGCGACAGGTTTACATCAATGGCCTTCGACCGAAAGATTTTGCGTGGTGTTCGACGCCAAGTCCCTTATTCACACCACGTGAATTGTACTGTAGTACCTTGAGGGTCATCATCATTATCGGTGATTCCTCTCGCGCCTGTTAATGGCTTACATCATTGGCTAGTAATCAGGCGATGTCTTTCCATGTTTGACTCCAGAACATCTCTCACATGGATAGACTTGTACTTTGAATGAAGATCGAACGAGATTGAAGACCCCGGATCTAGTTTCATCCATCCGGGCTGCGATATATATTCAAGAAAATAAAGACATCAAGTGTACATCATTGCTGCACAGATAATCATCCAATATAAGGGATGATGGCTCTACCAGAATCATCAGTCTACACTCAGACGATTGTCTGTCCTATGTACATGAAAATGAATTTATAAAGCTGAGCATGGGAATGCCTGCCTCAGCTAGATCATGAAAATATTATGAAGATAATGTATTGTGTTGTATCTTATTACAGGTTGCGTTCCAGCTTGAAAAAACTTCGGATCCTCATGATAAAGCATTTCACCCAACATCAAAAGATTAACGACCTCATGCTTTAGGGGGCAACTGTTATAGACATTTTTGGGCACTGCAACCCCAATTGTAAATGTCCATAAACTAAAGGCTCCTATGTCCCTAAAGGTGTTGTTCCAACCCCTAAAAGAACAAGGTCGACTGATTATAGCATCTCCCAGAAGTTCTCCATGAAAAACTACTTAGAACTAGTCAAAACTGGACCATTTCACCTGCCCCATGGTCAAAATGCGTTGCATCCCACCTGAATACACACAGTAGGTGCGATGCATGTTGAAAAGCCCTTCTATGGGGTGCGATGGGTGAGAGTGGACAAATGGCAGGGTCAATCCGCAAGGTGGAGAAGCATGGAATCTTCCAGAAACTTCTCCTATGACACTTTCTCTCTCTGCATTCGACCAGGGATGAGTAAGAGATCATCAATCTCCAAGTGGAATCAAGAAATATCAGAGAGAGGACACTAATCAAATCTCAAAAGCTGACTCATTCCCCTTGCAAACATCTATATATGGATCCCTCATCCGATAGATCTAGAGGCTGGAATTTTGTATCTTGTAAGGAAGTGTTGTTGGTTTCTTGGTGCAATATCATAGTGTTGGGTGATCTAAGCTTTTCATGAGGTGAAGAAGGGCTTTCTTGCTGAGAGGATGATGCTGGGTCAAAACAATTGGTTGTAATTCTCTTTGCTCTTTCTTGATTATCAATAAAGCTATTCAAGTTTTCCTCCACATTCTTGTATGATTGATGATTTATGCATTTGTGTGGTCAATATACATCTGGTCCTATATTGTTTATGATAATAGATCTATGTTCTCGGATAGTGTTATGCTGCTTTGATTCTACAGGTACTCTTTGAAGCTGGGTAGACAAGGAAGAGAGTGGCAAAGACCTACCAGAAGAGAGAGGAATCGAGCAAGGAACCAAGCGCAAGACAGAGGTTGGTCTCCTTATTCTTCTCTTATCTATTTCTCATAAAGGAAAACGAAAGTAGTTTTTAGTTTGTTTGTTTCTAAGGTAGCTACCAGCCTTAGTGGGACTAGCAGCTCTGCATAGACACTATTTTTCCTGATAACAATATGCTCTTCCACCTAATAAGCATTTTCAACTATAGAAACTGAATATGGATTCCACATTTGTACCATTTCCCTGATCTGAAGACTCAACCCATACAAGAAATGGTCTACTTGGTGTTGATAAATGTCTATGTATGAGACATATTTGACAAATTCCATGAACCTTATATCATACTCTTCTACTATTAGATTTCCCTGAATCATAGCATGGAAGGCTCCCTTCTATTTCTCCTCGTAGTATTTGATAGATACTTTTTCCTGAACCTTTCCTCAAAAAATACCCAAGACGCAATATGACGAGTGAGGTTCAATTGTATTTTTGAGTTACACCACTAATTCAAGGCACCGTATTTGAGTTGAAATATTATTATCTTGGCCCTTGGGTTACAAGTGTATTCCATCAATGGCAAACATCTCTTCACTCCTTTAATCAAAGCTTCTGAGAATTCATTGGAATGACCTTTAACAAACCCTAGGATCTTTATCTTCTAAATCTCCCTAATAATATCATCAGCTTCATTTCCTCATTCAGAGTTCCTTGATCCCTCAATGATTTCTACCCCAAATGGAGAGGGCTCAATTCCACCTCAGCTGCTTGGTGCTTATTTAAATTTCATTAATTTCTATCAAGGAGTGCAAAATGAGGGTCATATTTGGAATTGGCACTGGTGGTTTTGGTGGAGGTAGTCCTTGTGAAGACCCTCGTCAACCAACATTTCCTCATGTCCTTATAATTATGAATTTTTTGAATATTTGTATCACATACAAGGTTTATTTGTGTAGCCCATGATACTCACAACTCTTTTTTGAAATACACACGCATACATAAGGGTAGGTGTAATTTTTCCCTTCAACGTTTCTTGTAAACAAGAGTTATTAATACTAAGTATATCCTCAAGAATATGCTAAATCCTCTCCCATCGCTAGCTAAGTGAGCACTACACTACACTTGCCAACTACCCTTGCTTTCTTATCATATATTTTCCTTCCTTAAATAACCTTAAGTAATACTAAGAAAAGTATTTATTTTATTAATTTTAGGGTTGATTAATTAACATAATGGTATTTACTTGAATAACAAGGTACTATGAATAATTATTACAAGGTTTTACTAATCCATTAGGTCAATTAACCATTAGTTATAAATTGCAATTATTAATTTAATTTATCTATACAATAAAGAAATAAATTGTAATTATTTATTTATAAATTACAATCATTAATTTATGATTTATTGAAAGAACTTATGGGAGTGTTATACCTGCTAGGTTTTTTGTGTTTAATCTCATGGATTATCAACTACTCGATCATTGAGAAGGAATAAAAGATTAAGAAGGGCTATGCATGATGGCTCTAACATATCACATATCTTACTTGTCTTGGTTTATTACCTATGTAATACAATATTGAGTTTTGGGATGGGGGCTTCACTCAATGAACCTCTGACATATCATGTGCATTCGTGGCATATTAAACAATACCTTTAATTTGACAACATATTGGAAAATACCTTTAAAAGACACATTATTGAACCCCCTACCATTACAAACCCAATACACATTCCCAATTAAAAAACTCCCTACTTTCACTAGATATTGTAAGTAACCATTATTTTGTTAACATTTTTTATACCCCTTTATATTTTTTCATTAACTTTGGGCTCCATTTTTTATACCTTCCAATATAAAAACCATTTACCTCCTATTATATGATCGATATATTATTTCATCTTTCCCTCAATATATATCCCCCAATATGAATTCACGTGGTATGGTATTTCTCCCCTAGTGAAGCCCCCGTGAGTTTTAGTAGCTATTATTACAACACAAACTATGACCAACATCTTCCAATACAATGACAAATCTTTAATATTTATGTATTTCTTTGTATTTGGGCTTAATCCAATCTTGTTGTCATTTTTTATTACTACAATTTTCTCATGAGAAAACATTGATGTTGCAGTAGGAACTCTTTATTTTCTTGGTTCTTATTTCCCTTACTACACCATCATCAATGTAGTAGTTCCCATTGTAGTGAATTTGTTTTCTTCATTAAACATGTTATCCTGCAGATGAAAAATAATAAACCAAAGGGAGGGGATTGCCTTCAATCACCAATGCATGCCAAGGTATGGAATTTTTTAGGCATTGTAGCTTTATTACTAATTTTCTTTCTCACTTTGCCTTCCTACATATCAATTTATCACATTCCAATAATACATGGAACAACCTCTTCATGCCATAAATCATCTTCTGTTAGACCATTCCATTCATAGAACTTTTAGCATTATTGAGTGTAATTCAACTTGTCTACTTTTATTGTTTATTTGTAATAAGATTACACATACCATGGTGCAATAGTTTTTTGTTTTTGTTTAATTCTCAGTCCTAATAATATACTTATATTCTTTGTTTCTCTTACTATAGTATTTTCACTACCTCACAACTAAACCTATGGGAAAATATCCAATGAGGGTTTAATATATATTACTGCTTACTATTGGAACAAGTTTGTTACAAACATGATACCTGAGTTTTATTGAATTATTTCTAGAATTGATTGGGATGGAGTCTTATATCATAATAGTATCCCAATGGAAGTTTTTCATCACAATAATAAGTAGATTTTATTTACTAAACATTCATTATACCTCAAATTTTATTTACTAGATATTACTACAAAATGCGTAGTAAGGCTGACAAGTTGTAATGGTAGTAGAGTATTGGTAAACGAGTCAAAAATAACCACAAGTCCAAGAAATGAATCTATTACAAGGTATCAATGACAAAAATCCTTAGGATTATAGCCCATCTTAGTTGTCTCGACGCCTTTACCATTTGGAAACCCAATCTTCCACTTAGAGTTCACTTGATTTTTGGCCTCATTAACATGAACAATATTAACAATCTTTTGTTTTTATATCTTATATACACAACATTCTTTTGTAAAAGAACATTTATCTTCATTCTTTTAGAAACAATGTAACTTTTACATTTCTTTTTATTTATCTATTTTGTTTATTATCTATTTATTTGTTTTTAATTTTTATGTGCAATGAGAATGGATACATAAAACAATAATGACATCAATGGTGTCTTGAAAAATCAATGTTTTCCCCCTGAACTTGACATCAATGACAATACATTTAATAATTAGATCCTAGAAGATATTCTTCAAATGTACGTGATAGGTAATCCCACTAAATGGGAGGAAGATCTACCATTAGAAGAGTTTGTGTATAATAATGGCTATTAGGACTCATTGATGAGTTTGTTTGAGGACATATATGGCTAGAAGTATAATACTCTAATTTTTATGAGCCTTCCAGTGGATTAGATTGGGATTGGACTTGATATGCTAAAGGAAATGGAACAAGATGTCTTACAAATCAAGTAGATATTGAAAAAAACCCATGATCACCAAAACAGATATGGAAATAAAAACAAAAAACATAGGGAATTTAAGGTGGGAGATCATGTGTATCTTTGGGTCAGGCTCAAGGGAATTTCCCTACGAATGGGAACTCGTGCCAAACTGACACTCTACTACTATGGATCATTCATGATTTTGGAAAGAGTTTGACTTATGGCATATAGGGTTGAATTACCTCCCAATGTTAAAGCCCGTGATGTATTCCATGTGTATTTTCTTAATAAATATGTTTATGATTCTAATCACATCTTTGATTGGGTTGTGATATAGGAGGAACCCATTGGAGAATTCTAATGTGAGGCATGCTATTACAAAACATTTTGTCACTATCCCTGTACTCCCCGTCTATGATCCTGGATGACCTCTAAGTGTACCCGACATGCTTTCCCATCATGAAGAAACTCCCAGCTTCATGAGCAAACTAATTCCCCTTTGCATCATTTCCCAAGAATCTTCCTTCTCTCCCAATTTACAAGACCGGTGCTACTGACCAGTTTTCTCCTCGCACCGATTTATAGAGGTTAAAACTAACCCTCGTGCTGATCGGATCAACTGAGCCCTTTTCCAATCGTGTCAATCCTCTTTTGGAAGGTTTTTTAAATAAGGAGCCAAAGCTTCCATGTCTAGAAGCTTCGTAACGAAAGTCTAGTAGATGGTTGGGCCAGTTGGAGCTGAGGAAATCAGTTTGGGCTCCTTTACCCTATTAGGATGGAACAACCTCAAGAGATAAGACCTTCTCCCATGATGAGAGGAACCATCTCCCATCCATCCAAGCTATATAAGCCTCTCTTTTTCCCAAGCAAAAGCTAGTTGGAGTTTTGGAGCAAGTGTGAATAACCAGCAAGTCATTTATAGTTTATAGCTTTCTAGTGTGTGTTTGGGGGAGAGTAGTATGATTTTGGTTTGGTTTGAGACTAGAGGGAAAGAGGCCTTAAACTTCCATTTGTTGGGGCTATCCATGAAGTGCTAGTAGAAGTGTGGGAACCCGAATACGTCGGAGGAGACCAACAATGTCAAGGCACTGGTTGTAATCTCTTTCTGATTTATATTAATGCAACTATCGATTGATTTCCTACATGAAGTGTCATTTTACATCTTTATGGCTTAATGTTCCTTGACCTATTAAGTAGGCTAAATACAATATTGCATGATGTCACGTTTGTTGTTGTTGTTGTTTGCTTATTTCAGGTATTCGAAGAAAGGAAACAGAAGATAGCTGGAGTGAGGAAGAAGGATCATCACCAAGCAGAATAGAGTTCTAAGAGGTAGGTGCTCTTAATTGATTCTAGCTTAAGAAGATTTTCCATAGATTTCTTTTTTGTGGTTAGACTTGCTCTCTCAGGCTAGAGGAATTGTTTGTGTCTGCACTAAGAATTTACCTACACCACAAATTGGCGACTCCACTAGGGATCCAATCCTTTTGTTTGATTGATTGTCATTTTATGGTTTTGTGTGAACTTTTCTAGTATCACCATTTCCCTTTAGTGTTCTCTACTTTTCCTGGTTTACTGCTCTGAGCCTAAAATTTACAGTGGCAAGTCTAGTCTTAGCCTTTGAAAATTTTTATTTTTTTCCTCGAATCCTCAGTTAGCACATTTATTTTTCTGACAGTCGCACCAATCAGTGCGAGTTTCTTAAAAACAGTCGTGCCAACCCCCTTTTGGCGCGTGTTGTCAGTTAGGTAGACGCGTTGATTCCTATAGGTGAAGATCAAGGTTTACCCTAGATCATAGCCAGTGTGTCTTTCCCTTCTGATTTATGTCTCTCAGCTCATTTTGAATGTGTTCTCCTTGGCTGGAAAGCTCTTTTAGCTTGGTTTGTATGATTGGTTAATTTGCATTTCCTTCACTTGGTTTCTTGAGTTCTTGGATGGTGTATAACCCTAGGGCATCTAGGTCATCACCCATTCACTTGTTTGCCTACTCAGAAATTCAAGTCCATAGTCAAATTTTCTCCTTGCATTTCATTTGATTAGTCCTTTCATTGCTTCGATTTCCATTTGACAAGTTTGGAAAGTTTTGTTTAGTGTTTGAGCGTCTCTTTTTGGGCACAGATCACATTACCCATCTTGTTTTTGGTTCAATCTTTGCTTCATTAGTTTTGAAAATAATTCTCTTTTATGCTCGCTTTTGATTGATTGTATTGCGAATGTTTCATTGAAGTGTGAAGTGTTTGCGAAAGATTCATTCCATCATTTCATTGAAAAATACATAACTCTAGTTTGTTGCATCAATATGTTATGTTAGTTAGCATCATTGAAGGCTAGAGTTGCATCGTCACTTGCATTGCAAAAGAAATTAATTCTCTTTATTAGTGAAAGGGCTACTTGAAGTGCATTTGATAGGAAAGTTAGGAATTGGAAAGAGTTTTTCATCATTTTTTTTTCAAAAGATGAAATAGTGAAAAATCATTTTGCTTTCAATTGCTTGTTTTGTTGCATTTGAGTATGATTTCTACTCTCATTAGTGTAGACAATTCATTGAATTGAAAGGGTCTTGTCTCATTTAGCTGCATATAGGTGTTTTTGAGTCGCATTGATAAGGCCTGAAAACTGAGACATAATTTCAAGATAAACTCTAAAATGTACTCAATTAACCTAAGGCGCATTTGAAATCTAACGATCAAATCTTAGAAGGTCTAGGCTAGAGACGTGTTCCAGCGTCTTAAAAGCTAGTAGTTGTCGTTTGCTTCAGCACTAGACAATGCTAGTACAGACTTGTGCTCCCCGTACCATCAAGTATATAAAGGGAGACCCCACTATGTTGCAATCCTTTATCCATAGAAAGTTGAGTCTGTTGCCTTGTAAATGTGATAGACTGAACACAGCATTTGGGAGATTGTCTGCCCATACTTCTCGGTTCGTCGGGAGGTATTCCGCAATTCAAGGTTACCTGGTAATCATTTTTACCTAGATCATCCTAAGTAGTCATTTTGATATTTTTGACTCCCTAAATATAAAATATCACCCGAGCGCTTGTCCTTTCGAGCTCGTTTCAAACCAAAAGTGATAGAGTCACCTTTGCTTCTTTCTCGACTCTTAAAACATGAAAGAACACCAGTTTGTTTTTGTGTCTTAAAAAATTGTTTCCCACAATCTTATAACATCCCTCTTAGTCTTTTTTAGACCACATCATGAGTATACCTTTAAATACATTTTAAAGCCCTTGAAATCGATCTCTCTTTTGGTTATTTGAGAGAAGATTATCGTGGCTGAACCAACTGGTTCGCCTAGTTTCTCTTCCTCTCCTCTCTCTAAAAGATTGTCTTTAGAGGATTTATCCATTGCGATAGACTGGACAGCGTGAACCTCTAAGGTCTTACCAGGGCCCTGACGCATTGTAAGAGGAGTCATTGGGAGGAGTGTTGGAGACCGACTTCTGTTTGGAAGAAGATTGTGCAGGGGTGTGAGTCACTGAACCAATTATTCCATCAACAGGAGGGGTATTGAGGGACTTAGATGTCGTCATATCAGATGATGGTCTGGGCGCATTGGGTAACACATCATATAATGTGCCAATTGATATTTTTGTCAAACCTGGTGTCATTGAAAATGTCCATATCGGGGTAACTTGTTCTCCAAAAGAGATAAAGATCTATACTCATCTGTTCCAAGAATTCTCGAATGTTTTTGCGTGATCATATGAAGAAATTCCTAGCATTGACCCAAGTATAGTCATGTACGAGATCCAAACTTATCCTCATGCGAAACCCGTTCGCCGACGACTTCATCCAGTGCACCCTAGAAAAGTGGCTGCCATTAAGGGTGAAGTTGAAAAACTTCTGAAAGATGGATTTATTTATCAAATCCCTCTTATAGATTGGGGGTCAAATATTGTACTGGTAACAAAGAAGCAAGACACTATTTGTGTTTGCGTCGATTACCGTGATCTCAATCGTGCCTGTCCTAAAGATAACTACCCCACTCCCTTCATTGACCAGATCATTGATGAATGTGCCGGGAGTGAACTATTTTCTTTTATGGATGGTTTTTTAGGCTACAACCAAATAAACATTACATTGGATGATCAAGATAAGACAACCTTCATCTGTCTGTGGGGGACTTTTGTGTGAAAAAAGCTCCCTTTCGGCCTTAAGAATGTTGGGGCCACATTCCATAGAGCAATGTCTTATGCATTCCATGACATTCAAAACATCATTTAACCTTACTTGGATTATCCCCCCAGTCATTCTCGTAACCGCCATGATCACCACGATCATCTCTGGCAAATTTTTCTTCATTGTAGACACTACAACATCCAGTTGAATTCGCATAAATATGTCTTCTACGTCGAATCAGGATGACTCCTTGGCTTTATCATGTCAAAAGAAGGCATTCACCTTGATCCTCTTAAAGTCAAGGCCATAGTTAATTTACCCCCTCCATCTTCATTGCATCAACTGCAGAGTCTGCAAGGAAAAGAAAATTTCCTCCATTGTTTCATACCAAACTATGCTGTGCTAGATTCAGGGTTCACCAGGTTTCTCAAGCAAGGAACCCCGCTTTTCCGAGATGAGTTTGCTCAAAAGCCTTTCAATGACCTAAAGATTGTCCTCATCAATGCTCCTTTGTTGCATCCCCCAAACTATCATCACGATTATTTCCTTTATCTAGTTGTAGCCTCTAGTACTATTATCATGGTGTTGGTACAGGATGATGACAAAGGCAATGAACATGTTATTTACTACCTTAGTCACAATCTCTTGGACACATAGACGCATTATGCTCATTTCAAGAAGTTGGCTTTGGCTACCGTACAAGATTTTCATTGCTTTCGGAATTACATTCTCCTCCGCACTACCACTATGATTTTGAAATGCAACCCCATGACCTACATCCTGACTCGTCAGCTACTGGGGGGGTAGTATTCGAAGTGGATTGTTATCCTCCAAGAATTTGATTTGGTGTTTACTACTGCCAAATCTAAGAAATCACTGGTCTTTTCTAAGTTGATTTTCTCCCTTCCCTCCGCTTCTCTCCCTGCTGGTGCTGATGAGTAGCTCTCGTAAGAGACTCTTTTCTTGATTAGCACTCTCGACCCCTGGTACGGTGATATCATTGTATACCTCCATACATCCACCTTCCAGTCTACGTTGACCAAGGATGACCTTCGACGCATTCAACATTAGTCTTAACCTTATCGTATCATTGGAGATACCTTATACCGCATCGGTGTCGATTAAATTATTCGTCACTGTCACACTCTCGAGGAGGCTAAGAGAGTCTTGAATGACTGCCATTCTGTTGCATGTGGCGGTCACTTGTTTGGATATGCTATTGCTCGAAAAATCCTTTGCGTTGGTTATTTTTGGCCCCCTATTTTCAAGGATTGCATCCTCGTTGTTCGCAAGTGCCATGACTTCCAAATTTATCAGTGTAAGATGCACGCCCCACCTACTCACCAACACCATGTTATTATCTTTGGTCCTTTTGCCAAATTGGGCATCGACTATATGACTTGTAACCCTTGCTCAGCTGGGGGGCATGCATATATTATCATTGTTGTGGACTATTTCACCAAATGGGCCAAAGCGATGCCTACATACTCTGCGAACATGAAACTGTGGCTCAATTTCTATTCAATCACATTATTTCCATGTTTAGAGTTCCTCAGGCCATTGTCACCAACCATGGCTCCCATTTTTGAGATTACATGATGGTTGATCTGACCTCTACGTTGGGCTTGCACTACGATGGCTTGACCCCATACTACCCTCAGGCCAATGGCCAAGTTGAAGCTATGAACAAATTCCCAGTCACGATGCTTCAGCGCACTATTGGAATGCACAAGTCAAATTGGCATCTCATTCTATTTTCCTCTCTTTGGGCTTACCGAACCTTGACCAAGGATGCAACTGGATTCACACCATTCCATCTAGTCTATGGTCTGGAAGCAACTTTACTGATTGAGTGTGAAATTCCATCCCTCAAGATGGTTGTTGAAAATCTCCTCGAGATCTCACCCCAGGAAGAGCATCTCTTGTATCTAGAATGATTTGATGAGACTCGCCGTCTTGTTGCTTTGGTTATCGAAGCATAGAAAAAGCAGGTCAAATCCCACTTTGATCAATCTATCTCTCCTCGAGCCTTCTCTGAGGGTGATTTGGTTCTTCTGTATGATCAGGCTAATGATAAGATGGGGACAAGAAAGTTCAAACCCATGTGGCATGGGCCCCACATTGTTAAACGTGTATTATAGAAAGGGGCCTATGAGCTCATTGACTATGAGGGCAATCCCTTATACAAGCCCCGCAACGGGATTTATCTCAAAAATTACTATGCTTAGCCTATCCTGCATGGTTACTTTTGTACAATAGTACGTCATTAATTTTTGTACAGTGTGGTTTGGTGTGTTATTTTGCAAGAAACTTCTCTGCTTATTATATTTTTGCCTGCTTTGTAGATGTCAGTGTCCCCTCACGTCAGTTTCACTAATGGTGCTTGCCATAGTACCCGGAATATATCATCTGCGACATGAGCCATTTATGACCCCCATGGTGAGTTGATTGATCTTCAAGGTATATGTCTAGGTCGAAAAAATAATAACATCGCTGAATATAACACGGTCATCGAATCATTGTCAGAAGCTATTGCTCTTGGCATCCGGGAATTGGTTGTCAACTTGATTCACAGCTTTCTGTTCTTCAAATTAATGGGAAATATTCCATCAGAAACCCTCAGATATTGAGAATGTATCTATGTATTCATCTACTAGAGAGAAATTTTGATTAAATTACATATCATCATATTCCTCAACACATGAATACATTAACAAGTGCATTAGCTAATTATGTGCTAGATAGACATTTTCGAAACATGTAACAACTCAAAAACAAAAACATTTGTAGTATAGTAAGCAAGGAAGTACAAAATATATCTATATGTGTGCCGGTAATGTTTTTCATACATCAAAAACTCAAAAAATAATATGTGTGTTTGAAATACATTGGTGGCTCACAGGCCTTATACATCGTGGATCAAAGGCCTCAAAAATATGGAATCCTAGACCTATGCACTAAACAGCATGATGCTCATGATAGCATGTAACTACTCAGACTATGCGAGTTAGCAATCAGTGAATCTGATCTGACACCCCCACCATATGCCTCTGGTACTAGCATGGAACATCACCCATCCGAGCTTACTCTGCGATCCCATGTGTCAAACCCTCAAGATTCTGCGCAATCTCCTCCTCATTGTCGCTTCCATCTTGATAAGGAGTGACATCAAACCACTGAGCAACGCACCTGACAATCGGGGACATCTCGACAGGGCATTTTGGTCCAACTTGTTCTTTCATAAAATCAAAGTGTCATGAACACATATATTTCAAAAACAGTAAAAAACATCAAAAAACTAAAAAATTGTTTTTTTTTTTACCTCCATTATCAAAATCGTCCCCTTCTGGGAGTAGCATATTCGGGTCTCCTTGGAAGTCGGTACCGCTTTAAGGCTAATCCTCCACTATGATCAACTATCATCGTAGCCACGAGAAAAAGGTGGGCTTGTAAGACATCTGTTGGCCCCCCGTAACCCTGGGCATCAACTCGCTCCAACGGACCATCTGTGGGTCTCGTGGCATTGGCAGATCTACCTCAGTCAGTTGGTATTGGAACAGTAGAACCCATTCCAAAATAGTGACCTTTTAAAAATAGTGCGCCGATGGCACGATTGAAAGTTTTACCCACCCCTAATCAGATCTTACCTGCAATTGATGGCTCGGTGAATGACCTCCCGGATCTCCTGCAATCTGCTCCAGAAAAATTAGGGCACAAGTGGGTAAAAATATCTTCACACAAAGGTAAGATTGTAAATGGTAAAAAATAATTACTTTTACCCCATTTTATTCATTTTTTCATGAAATTTTAGGGTTTTTGAGTATTTTTTACCTATTTTGCCTCAAAATTGGATAATTCCTTTACCTTTCTTGTGTAGCGACAGGTGATGGATTGTCAATGATGGTACTAGAGTCATGTTTCAGCTCTTTTCTTGACTCGTAAATCTCAAATGAAAATATTGCCAAGTATTTTTCCCTTTTTGACTCGTAAAAGAGAATAAAATGGGGGGTCTGCTTTCAAGCTCTTTTCCGACTCTTTAAACATGAAAATATTGTTGAGCTCTTGTCGTTTTGAACTCGTTAAAGGTTGTGAAACGTCATGCACCCAGTATACGTTTACCCCTTTTTTCGGGTTGGGATGAACTATTTACAAAAAAGGTACTCCTTGACTGAAATGGTCAAGCGGTTCTCTCGAGCATCGTTTTTTACCTTTTCGGGCTCAAAAGACACAAATGTATGAAAAGGGACCATGTGGAGTTTTCTTTTCCGTGTCTTTTTCAAACTCTCTAAACATGAAAAATATATCGAGCTGAACCTTTTTCAGACTTGTTAAAACATTAAACGACATTGGATTCATCACCATGACAAACATGAGCTTCTCCTTCCTAGGGCTCATTAAAATTACTAGGTCGGATTCATTCGAAGGATGAACTTATAGTGCAAGCATATGCTATCCCCTTCAAGCTTGAGATCAAAAATAATTGGGGTACCTACCAGAAATGGTGGGGGGAAATTTGGAAATTCGGTCACTCGTGTCGACAGCTCACTCTTGAACATGACACTTTCTGCTTCGTGTCAGGTTGGGATATCCTCCTTTTCATTTGACCTTCCCGGGTTGGGCCGCTCATTTTTTGCCTTCCATTTTATCTCTTCCATGTCATCATGACCACTGATCCTATGGATCCAACAGCTACCAAACTCCGAAATTGTGTTGTCGATATGTTTAAGAGTTAGTCCTTCTACAGTTACACTTACTCCTAATTCTTTTTATCATCTAAAATCATTTGCATCCCTTTGTCTCATGTTGATGATGTGGGATACATCATGGCCCTCCTTCTACATGGTCACTTCTTGTCAACTTTAGCTCATTATCCACGAAGTTGGCCGAGAGACTCCCTTCCAGTACCTTAGAGCTTGCATGCCGTAATGGCAATTTATTCGCACTCGACAACAAGTTCACGTAATTGGCTTTCAATTGGGTGATTTCACGGGTGTTTGACATTAGTTCCTTTATTCACATTCCGTGAATTGTGCTATCAGTACCTTGAGAGCCATTTTCATTGTTGATGGTCTCTCTCACGCTCGTTAACGGTTCACATCATTGACCAGTAATCAAGCGAATTCCTAGCATGTTCGACTTCAACACATTCATTCACATGTTAGGATTTGTACTTTGATTGGGTCATTTCGAGAACAAGACCCAGGGCTAAGATTACACAAGTCCAGGTTGCAAGGCAATGTGACATGGTCATGTTGATATACATGTCTCTTTCAGATGGATGGCTGCTACCATACCATGACTTGTTATATGTGATCCTTCTCATTATTGGATGGCTACAACCATACGTTGGTTTCGTTATGATCCTTTCTACTGGATGGCTATGCCCATGCCTTGGATCCATTTACATGATTATTCTCTGGATGGTTGAGTCCATACCACGATTCATGTATCATTATTCATAGTTTTCAGTGATGTATATGTATCTAGGCTTCCTTGTAGGTTTTCTGATGACAGACTTCAGTTCCCCGCTTCCACTCATAAAGCATTTCACCCCTCTCTCTAGTTCAGCCTTCATGCTTTAGGGGGCATCTGTTACACAGCATTTTGTCACTATCCTTGTACTCTCCGTATACGATCCTGGAGGACCTATATAGTGTACCTGACATGCTTTCCCATCATGAAGAAACTCCAAGTATGTCCCTCTTCATGAGTAGACTAATTCCCCCTTTACATCATTTCCCAAGAATCTTCCTTCTATCCCAGTTTACAAGACCGGCGCTATGGACCAGTTTTCTCCTCACGCCGATTTACAAAGGTTAAAACTAACCCTCACGCTGATCGGAGTGACTGAGACCTTTTCCAGTCGCACCGATCCTCTTTTGGAAGGTTTTTTAAATAAGGAGTCGAAGCTTCCATGTCTAGAAGCTTCATAACGGAAGTCTGGTAGATGGCTGGGCGGGATAGAGCCGAGGAAATCAGTTTCGGCTCCTTTCCCCTATTAGGATGGAACAACCTCAAGAGATAAGACCTTCTCCCATGATAAGAGGAACCATCTCCCATCCATCCAAACTATATAAGCCTCTCTTTTTCCCAAGCAAAAGCTAGTTGGAGTTTTGGAGCAAGTGTGAATAACCAGCAAGTCATTTATTGTGTATAGCTTTCTAGTGTATGTTTGGGGGAGAATAGTATTATTTTGGTTTGGTTTGAGAATAGAGGGAAAGAGACCTTAAACTTCCATTTGTTGGTGCTATCCATGAAGTGCTAGCAGAAGTATGGGAACTCGGATACGTTGGAGGAGACCAACAACGTCAAGGCACCAGTTGTAATCTCTTTCTGATTTATATTAATGCAACTATCGATTTATTTCCTACATGAAGTGTCATTTTACATATTTATGGCTTAATGTTCCTTGACCTATTAAGTAGGCTGAATACCATATTGAACGCTATCACGTTTGTTGTTGTTGTTGTTTTCTTATTTCAGGTGTTTTAAGGAAGGAAATGGAAGGTAGCTGGAGTGAGGAAGAAGGATCATCACCGAGCAAAATAGCGTTCTAGGAGGTAGGCCCTCTTAATTGATTCTAGCTTAAGGGGATTTTCCATAGATTGTTTGTTTGTGGCTAGACCCGCTCTCTTGGGCTAGAGGAATTGTTTGTGTCCGTACTGAGAATTTACTTGCACCACACATGCCCATTTTTTTTATCACTTAAAACTAATTTTTTGAATCGTAGAACACCAAGGACAGTACTCCTTTAAGAGGGAGCAGAATGTAATGCCCCATATTCTTCCAAAATGTAATCATAATTATGACTTAGTGATTGTAAATCATGGCATAGATGCGTTAGTGATTTTCAAACTATGATGTAATAATTTTAAATTATGTAAATGTATTTCATTAATTAATGAAAACAATTCAACCAAATGACTGAAGGGTGGAGCACTAGTACTAACCATGATACCATAAGAGGGAATGAGAGAGGGGATTGGTAAATCACATCACCTGATAAAAACATAGCCATAGTCAAAAACCCATATTTCCAAAATGCCAAAATTTGAATTTGTAATTATTTTTGTCTTTTCCACTGCCTTAAAATTAGTTTTTAAAGGAAGTTGGGTAGTTGGGAAATAATCACCCATATTTATTAGGATACCCCAAAATATTTGAAATATGATAACTACACATTTTGTCAAAATCATGTTAACAATATTTTTTTTAAATCAAAACATTATATTATAATAATAATAATAAAAGCATTACATCATATACTATAAAATACAAAATATTATATATATATTATATATTAAATCAATCATATTTAATTTTTTTTCATTTATTTAAAATCAACATTTATCAAATTTAACCCAGTATATTAATTGTTGATAAATATGTCAATGTTACGTCATAATATTATAAAATACAAAACATTATTTGTTATGTAATATATATTTCACTTTTTAAGATTTAATCTTATTATTTATTTATTTATATATATATATATATATATATATATATATATAGATATATATTAAACTAATATAGATTTATTTTAACCTTGAATCGGTTTTAAGAGGATTAAATTTCAAGGTGAAAACCTATTTTTGAGTACAAAACTTGAAAAATGATTTGCAATAAATATATATATATATATATATATATATATATATATATATATATATATATATATATATATATATATATATATATAGATACGCACCTATAAGGATCTAATATTTTTTGTAGCTTGACCCCTTTTAGAGCTTGATAGATCTAGGATTAAGAAAGATATATACTAGTTCTTTATAATATTATTTATAATATATATAAATTTCTCTCCCACAGATATTCTTATTCTTTATTCAATTAAAACCCTCATAATATATATAATTATTAATTACCTATACATGTGCCTAGTATATTTCTTTGACATGTTTTATAATTTTTTAATATGATATCTTTTAGGGCCTCATGTTGGCGAGCGCTTGAGAGAGTCGAAAAACCAACGATCATGGTTAAAGGCATGCAATTGCGATGAAAGTGTGATGAGCACCTGCATTAGATTAAAGGCGACTTGGAGGTGGATGCCAGGATGTACGATGAGTCATGCGATGAGGAAGTGTGATGAGTTGTGTGATGGGCAAGCGCATCGGGCGACACAAGTTGGGCATTCGAGTGGGCGTGCGCCCATGGGCGAGGTGACACGGCAAGTGGTCAGGCGTGACCACACTTGATACGTGTGACCCGAAGTGCGACTGGTGGAACGAGAAGAGATATTGGACATGAGGGTGACTGAAGTATGAAGGTTGAGTGAGCAGGTGGATAAACTGACCAAGCAACAACACTTATAAGACGATTCGACATGTGATATGGTTGGGCCGACACATGGGCAGGATTACCTAAACAATGGACCAATAGATATATGTAGGTCGACATGTGGACGGAATGTTGGAATGATCTTCGATTAAACGAAGGGTCATGATGGTTGAAAATTTGACACGACGGTGGCATGGATTTACATAGGAGGAGAGTTCGATGGAATTTGGATATCCAAACTCAAACTTCATAGCACAGAACAAGAAGTGTGAAGAAGGGACCGAGCAAAGACAACAAGGAGAAGATTTGCGGGGTAGCAAAGGCTAAGGGCCAAGGTTGCAAGTAGGATGGGTTGAGTTACAAGATAGGTTCAATGGGTGAGCTGAGTCGAGTAGGCAAGACCGTAGGGAGTGCGGGTCATGAGCCCACGTTGACGAGAAAAGCTAAATGAGTGACACAATTTTGGTTGGAGGTCTAAATGAGTATTGCGACACGGGTCCGGGTGGCACTACGATAGTGCAAGTCATGCACTAAGGCATAATGGCTTCACGATAGTGCTGCACGACGACTGAGAGAGGTGAGAAGAATTTAGGTAGAGCTGAATAGGGTAGTTACGATTTGCGACAAGAATGATTTGGGGGTTTCTGACAATGCGAACAATGACAACAACAACTCCACAATTAAGGCGTGGTTTGGTGATTTTTCTAAGTGTGCAGACAAAATGGTTGGCTGCGCAAATTAGTCGTAAAATATTGTATACGTGTATAATATTAAAGTTGTATATTATTGATTTAGGCAGACTTTACGAGAGTTTCCCCTTCCAAGTATAAGTGCATTATACTTGTATCATTATTGTGATTTCCCTTGCATAATGATGATGAAATATAATTGAATAAATTAACTAAGTGTTGTGTTAGGTGTAGTCCATACACTTAAGTATTGATGAAAATAAAAAGTGTAGCGGTGTCGCACCCGCCTATGTGTGGTTGGAAGACTACCACCAGAATAGGGGCATAACAGATGGTATCATAGCTTGATTTAGGGTGAGTCGAGCTGATTTTGATTTAAAGGAAATTGTGAAGTAGAGATACATCTACCACTTCATGACAGATGGTATCAGAGCCACTTTCTGTAGGGATTTGATTTGAGGAAAAAGTGAAGTAGGTGTTGAACCATTGATCTTGGGCCAAACAGAACAAAGGAAGATGGCAGAAAGAGCTTTTAAAAATCTTGAAGACATGACAGGTTATTGGAAGGACAAGAAGCAGCAACACTATGAGGCTCTTGTGCAAGAGTGGGAACTCTTGGGGCACATTGGAGATGGGATAGTGAAGGTGTGGAAGGACTTGGATAATCTCCATGGAAGGTCTGCTGAACTTGATGAATTGATGAGAAGATACAAAAATATGACCGAAAAATCCAAGAACTCATGGATGAATGAGTTCTCTTAAGTGAGAGAAGTACCATGTTGCATGCTAAAGTCAAGGGACTTGAGGATGAAATCAAGAGGGACTTTCCTGATCATAAACCCATTGTTATAGAAGAAGTTGAGCTTGATTACTTTGATAGACTTGAAGCTTATTACTGGACCATGCAAGATGATATGCAGATGGTTGGGTCACTTTGAGTGGAGGTCGATATGTGCCAAGTATGTGCATTTGAGTAGGATATGATGAAGGAGAAGCTTGATGGAGCTCAAGCTAGACCAGGGTCAAATTTCTCATATGAACTGAAAGGGGAGATTACATACCTTAAGAGAATAGTCAGGTCAAAATGAAAGTTGAAAGACCCCTCTGAGGTCGAATTGTTGAAGAAGGTTGTTGAGGTAAGACGCAAGATAAAGCCTACAAAGGATGGAGATGCTTTGAGGTTGAGTTTTGTGCAAGCGATTGTACATGGAAAGAAGTTTGTTGCATTGATTGATACAGGGACTACACATAGTTTCCTTAGCAGGAAGGAAGCAACATCTTTTGGGAAGAAAGTTGAAGTGTAAATAGAATTGAGTGCTTTCAAAGCTATAAACTCTACCATGAGCAGGTGTTTTTAAGAACACACAAGTGAGAGTGGGTTCGTGGTTTGGCAGGTTATATTTGATGGTGATTGATATCGATGATCATGCTATGGTGTTGGAGTAGTACTTATTGATAGTTGCACAAGCCATATTGATGGTGGACCGTGACATACTCTTGATTACAACTGGAGGACAAAGCATGATTTTTCTAATGACAAGGAATAGTCACTTGCGATATCAACGAAGTATTTCTTCAATGACTTTGTATCCAAAGGATCCTAATGTGAAGCATGATCATGTGGAGCAAAGGAAACTTGGATGTATGACTCAAGAAAAAAAGGAGAAGAGGATAATTTATTTTGTTGCGAGAGCTAAGAAGAAAGATGGAGGTGGAAGGGAAGTTCCACACATCTTGAGGAGTATGACAAGTGCATCTTCTACTGAGAAACTTCACGATGGATTTGTTGATGAGAGGGGAAGTGCAAGCACTTCTTCCAAAGCAATGGTTAGGGAAGATTATGCAGGTAGAGATACAGCTAGCATTATGGACTTTTTTAGCTATCCTATGGGCATATATGACTTTCAGTTGATGAAAGACAAGCTTGGGAAGCTTGGATGTACACATGAGGAGATTGTTGTTGTACATGAGTACTTGAGGACATAGCATCAGTTGGATACATGGGTGGATGAGAGCCAGGGAGGAAACTTCTTGGCCCTTCTTACACAATAGACCTTTGGAGGTGGGTGTGTGTTGTGCATTGATCATGAGAAGGACTACACCACCCTAAAAAAGGGGCCTTCAGAGATAAGGCCTCTCTCCTACACATTATGATGATGCTTGGATGGATGTGGTTGTTGGGAAATCACCTAGAGTAGCACATGGAAATTAGAATTGATGGCAGCATGTTGCAGATAATATGATGGATTACTTCATGGACCTGAGCATCGCTTACTTTACACTTGAGATGGATTCTTGATTGAGTTGATATTGTGACTAAATGTTGGAGAAATGACTAACAATGGCATGAGGAGGAGCATTCTCATGTATTTTGATGCAACAGTTGGACTGATCACTGAACTAGTTTGATCCATGGGGGCTAGAATTGCACTGAGCTATGTCCGATATGCATCAAGGGATGACCGAGATATGTTGTGTTGGGATGGAATTTCATGGCAAAGATTTCACATGATGATGACACATGATGAATCAACATGATATGTGTTTCAATGTATATTGAGTTTGAGGGGATAGCCTCTTCATAGTGGAGTAGCATGGAGGTTACAACAGATGTAGTTGATGATCATGGATTGAAGAGACTCTCTTGTTTTTGGATATATAGACCTTGATGGAGGTTTATGCGATGATGAGCAGAGTTGGGTAGCATGGGAAGTGGATATTGGAGCTAGAAACACTTTACAAAGATTGATGATGATGTTGTTATAGAGGACAACAACATTTCTAGAGTGGTGGAGGATGTCAGGGCCTCGAGTTGGCAAGTGCCCGAGAGAGTAAAAAAACCAACGATCACGGTTAAAGGCATGCGGTCACGATGGAAGTGCGATGAGAACCCCCGTTTGGTTAAATGCGACTCACATGTGGATGTCGGGATGAATGATGAGGAAGTGTGATGAGTTGTGCAATGGGAAAGCACATCAGGCATCCCAATTTGGGCATTCGAGCGAGCACGCGCCTAGGCTAGGCAACATGGTGAGCGGTCGAGCGCGCCTACACTTGATACGGGCAACCCGAAGTGCGACTAGTGGACCGAGAGAAGAGATTGGATATGAGGGTGAGCGAAGTATGAAAGTTGAGCGATCAGGTGGATAGAGCGACCAAGCGGCAACAATTATATGACGGGATGACATGGAATATGGTTGGGCCAATTCATGGGCGGGCTAGCTTGAATGATGGATCGATACATATATGTAGGCCGACATGTGGACGAAACGTTGGGCTGACCTGAACGATGGACCAATACATATATGTAGGTCAATGTGTGGATGAAACGTTGGGCCGACCTTCAATTAAACGAAGGGTCGCGACGATTGAGAAGATGACACGAAGGTGGCATGGATATATATAGGAGGAGAGTTTGATGGAAATTGGACATCCGATCTCAGACTTCATATCGCAAAACAACAAGTGCGAATAAGGGAAAAAGCGAACACAACAAGGAGAAGAGTCATAGGGCAACAAAGGTCGAGGGCCAAGGTTGTAGGTAGGTTGGGTCGAGGTGCAAGATGAGTTCGAAGGGTGAGCCAATTCGGGAAGGCAAGACCGCAAGGCATGCGGGTCATGAGCCCGCGCTGACTGGCAAAGCTAAATGAGTGACACAGCTTCAGTTGGAGGTCTGAACAAGTATTGTGACATGGGTTTGGGTGGCACTGTAGTAGTGCAGTTCGTGTGCTAAGGCACAAGCACCGGATGATAGTGTTGCAAGAAGACTGAGAGAGGTGAGAAGAATTTGGGCAGAGGTGAACAGGGCAGTTGCGATTTGTGACAAGATTGATTTGGGGGTTTCCGATAGTGTGGACAATGGCAGCAGTAGTTGCACGATTGAGGCACAGTTTGGTGACTTGTCTAAGTGTGCAAGAAAAATGGTTGGTTGCATGACTTATCTGTAAAATATTGTATACTTGTATAATATTAAAGTTTTATATTATTGATTCAGGCAGACTTTACGGGAGTTGTCCCTCCCAAGTATAAGTGTGTTAGACTTTGTATGGTTTTTTTTTATTTCCACTACATAATGATGATGAAATATAATTGAAGAAATTAACTAAGTGTTGTGTTAAGCATAGTCTATACACTTCAGCATTGATGAAACGAAGGAGTGTAGTGGTGTCGCACCTGCTTATGTGTTGTTGGAAGACTACCACCGAGATAGGGGTGTGACAATATGAATAACATAGATTATATGTAAGGTGATCTAGATAATTGCAAATGTTATCTTTATATTTTTTATTTTTTTAATATACATATGTTTATCACCTAAAATAAAGTACAAGATATAAGCCATCATATATATAAAGTTTAGATAAAATACTTATGTAATAATTTTTATATGGTTATTAATTAAATTCAAACCTAGTGTTTTGAAATATAATGATTACAAATACTAATATGTTATGCATATAATAGTTTTTTTTCCTGAGAAATTGTTTATCATTTTAATAATAAAAATAAAATTGCAATATAACAAATTGAATTGAGAAAACTTATTATTTGTATTATTATCCAGAAATTGTTATGGATATTTCACTGAACAATTCATCACAACAAATCTACTAAAATATATTAAAAAATCCAAAATGTACACTATGAGGGTTTATTTCTCCTTAGATTTTTGGATCTATTATTATTATTTATTGTGTGTGCATGCAGATTATAATTATGTATAAAATAGAGAAAAAATAAATAAAACAAACATACCACAACTTAATACAAGATGTAATTTGGGAAACCCTTTCGGGAGAAAAACTAGTTGAAAGGTGAGCCCACTCTGCTCTCTTTCTTTAAATGGAAATGGATGCAACTACAAATAAGTGAGGCTTGTGGCCCATGGACTACTACAATGCACAAACCCTCTCTATTATCTCTCTCCCTATCCACTCCCAACTGTTCTAATCTCTATGGAACAAAATACACTTGAATATAATAGAATTCCTTTTCCTCCTAGTCAACTGGTTACAACACAACACAATAGCCTCCAAGTGGTTAGGTTTGACTCCTTAAACTCTTAAACAGAGTTAGAATAAGGAATCTTCTAGATTCTTCTTCGTCATGATCACATGGCTAGCTATGTTTCCAAGAATAATGGGAGCTAACATGGCATCCTCTCAAATCATGGTGGTCAAAATAGGAAGGTCAATTCCAAGTGATGTAACTTTTTCATACTTACTCTTATTGAGGTGATTCTTAAGTTGTTTGAAACATATCCATATGTAGAATAGAGATAAAAGGTGTAGCACACAAGCGATAAAGTTTTAACCCTATAAAACGTTGTTTGATGTATCAAACTACTTCTGGAAGGTTTCAAACCCAAATTTTCCAAACTAGGACTTGATGATAAAAATGCTCCTGTGAGCTAATTCCTTCACTGTTTCCACCTCCTCTCGAGTGTACCATTTAGCTTTTCCTAGAAGCTATCCTTTCAACCTAACTTTCCAAAGTTCGTGCTACTCATGTCTTATATCTTTGGACCTCTTCTACAAAATGGTATCTTATGTCAACTCTTTTTGAACATATGGTGCCAAATCCTCTACAGAGGGAGAACATGTTCCTCTTCTTGGTCTAGCATGGAAGGCTTATACATTTATAGATTCTCTGTATTCGTCATTGAGTAAATTTGAATGTATGGGAATAGAATGAGTCTATATGTGTTTTATCCCACTTTATTTTTCAGTATCTCAAAGGGACTGTATCATAGATCCTTGACTTTATTATTAAGACCTTGTAGCCTCTCCTTATTCAACTGTGACCATACTACGTCTCCCACCCTGAATGAGCTCTTTGTTTTGTATTGATCATGATTGGCCTTGTATTTTTCTATGACTTTTGTAGTGTCTCTTGTACCTCTAGATGTATCTTTATGATCTTCTCAACAATTTGTTCTAACCTTAAGGCGTCCCTTATAAGATTCTCCCTCACTCCTCCTTATTGCCCATATGAAATATCTAAAGGTGAAGGTGGAAAATATCCAAAACAAGTTTCAAATGAGGACTTACCAGTAGAAGTATGGACTACTATAACATAAGAGTATTGTAAATATACCAGATTTTCATCCTAGGTATTTGGATGCTTGTGATAGTACCCCCTCAAAAGTTGCATGAAAGTCCTATTGACTACTACTATTTTTCATCTATTTGTGGATGGAATGCAATACACCTCTTTAACTTTGTGTCCATATTATCCCATAATGTATTCCAAAATACACAAAGAAATTTGTGTCCCTGCCTAAAATGATGCTTGTTGATATCCCAAAGCATACCCAGACCTATCAAAAGAACAAGTCTATTTCTTCTTGCCCATTGATTGTATTTTTATAAGGCATTAGAACATACATCTTGATGAACCTATCAACTACCACAAATAGGTAGTCATGTCCCTTCCTGGTGGTTAATAAGCATCCCACAAGTTCCATGGAAATGTCTTCCCAAGGATGAGTGGGTATAGGTAAGGGATGATGTAGATCTTGTTTCCTATTACTAGGCTTGTTTGTACCACAAATCATGCATCCACTTATGAACCTAGCAACCTCTTCTTTCATCCTAGGCAAATACACATACCTCTACAAGTTGGTCGTTGTCTTGCCTACACAAAAATTCCCTACAACCTTAGAGGTGTGAGCCTCTCTAATTGGCTGAAATATTTCTCCTTTAGGAACATATATCTTATCCATCCTATAGAGTAACCCATCTTAGAGATGGTAGTCAATTGTTCTATCACTAATGTAAACATGAATTTGGTTGTGCAACTATTGGAACACCTCCTTGAAGTCCTCATCCCCTGAATATGCCTCTTTGTATGCGTCATGGGAGAATGATTCCATGTGCATAAAAGTTCCCAAAGCTATGATATTTGATGTGGGTGGCCTCAAAACAATGTCATCCAACTTTCTTGTGCTTCATTTCTTGTACATGATCACTAAATGAAATTGTTTTGGAAACCTCATCCACTTGTAATATTTGATTTTCTATGGCTTACTCTAGTCATGCGGGTAATGTAGTGGTTGGTAAACTGTGTATATTACTATCCCATTTCCTATAAAATAGTGTTTCCAATTCATCACAACTTTCACTAGGGCATAGTTATCCTTGTCATTGGTAGGGTAGTTGAGAAATTCCCATGAAATACTTTAGAATGGTAGCATACAGGCCTTCTTCCATGCATCAAGACAACTCTCATAGTATACCCACTTGCATTTATCTCTAGTTTGAAGGGTTGTTGCAAGTTAGGTAATGTTAGAATTGGTGCTTGACTAATCTTCTTCTTTAACTCCTCAAAGGCCCTCTCCTGACACTTTCCCCCCTAGAAACTCTTGCCACTCGCTGTTATGGCATGGAGTGGTATTTATACTATTGAAGACGAGGATATGGACTTCCTTATGTACTATGCCACCCAATGAAACTCTTGACCTCAGAAGAATTAGTAGGAAATTACCACCTCATGATGGCCTACATCTAGGTAGGATCTATATTTAACACTCCTTCACCTATCATATACACCAGATACACCAAATATTATTGCACAAACTCACACTTTTTGATATTTTCTAGTAGTTGGGTCTTCTTTAATGTCTATAATACTTGCATCAAATGTGTGATGTGCTCCTCCCAAGTCACAGTGTATACTAGTATATCATCCAAATAGAGAATAAAAATGAATCTATAAAAGGGTGTGGTATATCATTCATTAAATTCACAAATGTAGCTAGTGCATTGTGTAGGCCAAATGCCATGACTAACCACTCATACAAACCTTGTATGGTTTTGAAGTAAGTCTTCCAAGTATCTTCTTTTCAAACTCAAACTTGGTGATATCTAGAATTTAAGTCAAGCTTGGTGAAGTATTTGGCTTGTTGGAATTGATCCAATAGATCATCTATACTGGGAAAGGGATACATGTTCTTGAGCATAATTTTGTTTAACACCCTATAATCAATACACATCTTCCAAGTCCCATCCTTCTTCGGCATAATGATGATGGGTGACCCACATGGTTAGGTACTTATTTGAATGACACCATATTATAGTATGTGCTCAATTGTTTCTTCACCTCATTTGCTTCTATAATGGATTACTTGTAAATCTAAACGTTTAGAAATGGAGAGTTTGCCAATAGGTGGATCTCATGCTACACTTCCCTCTTAGCTGGTAGCTCTTTAGGGTCATGGAACATACCCATGTATTTGTAGAGACTTTTCTGCTTGTTGCGCTTGTTCCTTAGTACACCCCTTTAGTGATGACACTGCTCTCATTGACTCTTCTACATACTATTTTCCTATTAAAACTAGTAAAACATACTTCTTAATAGTACTAATCAGTTTATTGGCTTGGTTTACACTTATCAATGAAACTTTGGACTTTTCCTTATGCTCATTGATGGTGAAGGATTTTCCATCCTTGATGGGGTGGTACTGGTTGGTTCTTCACATAAAAATCTCATCCCACATGTACATATAGGTAATTCCATATATCACTCCACATACATCAATGTGAACTGCATCTAGTTCTATTTCACTGATAAAATCAACACTAATAGTAAATATAGTTTTGGGCTATTTGGTTACCTTTATTTTTGCATCCTTATTTACCCATCCTAACGGATATAGGCTTTGATGATCATGAAATCCCAATCCCAATTTCTTGATCAACTCTACTGCAATGAGATTTTCCTATGATCTTAATTAGAGAAGAGCTTCAATATTTTTCTTCATCACTTATATATTTAAATGGAAGAGTCTGGTTTTTTCATTCTCTTCTTGTTTTTTAAGGTTATTCATATTCACCTCCTTCTACATTGATGTATAAACAATATTACCATCCACATCTGCGTTGCTCTCCACCTTGTTGATTGAATCAAAGACCATGAGATTCTTATTCTTAGTATCTTTATGTTTTGTTCTTTAGGTTGAGATCTATATGCAACTTCCAACACTTCTCATATGTATGAGAATAAATATTATAGTAGTTGCGGTGGTTTCTAGGATCTTTGCACTAGTGTGATATGATTGTTGTCTTTTTATCTTTTACCCCTTTCCACTTCTTCTTCCCCTCCTTAGAAATTTTTTGGCACTCCTTCTGCTTTGACCCTGTTGGTTTCCCTTTCTTATGGCCTATGTTCTCTATGTACTATGCTTATACACAAGCACCATCCACTGATTTGGGCTAGGACAACATAACTTGCTTTTGAAGATGGTTGTGTAGACCCCCCAAATACTTGATGAGTATGCCTAAGTTCTTTCATTATCACCATCTTTCAAAATTCTGTGGTGTACTGCTATATACTTTTCCCCTACTTCTGCTTGAAGTGATGCTACTAAATCCACTAGTATTCTACATACCCAATAAGTTAAAATTGTGACTTTATGAGGGTTTTAAAATCCTCCTACTTTGTCACTAGAGGATCTCCCTCCAATCTCAAGGTCTTTGTGTGGCTTTTACCCAAGGTCAGGGTATGTCCCTCTAATTTTAGCTGAGAAAATGAAATCTTATGTTCTTTCTCTATATGATGAACACTAAAATAAATTTCTAACTACTACAACTCGTGATTTAACTTCGAGGTGTCAATCTCACCTTCTTATGCCTTGATGTCGACCTTACCTTCCATGTTGAATAATGACTGCGAATGGTGCATGGCACTGTTAGAAATAATACTAAGAAGGAGGGTGGGGGGGGTGAATCAGTATTAGCAAGTCAATAATATTTCATTTCCATAACCAGATTTATATACGCTACTTCAGTTAATGAAACTTGCGTGTATATGCAACTGTATTTAAGGAAACTAGCATATACCCTACAAACTTATAACTTAGTTAATTCATCATATGTTGATCTTTAATCTGTGCATCAGAATCGTATAAATAGTAAATAGGTGCAGTAAAAATAGAATACACAATCACACACATGAACACAAGATATAAGGTGGAAACCCAATGTGGGTGAAAACCACCTGCTGCAATCGTCTCTATCTTCTTTTAATAAGAAACTTCTTTTTACAATTTTTGTACTGGTGCAGTTTTATACCAATATGCAGGCTTCTACCTGCAGAAGGCTACAATCTTCTCTCATTCTCCAGCTTCTCCTGGAAGGGAGCTACAACCCCCTGGCTCTTGTACTAGCTGATGTGTTTACTAGTATGTAAGTGTTGGCCTACAGAAGGCTGCAACCTTATCTTTTCTTCCAAGGACCATGTTTCATAAATTTTCAGACTGGATCCATCAATAACATCAATCAAACATCAAATATATCTGCATCAACTAATCTCCTTTGCTCCAACCAAAACTGAATAAATCAATCACTTCTCAGAATGTTGTAACCAGAATATAGTAACAGTAACTAGAACACAAGCCAGAACCCAGAACACTGCAACAACAAACAGAAGTAGCTAAAGCATCTCTTATGAGGTATGTGCTACTTCAATGTGTCGAACCTATGTACATATGCTACTTTCTCAAGGAAAACCTATGTATAGATCTGCAAATCAAATTTAAGATGTATACATTGTTTTGATATGCAGAACTAGCGTGTATATGTGCCTTCGCTAAAGTGAACCTGCGTACATATCTGTAAATGATGATTTAAACTTTACAACAATTCCAGACCTTAGTTATACCCAGATCATCATATTTACATATTACAACATGTGCCAGTTATTCAGATAAAAGATCACAAACCACACAAAGATACTTCTCTTCAAGCCTTAAGATCTTAACCCATCATTAGATCTTATCCTTCATCAAGCACTAAGGTTCATCCTTGATTCAGATCCAACTATGTACCATAACCCAATAACCTGTATTCTCGATCTTACCCTTCATCAGATATTCAATTCTTGAGTACCCTTGCCTAATGATCCTCTCCTCCTTTTATAGTCTTAGGCCTTACTCAATACCTCGGACCAAAACCACTTAGAACCAATACCTTCGACCAAATACCTGGGGTCAACACTTTGGACAAGATACCTTGGACCAATACCATGGACCAAATACCACAAACCAAAACTAAGTTTTCCAACATGTACGCGCCTTTCCTTCCGTGAAAGTGTGTGTGTACTCTATACGCGGCTTTTATTCTATGAACACACGTGTACACGTGGCTTGGTCAATGAGGAACCTGTGTATACCTCTCTTTCTTCATTCTGAGAGTCAAAACTGTGATCTTTCATCTGAGTGAGTTGCCATCAAGGACAACACCTGTGTCATAGTGCCAAAACTATGTCATAATGCCAACAATCTCCCCCTTTGGACTTGATGGAAACCCCAAGTCATTCTCCCCCTTTGTCATCAAGGGAAAAGGGTTATGCTCCCCCTAAGTACATGTTGAATTCTCAGATATGATGAAGTGTGCTGATTGAGCTCCATGCTCGAGTCCATGCTCCCCCTGAATATAAGCAAGGTCTACAAAAAGATGTTCTAAAAGAAGAACATGACTCTATACATACATCATAAATGACCTTCCTATCACCAAAGGCTCATACATCCATCTCCCAACCAAGTGGGGATATACCAATTGATTTTACATGTCAAAACACAAACATTTCATCTCGTGCATAGTGGGGAAACAAAATAGGTCATTTCATGACCTTGACATTAAAATATATACATGACATAGAGACCAAATATCTAAAACAAGACCATGATAGTTATCAGCAACTATCATCAACAGCATCTGTCAATCACCATCCAGACCAGCAACAATGATCTCCCCCTGAACCTATTCCACCTGAATAAAAAAAAACTATAAATTTGTACCAATATCTTCTAAAATAATGCCAACAATGCATTATTAGAAGTATATGCTCCCCCTGAACCTGTGTCAGATGATCATTGTCAAACTCATATCAAACTCCTTTCACCCTAAGTCTGGCCCACTATTTTTTTTCTTCAAACCAACATATACACAACTGTATCCACAACAATCGGTGTATGTACGCAGATATGCTTCATGAAACTCGCGTATAACCACTTCTCTCTGAAACAGATAAGTTTCAACAGCAAGATGATGCATCAACTACTCCCAGCTTCTGTCTGAGATATTCAAATGTCTCTTTGGGTAGTGGTTTGGTGAATATATCAGCAACCTATTCTTTGGAGGGAACATACTCCAATTTGACCTTTTTTTCAAGCACTTGTTCACGTAGAAAATGATATTTGATGGGTATGTGCTTGGTCTTGGAATGCATGACTAGATTCTTCAAAATACCAATTGCACTTGTATTATCACATAGAATGGAGATGGGTGGAGTACATGTGATGTGAATGTCTTGCAATGTTTGCATCATCCAAAGGAGTTGTGTGTAGCAAGATGCAGCAAGCACATATTCTGCTTCAGTTGTAGATAATGCAATTGAACTTTGTCTCTTGCTGAACCAAGACACTAATCTAGAACCCATATAGAATGCACCACCACTAGTGCTTTTTCTGTCATCAACGCTTCCTACCCAATCTGCATCTGTATATGCATGAAGTGTAAGATTTGTATCTCTAGGATACCATAAACCAAAATAATGTTTTCCTTGAAGATATTTGAAAATCCTTTTGACTGCCTGAAGGTGTGATTCGTTTGGATTGGCTTCAAATCTTCCAACTCTTCCCACTGCATGCATGATGTCTGGTCGAGTACCTATTAGATAAAGTAGACTACCAATCCCTGATCTGTAGGTTGGTTGATGTATTGTTGCTGATTCATCATTTGAGCTGAGACTGCATCCTATTACCATAGGGGTACACACTGGTTTAGAATCTTCCATGCCATATTTTTTCAAGATCTACTTGAGCTATTTGGTTTGTGACAGAAAAATACCATCTTTCTTTTCTTGAACTTGTAGACCAAGAAAATATGTGAGCTCACCAAGCAGGGACATTTCAAATTCTTGCTGCATTACCAAAGCAAAGTTTTGACTCATGGCTTCTTCATTGCTACCAAAAATGATATCATCAACATACACAACAAGTATTAGCAATTTATTATTGTCAATCTTTGTATATAGATTGCTATCAGCTAATCCTTTTGAAAAACCTTGTTGATAGAGGTATTTGTCAAGATGGTAATACAAGGCGCTTGGAGCTTGTTTTAGACCATAGAGAGCCTTTTTGAGTTTGCATACAAGTTTTGGATCATTTCCAAGGATGAATCCATCTAGTTGCTCAATATATACTTCTTCTTCTAAGCCCCAATTAAGAAAGGTAGATTTTTACGCCGTAAGGCGTTCCTCTGGGAAGAACCCCCCTCCAATGCCACTCTGTACCTTTTTGGGCCATTGATTTCATTGTTAGACGATGGAATTAATATTTACCATTTGATTCTAAGTGTTCGATTCATTATCACTCGCCGCGCATCGCATCTGGCATCTGGCAAGCATGCACTGCACTCCGAATCCTCCTGCGCTCTCTGTTCATTAAGCAAAACCCTCCTGCGCTCTCCGTTCATTAACCAAAACGAGAAACTTCCAGGATGTGGATATCATGCCCGGGGGATCCATGAGCATCGTGCGAGAAAGCCCTACTGCTGCTATTTTTCCCTCTACCATTCCTAGAAATTGACGCTATGGTTGTAACTATGCCAGTGCTCTGCTCTATTGGTCATGTTTTTCTTCGGCCCTTCCTACTCAGAGATCAGGTTCATTTCTAGCTTATATCCTATGTATTACTGTCTTATTTGTCTCTTTTTGGGTAAAGTAAATGCCTCTTAAATGGAAAAAGAATGGTTGTTTTTTTTTCTTTTGTCCCATGAGGTTTTTGGCCCACATGTATGCACGGTTCAATCACTAGACATATTTGTATATTGAGTTTTTTTATTTGTGTTTGGTAGCGTTAAGAATATTATGCGACTTATCTGGTTTTTTTTTTATTACCTGCATGAAGGTTTGAAGGATCTATTTGTTGCAGAAAGGGGTTTCAATCGACTATTTTTATTCTTTGTTCTCATTTTCGGTTGCTTTGCAGTTTTTCTTTAGGGTTTGCTTTACATTATGTTTGATGTCTAAGACTGTTTCTTATAGTTTTCTATATGTTGAAGTTCCACACGGTTTCTTCTCTATGTGATCCGGATTGCGTGATTAACATTTTCTTCAATGATGGGAGAATTTATTAGAGGCCGAATCGCTCAAAACAATCAAACTCCAGTAATACTCTGGCTTAAAATCCAGCAGTCAACAAAATGTCCAAAATATTATCAGAGCTGTTGTAGGATGGATCTGTATGAAGTCGGTTTTCTGTCAAATTGTTTATGCATACAAGATTATTGTAAATGCCACCATCTTACATCTTATTTTTGCCCATTCGTTTATGGGAGTCACGATTGTTCTTATGTGTCAGATGCATGAGCTCAATTGGTAAAATTTTTGTACCTGATTCTTATTGAAGTTAATGTTAAAATGTCTCAACTTTGAAACTACTTCTAATGTCTCAACTTTGAAACTACTTCTACGCTTATCGCCACCTCTCTAAAGTTTGAAAGGCAAAAATAGAGAATGAATAATGTGAATAGATTCATGGCAGATATGTAGACTCTTTCTCGTTGAATATAATATATTCTTTGAGGTATGACTAAAGGGAACAAACATTACATTTAGCTTGTTTGACAGTTAAGACTTCTTTTACACTTGTCATCTCCTTGAAGTTTGAAAACGCAAAAATAGTGCGTGAATAATGGAGACCAAGCCGAACAGAGAACAATATATCATTGTAGCAACTTAAACTGGAAGCCACAAGTGACAAGCGCAAATGCATGTCTTTTATGAATATACATTGGATTTTTTCAATTCCTGAGAGGGTTTTTCTCCGGTTAAAAGTCAGTGTGATCTTTGTCTGAATACTTTTCCCCTCCCTCTCCAGTCACACCTCCAGCAAAGTGTGATGACTGTTATGCATGCCCTGTTGGTAGCACTTGCTATTGTGCCTATGCCATCGGTAATTTCTGCCTTTAATGGGGATGATGTTCTTATAAATCAACTACCTGATGCAGAGATAACCACCACTGCTTCCCACACGATTTCCCATTCTGTGATTTCAATGTAGGAACTTGTCTTAAGATTAGTCATCCATCATTTCTTTGTGCGCATTTTTCATTTCAAATCATCAATTCCGGCCTATGGAGTTTTAGTGTTTGGAATCGATTTGCAAGTAAAAAGTTGAAATTTTGTTATTTGGAAGCGATTTGCAAGTAAAAGGCTGAAATTTTGGTGTTTGGAATAGATTTGCAAGTAAAAGACCCTTGTTATAGTGTGATTGACATGTTGAAGTTCCATTTGTTTTACTTTAATTCTCACAACTCATATTTCAGGTAGCCTTTCAGGGTTTTAAGGTTTGGAGTGTTAAACTGTTGACCTTTGATACTCATCCAAGATTTATTGGTATTTACAGAGCAAGAATGATCCATTTGGAGTTCATATGCCCAAGCTTACTCATGCAAACCCACATTTTGCAACTCAAGTTGAAAGACTAGCTGCCAAACAAGATCATGGTTTCTTCTCTATGCGATCTGGATTGTATGATCCACATTTTCTTAAGTGATGGGAGAATTTATTAGAGGCTGAATCGGTCAAAACAGTTAAACTCCAGTAATATTCTAGCTTAAAATCCAGCAGTCAACAAAATGTCCAAAATATTATCAGAGCTGTTGTAGGATGGAACTGTATGAAGCCTGTTTTCTGTCAAATTGTTTATGCATACAACATTATTGTAAATGCCACCATCTTACATCTTATTTCTGCCCATTCGTTTGAAACACAATGTTAACCATGGATTTACAGTGCACTCATGAAATAAATAAAAAATATGTACTGCAGATCAGAGAGCCAACTTGAAGGTTGAATAAAGGATCCAATGGAAGAGCTTTAGAGACTAAAACCTAAAAGAACATAATCACAATCAGAAGGTTTTTTTAAAAAGATGAAAAGTGACTTGTGCAACAGTGACTTTCAGGCATAATATCTTACCTCAAGTCAGAAACTAATAATCGAGAAGAATTGTGACATATAAAGAATCATGGAAGAAAAAAATGAATAAACAAAATGCCTTTCAAAAATAGAAAATAAAGAGAAAACACTAACATTACCCTGGATACATCAGTGTCTGATCCGAACAGGTTTCGAACATACTGGATGTTGGGGTACAGAGTTTTCTCTAGATTGCTGCCCAGCAATAGTAGATAGAGAATTTGAAATCGAAAGCCGTTAATGTTGCTGCAACTTGCAATGTATCTAAAAAAATATAGTTTATATTTTTACATAACAAATGCTAAGTCATTAAGATTTCGATAATAGGTGGCCTCCAGAGTAAGCTGAGCCGATTTTTCAAGCGTTACAGGTTCCTCTACCAATCGACCAGTTTTGTCAATATCTCCAATGTTTGTTTCCATGCTCATTTTCGCTATCAACATAGCATGTCTAGAAGCATCAATTGCTCTTTCCTGCACATTCAATATTAATTCAGTAGACCGTGGTTTAAGAGGTGGCTTCTAATCCATGTTGATCTGTGGAGTGCCCAATATAAGAAGAATGAGGGATACTTTCCTTCATTATACTTTTAGATGACATTACAAAACTAAAGACATCGCAAAGGTAAAATTCAAGGTTTTGAAACCTCTTGTAATCCAACCATTGTAATGTTTGCTTTAGCAATATCCACAGCATGCTTCTGTGGAATAACATGACTACTTTCATCCAAAATCTAACTGAACATTCCTTGCAAGGGTGCAAGATTGGTTGAAGCTCCACTCAAAATAACTAGTGAGAAGGAAGCTCCTTGACGTGCATATTTCAAAGATTTTATTGTAAATTTTGGGGATATTCCAAGCATATATCTTCAATTTTGACAATTATAGACATTGATGACTCGATAATATGATCATTTTTTCCATCGATTGCTTTTTAATCGCACTAAATCCAAATTTGTTGTAAAATTTGTAGCTCAAAACATGGGTTTTTGTATAATTAGGACAAATAGAAGAAAACACGCATGGCTCTCATAGAAAAACCAAATATGTCTTAGTCGTGGATAAGACTGAAATTGTGATGGTCTGTCTACAAATGCCTTGATGGCCATTGTTCCTTTCAATTTTATGAATCTGCTGTGTTTTTATGAACAGAAAACAAAACCAGACCATGCCAAAACTGAGATGAATGAGAAGGATAATTATTGCAGACACCAGAGCAGATTTCAATGGCCATGATGGCATGTATGTTGATGCTTCTATATGTGCTGGGAGTGCCTTGATATCAACTGCAAAACGTTCTTGAACCTGCTTCAGCACATCCTCCTCTGATGAAGAAGCAGAAGAAACAAAGGTTATTGCAAGACCCTTTGTGCCAAACCGTCCAGCCCTTCCAACCCTGTGCAAATAAGTATCTGCAGACTCAGGCATGTCATAGTTGATAACAATATTAACTCTTTCAATGTCAATTCCCCTGCCTACCAGATCAGTTGCAACCAGAAGCCTCTTATTCCCCTCCTTGAAACTTTTGTATCTCATCAGTCTTTCATCCCGCTGCATTCCAGAATGAATGCAGGTACAAGGAAAGTTGCACCCCACCAGCAGCTTGGATAGCTCAGAAGCCCTTTTCACACTCTTCACAAATATAACCACCTGGTTGAAATCCAGGACATCCAGCAAATCAGTCAGCTTCCTGTTCTTTTCTACCTCAGCCAGTTTTATATAGTGCTGAACTAGACCATGAAGTGTGAGCTTGGCCTCATCATCAACATATATCTCCATAGGATCCTGCATGAATTTCTTGCAAACAGGCCTGATTTCCTTGCTCAGTGTGGCCGAAAACATCATGACCTGCTTGTCATGAGGGGTCATCTTGAAAATGGCCTGTACATCTCTCCTCATGTCCAAAGATTCCAGCATTTTGTCACATTCATCCAGAATAAAATGCCTGATATTTCTCAGACTGAGATCCTTGTCTTTTGCCAATGCCAGAATCCTTCCAGGGGTCCCAACAACTATTTGGGGGGATTCATTTTTTAATATTGCCTTGTGAGTTTTGATAGGCAGGCATCCATTGAATACATCAACCTTCAATTCTTTCAGATGAGTCATAAACCTCTCAAATTCATGGCATATCTGGTATGCCAATTCTCTAGTATGGCACAAAACTAGGGCAGAGACTTGGCCTTCTGTGGGTTCGATCTGCTGCAGAGTTGAAAGCACGAAAACTGTTGTTTTCCCCATTCCAGATTTGGCCTGACAGAGTACATCCATGCCCAAAATCGCCTGAGGAATGCACTCGTGCTGAACTTCTGAGGGATGTTCAAATCCAGAGTCCACAATTGCTCGAAGGAGCTCTGGCTTTAGTAGGAAATCCCACATAACCTTTCTTGGAGGCTTCATCAGTGGCAAAATGTTCCTCCAATGCTTGTGCGTCCAATTCCTCTTCTTCATAGTCCAGGAGCTCTTCATTATAAATCTCTTCCTTCAACTCTTCCACATTGTCTACTCCTTGTTTTGCCATTTTCACTAAAAATATGAAGCACAAGCGCAGCTTTATGATGAAATAGCAAAAGAGGTTTTATTGCTGTAAAAGATGAAATAATGATGCAGAAAACCAGCCATGTGTGTCTCAAAGCACTCTCAGAAATTATATAAATTAAGGTTCAACAGACATACCCATCTCATTCAAATTGGTGACAACTTCATAGGGTGATATTTAAAGTACATTTGAGAGAACTGCCTTTTCTGGCTATGTTGGTTATGTTTTCCACCAACCCTGCATCAACCACACTAATTAAATGTCATGTAGTCACTATTACATTTCAATTGGTGACAAATTCATAGGGTGGTATTTCAAATACATTTGAGAGAACCACCTATAAGTTGTATGAAAGCTGACTTAGCAGTCTTTGGTTCCCTACCAAAGATTGTAACTATTAGTGCCAAGTGCTTTCAACTTTCTCCATGGTAGACGCTTCGAGGGTTGCATTGCACTAATAGATTTCAAAACTTTGTGACGAGGCTTGATTCTAAACTCTAAACTACACAACATGAGATTAGAATGTGTTAAAAGAAACTTTGAACAAAATAGTCCATGATTTTCGGCACTTTACAAGCCACAATGCAACAGAAATGGTGGCATTAATTTAAGGACTTTGCCTCTGTAAAGGCCTGAAAATAAGCAGAAATATCCCAAGTAGAAGTAGAAGAGAAAATTGTTAATTGAAGTTAGAGGAGGAAAGTTTCTTCTAAATTTGGAAGTGCAATAAATTTGGTAGAAGAACCAGCATATGAAGGTAAGGCATATGAATAGAAAACAAAACCAGACCATGCCAAAACTGAGATGAATGAGAAGGATAATTATTGCAGACACCAGAGCAGATTTCAATGGCTATGATGGCATGTATGTTGATGCTTCTATATGTGCTAGGAGTGCCTTGATATCAACTGCAAAATGTTCTTGAACCTGCTTCAGCACATCCTCCTCTGATGAAGAAGCAGAAGAAACAAAGGTAATTGCAAGATCCTTTATGCCAAACCGTCCAGCCCTTCCAACCCTGTGCAAATAAGTATCTGCGGACTCAGGAATGTCATAGTTGATAACAATATTAACTCTTTTAATGTTATTTCCCCTGCCTACCAGATCAGTTGCAACCAGAAACCTCTTATTCCCCTCCTTGAAACTTTTGTATCTCATCAGTCTTTCATCCTGTTGCATTCCAGAATGAATGCAGGTACAAGGAAAGTTGCACCCCACCAGCAACTTGGATAGCTTAGAAGCCCTTTTCACACTCTTCACAAATATAACCACCTGGTTGAAATCCAGGACATCACGGTTTCTTCTCTATGCGATCTGGATTGCGTGATTCACATTTTCTTCAGTGATGGCAGAATTTATTAGAGGCCGAATCGCTCAAAACAGTCAAACTCCAGTAATAATCTGGCTTAAAATCCAGCAGTCAACAAAATGTCCAAAATATTATCAGAGCTGTTGTAGGATGGATCTGTATGAAGTCGGTTTTCTGTCAAATTGTTTATGCATACAAGATTATTGTAGATGCCACCATCTTACATCTTATTTTTGCCCATTCATTTATGGGATTCACGATTGTTCTTATGTGTCAGATGCATGACCTCAATTGGTAAAATTTGTGTACCTGATTCTTATTGAAGTTAATGTTAAAATGTCTCAACTTTGAAACTACTTCTAATGTCTCAACTTTGAAACTACTTCTACACTTATCGCCACCTCTCTGAAGTTTGAAAGGCAAAAATAGCGAATGAATAATGTGAATAGATTCATGGCAGATATGTAGACTCTTTCTCGTTGAATATAATATGTTCTTTGAGGTATGACTAAAGGGAACAAACATTACATTTAGCTTGTTTGATAGTTAAGACTTCTTTTACACTTGTCATCTCCCTGAAGTTTGAAAACGCAAAAATAGTGCGTGAATAATGGAGACCAAGCCAAACAGAGAATTAACAATATATCATTGTAGCAACTTAAACTGGAAGCCACGAGTGACAAGCGCGCAAATGCATGTCTTTTATGAATATACATTGGATTTTTTCAATTCCTGAGAGGGTTTTTCTCCGGTTAAAAGTCAGTGTGATCTCTGTCTGAATACTTTTCCCCTCCCTCTCCAGTCACACCTCCAGCAAAGTGCGATGACTGTTATGCATGCCTTGTTGGTAGCACTCGTTGTTGTGCCTATGCCATCGGTAATTTCTGCGTTTAATGGGGATGATGTTCTTATAAATCAACTACCTGATGCAGAGATAACCACCACTGCTTCCCACACGATTTCCCATTCTGTGATTTCAATGTAGGAACTTGTCTTAAGATTAGTCATCCATCATTTCTTTGTGCGCATTTTTCATTTCAAATCACCAATTCCGGCTTATGGAGTTTTAGTGTTTGGAATCAATTTGCAAGTAAAAAGTTGAAATTTTGTTATTTGGAAGCGATTTGCAAGTAAAAGGCTGAAATTTTGGTGTTTGGAATAGATTTGCAAGTAAAAGACCCTTGTTATAGTGTGATTGACATGTTGAAGTTCCATTTGTTTTACTTTAATTCTCACAACTCATATTTCAGGTAGCCTTTCAGGGTTTTAAGGTTTGGAGTGTTAATCTGTTGACCTTTGATACTCATCCAAGATTTATTGGTATTTACAGAGCAAGAATGATCCATTTGGAGTTCATATGCCCAAGCTTACTCATGCAAACCCACATTTTGCAACTCAAGTTGAAAGACTAGCTGCCAAACAAGATCACGGTTTCTTCTCTATGCGATCTGGATTGTATGATTCACATTTTCTTCACTGATGGGAGAATTTATTAGAGGCTGAATCGGTCAAAACAGTCAAACTCCAGTAATATTCTGGCTTAAAATCCAGCAGTCAACAAAATGTCCAAAATATTATCAGAGCTGTTGTAGGATGGATCTGTATGAAGCCTGTTTTCTGTCAAATTGTTTATGCATACAAGATTATTGTAAATGCCACCATCTTACATCTTATTTCTGCCCATTCGTTTGAAACACAATGTTAACCACGGATTTACAGTGCACTCATGAAATAAATAAAAAATATGTACTGCAGATCAGAGAGCCAACTTGAAGGTTGAATAAAGGATCCAATGGAAGAGCTTTAGAGACTAAAACCTAAAAGAACATAATCACAATCAGAAGGTTTTTTTAAAAAGATGAAAGGTGACTTCTGCAACAGTGACTTTCAGCCATAATATCTTACCTCAAGTCAGAAACTAATAATCGAAAGAAGGTAAATCCAGATAGTATGTGTGCAATTTGCTTAGTTGTAAGGACATCTATACTAAGTTATTGAAATGGGAAAAGGAAAACAGAGGCAAATAGGAACAGAACTATAAATTGGTTACAGGGCTCTAACCATCTTAACAGAAAAATGGTAGACGTTCCAGAGGGATTCAGGGAATCTAAATGAACCCACTTCTTATCTCTCAGCCTATATTATTCATATAAAATTTATGAGTAACGTACAATTGTACGGTCAAGATAGGAATGGGAACAAAAATGTAACAAAAAGGGAGCTTTTGGTCAAGTTTATGGTAACATAAATTTCAGAGGATAAGAAATCTAAACAGATTACCCTTCCAAAATATATTATACATAAAATCTATCAATAATCTGGTAATAAAATGTCAGGAAGGAAATGGAAATGAAAACATGAATTAAACTAGAAATAGGTCTCTCGGTCAGGCTTGTCGTAGCATAGACTACATGAATCTCACATTGATGTCATATTGAGAGAAGGTAAAACCAAATAATGTGTGTGCAATTTACTAAATTGTGAAGATATCTATGCTAGGTTTACTGGAATGGGAAAGGGAAACAAAATGGGTAGTAGGAATGCAACTATAAATTGTCCTAGAGGATTTCAGGGAATCAAAATGAAACCCTTTCTTGTCTCTCCGCATATATTATACATATAAATTTGATTGGTAATGTACAATTTTCGTGTCAAGATAGGGACGGGAGCAAGAATGTAGCAAGAAATGGGCTATTTTTTAGATGATAAGAAAACTCAAACAATCACCCTTCCAAAATATATTGTAGATATGAATCCATTACTAATCTACTAATAAAATGTCTAAAAAGAAATAGAACTGAGAACAAGAGCTAAACTAGAAGCAACTCTTCTGGTCAGGCTTCTGGTATCTAAACTACATAAATTTTGCACTGATGTCACATGAATATGTTATTGATGTCATAGGAATAAGTTTATAAAGAGGGCCTCTGCATATTCAAATGAAGTGCAATAAACATTTTCAGGTTAAGAGAAACATCTAGATTTTACTAGATTATTACTTATTACCTTTGAGATGGGGCATTTCTCATATTTAACTAATATAATCCATGTCTCTAATAAATCCAAAAAAAAATGAAAATCTAACTTACTGTATTGAGGTTCTTTGAATTCCCCATACAATTCATTAGTTGAATCATAGATGGTCTCCATTTTACGGTCACTCTTAATACTACCTAATGATGCGAATTTTCCAGTTAGGGGATGCACAACCAACTTCATATAATATCATGTATTTCCACAAAGATTACATTTATCATGGAGAAGGGAGAAAAAACCATTTTATCATATTATGTTATAGTAATTTTTACACATATATCATTATAGATATCAATTGAACAAGGATAAAATAATAAGATTTACCTAATCATAATTTTATAAGATTTACCGAATAATATTATGCAAAATGGCTTTACTTCATTAATATTTTTTGACTTTTGCCTTGTTCAATGGGTATCTATTATGGGTTAGTGCCATTGTATATTAAAATGATGTGATACAGTTCTCCCTTTTTCCTGATAAATCCAAACATTATGCAATTCTTAGGGATTGATAAAATTTTTGTACTTGAAGGCTGATATCATATGAAGTTGGTTGTGCATTGAGTGATTAGAAAGTGCATGTTATTGGGACATATGATTAATAATTTAAGATTAATGGTTTTAAAGTGGACACTGTCAATGATTCAACCAATCAATGGTATGTACAGTTTAATGGAACCCAAAACAGTAAGTAAGACTTTTATTGCCTTTCTTTCTTTTCTTTTGGGAGTATAAGAGACATGGTCATGTTAGTTGTAATTAGAATGTCCCATTGCAGGATTAATGATTTAATAAAATGTTGATTGTTCTGTTAATCTGAAGTAGTTTATAATGTTTGACTATTGTGATGGTCTGTTTAAATTTCCTATATAACATCAAAATGTTTTATGTAATCATTTTTTTAGTTTATACAAATGTCCATCTCAGGGATAATGATTTTATAATGTAGATTGCTCTGTTAACCTGAAATCGTTTATAGGGTCCCATTTGACTATTGTGATGCTTTCTTGCTTAAACCGCCTGTAACATGTCGTGTTCTTTTCTTAGTTTATACCGTTACAGAAGCTACCAGAGACCTATCCTATGTTATGCTATTAGCATCTTCTTGATCCTATTCTCATCTTGATATTACATTTGTACATTACTGATGAGGGGACATGGGTTCATGTTTTTTACACTGCAAGAAGAATGAAATCCGAAGCCCGTGTTATTATTTTCCAATTTGGTGTCTTGGTTGTAACATAACCCGAACGTTATTTCATACCTATTTTGTGTTTTTTTTTTCATTTTCTGGTTTCTGGTAACAGAGAGTGGGTGTTCTGCAACTTCCTCTCATAATATGTATTCGTTGTCTGACCTGAAGTAAGCTATTTTCCCTAATACTCCCTGCAACATGAGTTACTTTTCAGTTGCCTCCTTATAACTTTGCACTTGGGTTTTATCATCTTAAAATTTTCAATTTAGTGCTTTATTGAACCTCTATTTTGGTTGCTTCATCCGATGTATTACAAGATAGAATCTCTATTTTGGCTGCTTCATATTTAAATTTTTAATGCATCTTTAACCTTTTGTTTGTGGACATTTCGGTATGAATAAGTGGTATCCTTTTATCAATCCATGCACTGATTATATGTATCCATGACTTTTATCTTCTGTTGATTGTATTCTGTGCTCCTAGTATAAAGATAATTACATTGAAGGTGTCATTTGTGGTGTTCCAGCAGGTGGGGCCATATGCTGCTGGAAATGTGTCAAGAACAAATGGCCATAATGAAGCAAAATTGGCTTCCAATGGTCGTCCCTTTGTCCAGCAATTAGATAATAATTTAAAGACCAATATGGTGAGGCTTTCCTTGTCACACAGTACAGAGTCAGGAATCAAGGAACCAAAGGCTACCACATCGGTAACTAGTATGTTACCTAATTTGCATGTAGTATGTTTCATCTTTTAAGCTTTGCATTCTCTAAATTTTCCTTTTTTTTTGTTTTATACTAGCAGACTCGCTACTATTGGACTAGTACGAAACATTTTGTAGCATAAACAAGCTAATTGGACTATAGTATTGGGTTCCTTTTTTTATTTCTGGCTTTCATTTTATTGGCTGTATTATTTGAAGAAACTAAGTAAGTTATGTTTTTTGCTTTTGCTACTGCTATGTAACCACTGAAGGTATTTCTAGCACACCTCAATGGAGCTGGAATAGCCTTTTCTTAAAAGAATCTTCCTGCAAGTTCAGGTCCACTGTCATATGTCTCGACTCCAAAGAAAAATAGTACATCAATAGTGCAGCCTACAAAAAAATTTCATACCTTAAGTAGACCTGATATAGTTCCTGTCATTGTCCCTAGAAGCAATTCATTAAGACCGGACACAACAGCAGATGCTAAGAAAGAAATGAACAATGTTGGAAGAGTGGTTCCATCTACAATATCAACCAAATCAACCGATGTGCTTAACTCTGGCAGCAACAAAGATGAATCTGACAAGATAGACTCCATAAATCCGAAGCCCAAGACAGGCAATGACAAAACAGACCTAAACATTGCTAGGGCTGAGCAACACGTTTCCTCTAGACTTGACAATACAAACACTAGTTCTGTTGTTTGTGATGGAAATCAACCAGGGGCAAGATGGATTGGTGCAGCCAAATTCAGAAGAAATTCACCAGTAGATTCAGTTGTAAGCCCACATGATAGAAGTCCTGCTTTTCCATGGTCAAATTTTCCATCTCAATTCCTTTTGAAGATGAAGTAGAATGTGATCATAATCCAATTAGATTTATGTAAGGTGTTCTTTGGTAGCACTTATTATGTTATTTGTGGGTTCGTGATGCCACATACTTCATTACACCGCATAAATATATATTGAATAAAGATGGACAACCATTTTTGTTTCACATTTTTTGCTCTGAATACTCAGAAAGATATCATTGCATGCAGTTTGAAGTTATGATACATACTTTCGCTTTCAACAACGTCCATTCACATGTTGATGTTGTTATTCTTCTGCACTTTATGCCTTACGGCGTTTCCTTTGCAACATCTGGTGCAAATGCTAGTACATCCATTTGGTATACTTTGAATTTCTAAAAACTAGAAAGAGCAAGGAACGTTCTTATGGCTTCAAGTCTAGCAACAGGTGCAAAAGTTTCTTCAAAATCTATACCTTCTTGTTGAGCATATCCTTTACAAACAAGTCTGGCCTTGTTTCTAATAACTTCACCATTTTCATTCAGCTTGTTTTTGAATATCCATTTGGTTCCTATGATATTCTTATCATGAGGTCTAGGAACTAATTCCCAAGTATTATTCTTTTCAATTTGCTCAAGTTCTTCATTCATGGCCTTGACCCAACATTCATCTTTGCATGCTTCATTTACATTTTGAGGTTCGATGGAGGAAAGCAATGCTAGATAGCTTGAAGCTTTTGTAATAGTTCTTCTTGTCTGCACACCTGCCTCTTTCTGTCCCAAAATTTGAGTCTCTGGATGATTTTTCTGAACATACCTGGATGGAGTCTTTTCTTCTGTCGTTATCTATTATTCTAGTGCTTCATTGGTTTCTTCTTCAGAATTAGTCTGATTTGATGTGGAAAGATAACTCTCATCTTCTCCACAATCTTCGGTTTTTACCTGCTTTGGATTTTTGCATGCTTCATCAACCACAACATCAATACTTTCAATAATTTTCCCAAGTCTTTTATTATAACACTTATATCCTTTACTTCGAGAAGAGTAACCAAGGAGAATGCCTTCATCTGCCCTAGGTTCAAACTTTCCAAGTTTTTCATCAGTTTTTTTGATGTAACATTTGCTTCCAAAAACTTTGAAGTATTTTATGGTAGGAGTCTTACCATACCAAAGTTCATGTGGAGTTTGAGTGTTGTTTACCCAAACATTTGCTTTGTTGAGAATAGTGACAGCAGCGAATGCAGCTTCACCCTAGAAGGTTGCAGGAGTTCCAGACTCATCTAGCATAGCATGAGCCATTTGTTGAATAGTTCTGTTCATCCTTTCTACCACTCCATTTTGCTGAGGAGTCCTTGCAGTGGAGAATTTCCTTTTTATTCCATGTTCTTCACAAAAGTCAAAGAATTCATCCGAGGTGAATTCCCCTCCTCGATCAGATCTGAGACATTTGATTTTGCGATCTGATTCATTTTCAACCAGGGCTTTGAAGGCTTTGAATTTTTCAAATGCTTCATCTTTATGCTTTAGAAGCCCTATCCAACACATTCTGGAAAAATCATCAATGAACAATATAAAGTATTCCTCTCCATGAGGTGACTTTTTCCTTGATGGACCACATAAATCAGTATGAACAAGTTCAAGAGGCTTACTAGTTGATCCTTCCTTTTCAGGGAATTGCGACCTGGTTTGCTTACCAAATTGACATGATTTTCATATTGTATTTTCTGGAATGCCGATATCAGGAAAATCATGAACAACCTGGAATTTGTTTGCTTTTCTTATTTGAGAGAAGCTTAGATGCCCCAATCTTCTGTGCCATAGCTAGTGTTCATCATTTTTGCTTAGATAGCATTGTTTTTGTCCTCCCTTGAGTATGTATAAGTTGTTTGGAGTTCTTATACCTTTGATCACGATTTCCCCTGTATCAAGCTCACGAACAACACATCCATTTTATCGAAATACAACTTCATTTCCTTGATCACACATTTGACTAACACTCAACAGGTTATGCTTTAGACCATCAACATACATAACATTCCCAGCTTTAACTTTTTCTTTTAATAGAATAGAACCTTTACCTTTTATGACAGCAGGAGTGTCATTTCCACATGAGACATTCTTTTCCTTTTCTAAGGCATTATATGATTGAAATTTTTCTTTATCACCTGTCATGTGTTTCGAGCATCCACTGTCGATGTACCACTGATTTTCTTGTCCTTCTGCATACAGGGCTATACCACATCTTTCTGTTTGCAGTTCTTTCTTTCTCCATATTTTGGGATTTAATGAAGCTTTCTCCTTCTAAGATGTTTGTCAAAATTTACTCCTTCATTCAGATTCTTCGTGACCAAAGTCGTTGCAGATATAGCATTCTATTTCATTTTCACGAAGAGAAAAGTTATTGTAGGTCTGCTTCATGATCCCCATCACATTACTTTGGTTTCGTGCTTCTCTAGTCATGATGGTCTTGTAAGCAACACATTGAGCAGCTTTGTGTCCAAAGTTATGACATCAAAAACATTGGCCATTGAAGAAGTTCCTGCAATTATCAAATCTACTGACCTGGTGATTATAGTTACTATTCATTCTTGAAACAGATTGAGTATGATTTACCTGAGGTTGGTTGTAGCTTTTGTTTATCCTTGAAGTAAATTGAGCCTGATTTACCTGGTGATCTGCTTTATGCCTTTGCTATCAATTTTCAAACTGTTCACTCCTCTTTGCTACATCAAGATAGCTTTTAGTGGAGGTTGACGGTTTCTATGCTTGGGATGCTTCTTCAGTATATCCAAGACCTGTCTTTATCAGAGGAGAATGCTGCACTTTGATAATTTCATTTAGGGTTTCTGATCCTTTAGCAAATCTAAGATTGAGAGATTTTGTTTTCTCAATGTCCTTTCTTAGACCCACAATTTCACATTCAAGTTTTTCATTGTGTTTTTCACTTTCAGCAAGTTGGAATGTCAAAGTATCTATAATCATATTCTTTTCTTCTAAACAAATTTTGAGTTTAGAGATTTCTTCATAAAGTTCATCTTCATCTAAAGCATCCAAGAAATCATCATTGTCAAAAGCCATCAGAAGTCTATAGTCATTACTATTTTCATCTTCATCACTATTTGATAAACCATCGCTATCTTCATGCACATAGTAGCTCTTCTTACTTACACTTTGTTTTCTATTCCATTTTGCTGATTCCTAACCTTTATCAAGCTTATCTTTATGAGGACATTTGGCTGCATAATGATCCACTCTTCCACAAGCAAAACATTTGAAACGTAGTTTACCTCAGAATCTTCCAGAACCCTGTTGAAGGTTCTTGACACAGTTTGCTTCTTCCTCTCCTTCTGAAATATGTCTTGATTCATCGAGTTCTTCTCTTCTTGAAGATTTGAATGCGGCTTCTCTCATATCTGATGGACCTCCTTTTCTCATTTCGAAAGAAGTTAAGATTCTGTGCAGCTGTGTCATAGTAATACTCTGAAGATTCTGCTTTTCTTCTATGGTAGAAACTCTTGCTTCAAACTTAGTAGACAAGGCTCTTAAAACCTTTTCAACTAAAGTAACTTCTTTTATCTCTTCACCCAAGTTCTTCATGAAATTAACAATCTCATCTATACATAAGAAGTAACTATCTATACTTTCATCATCGTGAATTTTGAGAGTTTCATATTGAATTCTGAGAGATTACAGTTTTGCACGTTTTACCTGATTGTCTCCTTCATAGCTTAGAATGATCTTGTCCCATATTTATTTGGTGGTTTTGAGCTGCATAACTTTGGAAAATTCTGATTGTGACAGACTCCCCAATAATGTATTGACAGCCTTGACATTGGTTTCATATTGCTTTTTACCTGCCGTATCTGTAGGAATTGCTGATGGAAATGTATATCCTCCTTCCACGATTTCCTAGACATATGTTCCAAGAGATTGAAGATAGGCTGTGGTTCTTACCTTCCAATAAACGAAGTTGCTCCCATCAAAGATTGGTGGTCTAATGGATCCCTCTCTTTCATAGTTACTCATGATGATAGATCTTCCTTCAAGCAATCAAGCTTCTTCTGAAGGACCTACTTGTTGGAAATAATATTGAGAGGGGGGGGTGAATCAGTATTATCAAATTCTTTTCAATATACCTTCCAGATTTATACTTTAATTTATTCTTCAGATATTGATCATTAATTTGTATGTCAGTGCCATAAAATAATGAACAAGAACAAGAAAAATAGATAGGCACACCAAAGAACACCAGATATAAGGTGGAAACCCAATGTGGGTGAAAACCACCTGCTGCAATATGTCTCTATCTTCTTTCAATTAGAAACTTCTTTTACAAGGATTTTGTACTGGTGCAGTCCTTTACCAGTACGCAGGCTGCAACCTGCAGAGAGCTACAACTCTCTCTCGTTTTCCATTCTCTCCTGGAAGGGAGCTATAACCCCCTTCGCTCTTTTACTTATTTAAGGACCATGTTTCATTAATTTTCAAACTGGATCCAAGAAGATCAAATAATCATCAAGTACATGCAAATCACCCAATATCCTTATACAATCAACCAATGAATCACCCAACTTCTCAGAATGTTGTAAACAGAAAATTACTACCAGAAATCTAAACCCAGAACTCTGCAGCAATAGATAAAAGACAGCCAACAAATGTTTCAAGATAGGTCTGCAAAATCACCAATAGTGGCTTGCGAATACCCGCAGCTCTTCTGTGTCTAAACTGTGCAGATCCGCACCTCGTCGGTCTACTGCTCTGCGTATCTCAGCACCACTCGTTCTGTTGCCCTGCGTACCTCTGCTCAGATCCACATCTGCACTGTCTAACGACAGCGTACCTCCACAACTTGTTCTTCTGTTTCCTACGAACCTCTGCACTGTGTCTTCTTTTGCACTGCGTACCTCGCACTGCACCTTCTGCTGCGCTGCGTACCCCCACACTGCGCCTTCTCCTGCGCTGCGTACCCCCGCACTCATGCCGTGGATCGCCTGCGAACCTCTGATTAGGGCCAAATTAACAGTCTTCCAATGTGCCACAGACAGTCAGATCCACAGATCTGATCATGCGCCCAAGAGATCACGACTTATCAATAGATTCGCCTTAAGTTTTCTCCTTGATTTAGATCTAGCTTTTAAAACCAATCACCCAAAATTTCAGATCTTAAGATATTCAAATTTCACAAGTGTCTAGCCAAGTGATCTCTTTTCCTTTTTATAGGCAAGCCCTTATTCAAACCATGGGACAAAACCATCGAAAACCAATACAAGGGATCCAAATAGGGGTTCAAATAAATTAGATCCTATACCATGGGCCAAAACCATAGGATCATGAACGACGGGCTAAATACCAAGGGCCAAACATAAGAAACCCCATGTGAGCGCGCTTCTCTGCATTGGAGTGAGTGAACTGGGGGACCGCACCTTATGAACGGATAACCTGCGGGTATGTCCGCACTTCCTGGACGGCGAACCTACGGGTCCGAACCTTTTGAATGATGCACCTGCGAACCTCTTATTTTCCATCATTTTGAGAGCCTGAAATAGAATTTTGTCACTTGAGTGAATTTCCTTCAAGTACGACACCTGTACCATAGAGCCAAACCAGAATCATAATGCCAACAATCTCCCCCTTTGGACTTGATGGCAACCTCAAGATCCTCAACGTCATTCTCCCCCTTTGACATCAAGGGCAAAGGGTTATGCTCCCCCTGAGAACATGCTTAGGCCTTTGCTTTGCTGATCATGCTCCCCCTGACTAAAGATCAGATCTGCAAATGAAAAATTTCTTCAAGAAGAACCATAGTCCACCATACACCATACATGACCGTGAAAGAGATAAAGACATATTGCAACAGTATTCAAATTAGCATCCATGTTCTCCTTCTGTACTTCCTCCAAGATCTTCTACCATAATGCCAACAATGCATTATTAGAAGAATATATGCTCCCCTTGAACCTGTGCCATTTGATCTTCGACCAATCCGCAACCCAGCAAATGTACGCATATACCCCATATGAAACTTGCGTACAACCAACAATCTCTGAAAAAGATGAGATTCAACAACAGGATGATGCATCAACAACCCCCAATTTTTGCCTGAGGTATTCAAAGGTCTCCCTGGGCAATGGTTTGGTGAGTATATCAGAAACTTGTTCCTTAGAAGGAACATACTTCAACTTGACCTTTTGTTCAAGCACTTGTTCCCTGAGAAAGTGATACTTGATTGGTATGTGCTTGGTCTTTGAATGCATGACTGGGTTCTTTGAAATGCTGATTGCACTTGTATTATCACATAAGATGGAGATAGGTGGAGTACAAGTGATTTGAAAATCCTGCAAGGTCTGCATCATCCAAAGGAGTTGAGTGCAACAAGATGCCACATCCACATATTCTGCTTCAGCTGTAGATAAAGCAATCGAACTTTGTTTCTTACTGAACCAAGATACTAATCTGGAACCCATAAAGAATGCACCACCACTTGTGCTCTTCCTGTCATCCACGCTTCCGGCCCAATCTGCATCTATATAAGCATGAAGTGTGAGATATGTATCTCTAGGATACCATAAGCCATAGTTTTGAGTTCCTTGAAGATACTTGAAAATTCTCTTCACAACCTGAAGATGAGTTTCCTTTGGATTTTCCTGAAATCTTCCAACTATTCCCACTGCATGCATGATGTCTGGTCGGGTACCTGTCAAATAAAGTAGACTTCCAATCATAGATCTGTAGGTTGGTTGATGCACTGCTGCTGATTCATCATTTGCACTGAGGCTACATCCTGTGACCATGGGGGTACATACTGGTTTTGCATCTTCCATGCCATATTTCTTCAAAATCTGCTTGAGATACTTGGTTTGAGACAAGAAGATATCACCTTCATTTTGTTGGATTTGCAATCCAAGAAAATATGTCAGTTCTCCAAGCAAAGACATTTCGAATTCTTTCTGCATCACCAAGGCAAAGCTTTGACTCATAGCTTCTTCATTGCTGCCAAAGATAATATCATCTACATACACAACAAGTATTAGCAATTTGTCATTTTCAATTATTATATAAAGATTGCTATCTGTTGTTCCCTTTGAAAAACCTTGTTGATGAAGATATTTGTCTAAACAGTAGTACCAAGCCCTTGGAGCCTGTTTAAGACCATAGAGAGCCTTTTTTAGTCTGCATACAAGATTTGGATCATTCCCAAGGATGAACCCATCTGGTTGCTCAATGTATACTTCTTCTTCTAAGTCTCCATTCAGAAAGGTTGATTTTATGTCCATTTGAAATACTTTGAACTTCTGAAATCTTGAGAGAGCAAGGAACATTCGGATGGCCTCAAGTCTAGCAACGGGAGAAAAAGTTTCTTCAAAGTCTATTCCTTCTTGTTGAGCATACCCTTTACAAATAAGTCTGGCCTTGTTTCTAATTACTTCCCCATTTTCATTCAACTTATTTTTGAAGATCCATTTTGTCCCTATGACATTCTTATCTTTTGGTCTAGGAACCAACTCCCAAGTGTTGTTCTTTTCGATCTGCTCAAGTTCTTCATCCATCACCTTGACCCAGCATTCATCTTTGCATGCCGATCTTATATTTTGTGGTTCAGTGGAGGAGAGTAATGCCAAATAGCTTGAGGCTTCTGCAATTGTTCTTCTTGTTTATACACCTGCCTCTTTCTGTCCCAAAATCTGAGATTCTGGATGATTCTTCTGAACGTACCTGGATGGAGTCTTCTCTTCTATCCTTATCTGTTCCTCTGGTGCCTCTTGAGGTTCTTCTTCATCATTAATCTGATTTGGAGAGTAGTCTTCATCCTCTTAGATATTTTCATAATTCACTTGCCTAGGAATGTATCTTTTTTCATCAACCACTACATCAATGCTGTCAACAATTCTTCCAAGTCTTTTATTGTAACACTTATATGCTTTGTTGTGGGGAGAATAACCAAGGAGAATGCCTTCATCTGCTCTAGGTTCAAGTTTGCCAAGCTGTTCATCATTATTCTTAATATAGCATTTGCTTCCAAAAATTTTGAAATGCTTTACCGAAGGAGTCTCACCATACCAGAGCTCATGAGGAGTTTGAGTGCTGTTCACTCGGACATTTGTTTTGTTGAGAATAACAACCGCAGCAAAAGCAGCTTCACCCCAGAAGGTTGCGGGAGTCCCAGACTCATCAAGCATAGCACGAGCCATTTGTTGGACCGTTCTGTTCATCCTTTCCACCACTCCATTTTGCTGAGGAGTCCTAGCTGTAGAGAATTCCCTTCTTATTCCATGTTCTTCACAGAAATCGAAAAATTCATTTGAGGTAAACTCCCCACCTCTGTTGGACCTGAGGCACTTAATTTTGTGATCTGATTCGTTTTCAGCCAAGGCTTTGAAAGATTTGAATTTTTCGAATGCTTCGTCCTTGTGTTTCATAAGTCCCAACCAAACCATCCTGGAGAAGTCGTCAATGAATAATATAAAGTATTCTTCTCCTCGAGGTGACCTTGTCCTAAATGGACCACATACATCTGTATGGACTAGCTCAAGAGGCCTACTGGCTGATCCTTCCTTCTCAAGGAAGTTAGTTCTGGTTTGCTTACCAAACTGACATGATTTGCATATGGTGTTGTCTGGAATTTTGATATCTGGAAGACCACGAACTGCCTGGTATTTGCATGCTTTCCTTATTTGTGAAAAGCTTAGATGCCCCAACCTCCAGTGCCATAACCAATGTTCATCATCTTTGCTAAAATAGCATTGTTGTTGCCCTTCTTCAAATATGTATAGATTATTTGGAGTTCTTCTGCCTTTGATCACTGTTTTTCCTATATCAAGATCACGAACACTACATCCATTTGATCGAAATATTACCTTTGTTCCTTGATCACACATCTGACTGACACTTAGTAGATTATGCTTCAAGCCATCAACATACAAAACATTTCCAGCTTTGACCTTTTCTTTCAACTGAGCAGTGCCTTTTCCTTTTATGGCTGCAGGGGTATCATTTCCAAAAGAAACTTTCTTTCCCTTTTCTAAAGCAGTATATGATTCAAGTTTTTCTTTATCACCTGTCATATGCTTCGAACATCCGTTGTCGATGTACCATAGATTTTCTTGTCCTTCTGCATAAAATGCTATCCCACATCTTTCTGTTTGTGGTTCCTTTATTCTCCATGTTCTGGTGCTTGAGGCTTGTTCCTTTGTCTGCTGAAACCTGCTCCTGCATTCAGAATCTTCATGACCAAAGTTATTACAAATAGAACATTCAATTTCATTTTCAAGGGCAGAAAAGTTGTTATAGGTCCTTTTCGTAATCCCAGTCATACTTCTTTGTTTTTGAGCTTCTCTAGTCATGATTGTCTTATAAGCAACACATTGAGCTGCTTTGTGACCAAATTTATGGCAAGAGAAACATTGGCCATTGAAGAAACTTCTGCGATTATCAAATCTACCAGCCAAATGATTGTAATTTCTACTGTCATCCATTCTTGAAGAAAATTGAGAAGATTTTACCTGTGGCTGGTTGTAGCTTTTGTTCACCCTTAAGATGGATTGCCCCTGGTTTACCTGGTAGTCTTTGTTTGTTCTTGATGTAATTCGTCCCTGCCTTACCTGGTGATCTCCATTGGGCCTTTGCTCATTCCTCCTTGCTGCATCAAGATAACTCTTTGAGGTGGATGCTTGAGATGTTTCTCCATTATAACCCAAACCTGTCTTGATTAGTGGAGAACGCTGTACATTGATAATCTCATCCAGAGTTTTAGATCCTTTAACAAATTTAAGATTAAGAGCCTTTGTTTTCTCAATTTCTTTTCTAAGGCCAACAATTTCACATTCTAACTTCTCAAGAGATTTTTCCTTTTCATCAAGTTGGAATTGCAGAGTATCAATGATCATATCTTTTTCTTCTAAACATATTTTGAGTCGAGAAATCTCTTCATAAAAACCATCTACATCTATAGCGTCCATGTAATGATCATCTTCAAAGGCCATTAAAAGTCTATAATCATTACCTCGTTCATCTTCGTCACTATTTGATAGGCCATCACTGTCTTCATGAGTGTAGTAACTTTTCTTAGTTGCATTCTGTTTCTTGTTCCATCTAACAGGTTCCTTCCCTTTGTCAATCTTATCCTTGTGAGGACATTTGGCAGCATAGTGACCGACTCTTCCACAAGCAAAGCATTTGAAAGGTAACTTACCTCGGAAACGACCAGCACCCCATTGAATATTTCTGACAAAATTTGATTCTTCTTCTTCTTCTGACACATGTCCTGACTCATAGTACTCTCCTTTGCCTGAAGCCTTGAAGGCAGCTTCTCTCCTGTCTGATGGACCTCCTTTCCTCATTTCATAAGCAGTTAAAATTCCGTGCAGTTGTGACATTTTAAGGCTTTGTAGATTTTCCTTTTCTTCTATTGCAAAAACTTTAGATTCAAACCTAGGGGACAAAGATCTTAGAACTTTTTCAGCCAAAACAGCCTCTTTTATTTCTTCACCCAAAATTTTCATACAATTAACAATCTCATCTACACGAAGAAAATAGTTAGCCACACTTTCATCATTATACATCCTGAGATTTTCATACTAAATCCTGAGGGTTTGAAGTTTTGCTCGTTTTACCTAATCATCTCCTTCATAGCTCAGAACAATCTTGTCCCAAATCTCTTTTGCGGATTTAAACTGCATTACCTTGGCAAATTTTGATTGAGATAGGCATCCTAATAGAGTATTGACCGCCTTTGCATTTGTTTCATATTTCTTCTTCTCAACCGGATCTATAGGAGTTGCTGATGGAAAAGTATACCCTGTATCTATGATATCCCAGACTTCTGTACCAAGAGATTGAAGATAGGCAGTAACTCTTACCTTCCAATAAACGAAGTTTGTCCCATCAAAAATCGGTGGCCTGATTGATGCTTCCCTCTCGTAGTTGCTCATGATGAAAGATCTTTCTTCAAACGATCAAGCTTCTTCTGAAGAACCTGCTCTGATTCCAATTGTTGAAAATAATACTGAGAGGGGGGGTGAATCAGTATTATCAAATTCTTTTCAATATACCTTCCAGATTTATACTTTAATTTATTCTTCAGATATTGATCATTAATTTGTATGTCAGTGCCATATAATAATGAACAAGAACAAGAAAAATAGATAGGCACACCAAAGAACACCAGATATAAGGTGGAAACCCAATGTGGGTGAAAACCACCTACTGCAATATGTCTCTATCTTCTTTCAATTAGAAACTTCTTTTACAAGGATTTTGTATTGGTGCAGTCCTTTACTAGTACGCAGGCTGCAACCTGCAGAGAGCTACAACTCTCTCTTGTTTTCCAGTCTCTCCTGGAAGGGAGCTACAACCCCCTTTGCTCTTTTACTTCTTTAAGGACCACGTTTCATTAATTTTCAAACTGGATCCAAGAAGATCAAATAATCATCAAGTACATGCAAATCACCCAATCTCCTTATACAATCAACCAATGAATCACCCAACTTCTCAAAATGTTGTAAACAGAAAAGTACTACCAGAAATCTAAACCCAGAACTCTGCAGCAATAGATAAAAGACAGCCAACAAATGTTTCAAGATAGGTCCGCAACTTCACCAATAGTGGCCTGCGAATACCCGCAACTCTTCTGTGTCTAAACTGCGCAGATCCGCACCTCGTCGGTCTACTGCTCTGCGTATCTCCGCACCACTCGTTCTGCTGCCCTGCGTACCTCTGCTCAAATCCGCACCTGCACTGTCTGTCCGACAACGTACCTCCGCAACTTGTTCTTCTGTTTCCTGCGAACCTCCGCACTGTGTCTTCTTCTGCACTGCGTACCTCGCACTGCGCCTTCTGCTGCGCTGCGTACCCCTGCACTGTGCTTTCTCCTGCGCTGCGTACCCCCGCACTCACGCCGTGGATCGCCTGCGAACCTCTGATTAGGGCCAAATTAACAGTCTTCCAATGTGCCACAGACAGTCAGATCCACAGATCTGATCATGTGCCCAAGAGATCACGACTTATCAATAGATTCGCCTTAAGTTTTCTCCTTGATTTAGATCTAGCTTTTAAAACCAATCACCCAAAATTCCAGATCTTAAGATATTCAAATTTCACAAGTGTCTAGCCAAGTGATCTCTTTTCCTTTTTATAGGCAAGCCCTTATTCAAACCATGGGACAAAACCATTGAAAACCAATACAAGGGATCCAAACAGGGGTTCAAATAAATTAGATCCTATACCACGGGCCAAAACCATAGGATCATGAACGACGGGCTAAATACCAAGGGCCAAACATAAGAAACCCCACATGAGTGCGCTTCTCTGCATTGGAGTGAGTGAACTAGGGGACCGCACCTTATGAACGGATAACCTGCGGGTATGTCCGCACTTCCTGGACGGCGAACCTGTGGGTCTGCACCTTTTGAAAGATGCACCTGCGAACCTCTTATTTTCCATCATTTTTAGAGCCTGAAATAGAATTTTGTCACTTGAGTGAATTGCCATCAAGTACAACACCTGTACCATAGAGCCAAACCAGAATCATAATGCCAACACTACTCTGATACCAATTGTTGGAAATAATACTAAGAGGGGGGCGGTGAATCAGTATTAGCAAGTCAATAATATTTCATTTCCATAACCATATTTATATAAGCTACTTCAATTAATGAAACTTGCATGTATACGCAACTGTATTTAAGGAAAATAGCGTATAGCTTGCAAACTTATAACTTAGTTAATTCATCATATGTTGATCTTTAATCTATGCATCAGAACCATATAAACAATAACCAAGTGCAGTAAAAACAGAATAGACAATCACACACATGAACACAAGATATAAAGTGGAAACCCAATGTGGGTGAAAACCACCTGCTGCAATTGTCTCTATCTTCTTTTAATAAGAAACTTCTTTTTACAATTTTTTTACTGGTGCAGTCTTATACCAGTACGCAAGCTTCTACCTGTAGAAGGCTACAACCTTCTCTCATTCTCCAGCTTCTCCTGGAAGGGAGCTACAACCCCTGGCTCTTGTACTAGCTGATGTGTTTACTAGTACGTAGGTGCTGGCCTATAGAAGGCTACAACCTTCTCTTTTCTTCTAGGGACCACGTTTCATAAATTTTCAGACTTGATCCATTAATAACATCAATCAAACATCAAATATATCTACATCAACCAATCTCCTTTGCACTAACCAAAACTGAATCAATCAATCTCTTCTTAGAATGTTGTAACCACAATACAGTAACAGTAACTAGAACACAACCCAAAACCCAAAACACTGCAACAGCAAACAGAAGTAGCTAAAGCATATTTTATGAGGTATACGCTACTTCAATGTGTCGAACCTGTGTACATATGCTATTTTCTCAAGGCGAACCTGTGTATAGATCTGCAAATCAAATTTAAGATGTATGCGTTGTTTTGATATGCAGAACCTACGTGTATACGCACTTTGGCTAAAGTGAACCTACGTACAAATCTGTAAATGATGATTTAAACTTTACAACAATTCCAAACATCAGTTATACCCTGATCATCATATTTATAGATTACAACATGCACTAGTTATTCAGATAAAAGATCACAAACCACACAAAGATACTTCTCTTCAAGCCTTAAGAATTTGACCCATCATTAGATCTTATCCTTCATCAAGCGCTAAGGTTCATCCTTGATTTAGATCCAGCTATGCACCATAACCCAATAACTTGTATTCTGGATCTTACCCCTCATCAGATATTCAATTCTTGAGTACCCTTGCCTAATGATCTTCTCCTCCTTTTATAGTCTTAGGCCTTACTCAATACTATGGACCAAAACCACTTAGAACCAATACCTTGGACCAAATACCTAGGGTCAACACTTTAGACAAGATACCTTGGACCAATACCATGGATCAAAATACCATGGACCAAAAACCACGGACCAAAACTAAGTTTTCCAACATGTACGCGCCTTTCCTTCCGTGAAAGTGCATGTGTACTCTATACGCACCTTTTGGTCTGCGAACACGCATGTACACGCGGCTTGGTCAATGAGGAACCTGTGTATACTTCTCTTTCTTCATTCTGAGAGTCTAAACTGTGCTCTGTCATCTGAGTGAGTTGCCATCAAGGACAACACCTATGTCATAGTGCCAAAACTGTGTCATAATGCCAACAATCTCCCCCTTTGGACTTGATGGAAACCCCAAGTCACTCTCCCCCTTTGTCATCAAGGGCAAAGGGTTATGTTCCCCCTGAGTACATGCTGAAGTCTCAGATATGATGAAGTGTGCTAATTGAGCTCCATGCTCGAGTCCATGCTCCCCCTGAATATAGGCAAGGTCTGCCAAAATATGTTCTAAAAGAAGAACATGACTCTATAAATACATCATAAATGACCTTCCTATCACCAAAGGCTCATACATCCATCTCCCAACCAAGTGGGGATATACCAATTGATTTTACATGTCAAGACACGAACATTTCATCCCATGCATAGTGGGGAAACAAAATAGGTCGTTTCATGACTTTGAAATTAAAAGATATACATGACATAGAGATCAAATATCTAAAACAAGACCATGATAGTTATCAGCACCTATCATCAGTAGCATCTGTCAATCACCATCCAGACTAGAAACCATGATCTCCCCCGGAACTTGTTCCATCTGAATCAAAAACAATTGTAAATTTGTACCAAGATCTTCTAAGACAATGCCAACAATGCATTATTAGAAGTATATGCTCCCCCTGAACCTGTGTCAGATGATCACTATCAAACTCATATTAGACTCCTTTCACCCTGAGTCTAGCCCACTATTTTTTTCTTCAAACCAACATATATGCGACTGTGTCCACAGCAACCAACGTATGTACGTGGATATGCTTCATGAAACTAGCATATAACCACTTTTCTCTTAAACAGATAAGTTTCAACAGCAAGATGATGCATCAAATACTCCCAGCTTCTGTCTAAGATATTCAAATGTCTCTCTGGGCAGTGGTTTGGTGAATATATCAGCACCCTGTTCTTTGGAGGGAACATACTCCAATTTGACCTTTTGTTCAAGAACTTGTTCATGTAGAAAATGATATTTGATGGGTATGTGCTTGGTCTTGGAATGCATGACTGCATTCTTTGAAATACTAATTGCACTTATATTATCACATAGAATGGAGATGGGTGGAGTACATGTGATCTGAATTTCTTGCAATGTTTGCATCATCCAAAGGAGTTGTGTGCAACAAGACACAACAGCCACATATTCTGCTTCAGCTGTAGATAATGCAATTGAATTTTGTTTCTTATTGAACCAAGACACTAATCCAGAACCCATATAAAATGCACCACCACTAGTGCTTTTTCTGTCATCAACGCTTCCTGCCCAATCTGCATCTGTATATGCATGAAGTGTAAGATCTGTATCTCTAGGATACCATAAACCAAAATTCTGTGTTCCTTAAAGATATTTGAAAATCCTTTTAACTGCCTGAAGGTGTGATTCCTTTGGATTGGCTTGAAATCTTCCAACTATTCCCACTGCATGCATGATGTCTGGTCAGGTACCTATTAGATAAAGTAGATTGCCAATCATGGATTTGTAGGTTGGTTGATGTACTGCTATTGTTTCATCATTTGAGCTGAGACTGCATCCTGTTACCATAGGGGTACATACTGGTTTAGAATCTTCCATGTCGTATTTTTTCAAGATCTGCTTTAGATATTTGGTTTGTGATAGAAAAATACCATCTTTCTTTTGTTGAACTTGTAGACCAAGAAAATATGTGAGCTCACCAAGCAAGGACATTTCAAATTCTTGCTGCATTACCAAAGCAAAGTTTTGACTCATGGCTTCCTCATTGCTACCAAAAATGATATCATTAACATACACAACAAGTATTAGCAATTTATTATTGTCAATCTTTGTATATAGATTGCTATCAGCTGATCATTTTGAAAAACCTTGTTGATGGAGGTATTTGTCAGGACGGTAATACCAGGCCCTTGGAGCTTGTTTTATACCATAGAGAGCCTTTTTGAGTTTGGATACAAGTTTTGGATCATTTCCAAGGATGAATCCATGTGGTTGCTCAATATATACTTCTTCTTCTAAGTCCTCATTAAGAAAGGCATATTTTACATCCATTTGGTATACTTTGAATTTCTAAAAACTAGAAAGAGCAAGGAACGTTCTTATGGCTTCAAGTCTAGCAACAGGTGCAAAAGTTTCTTCAAAATCTATACCTTCTTGTTGAGCATATCCTTTACAAACAAGTTTGGCCTTGTTTCTAATAACTTCGCCATTTTCATTCAGCTTATTTATTAATATCCATTTGGTTCCTATGATATTCTTATCATGAGGTCTAGGAACTAATTCTGAAGTATTATTCTTTTCAATTTGCTCAAGTTCTTCATTCATGGCCTTGACCCAACATTCATCTTTGCATGCTTCATTTACATTTTGAGGTTCAATGGAGGAAAGCAATGCTAGATAGCTTGAAGCTTCTGTAATAGTTCTTCTTGTTTGCACACCTGCCTCTTTCTGTCCCAAAATTTGAGTCTTTGGATGATTTTTCTGAACATACCTGGATGGAGTCTTTTCTTCTGTCGTTATCTGTTCTTCTGGTGCTTCATTGGTTTCTTCTTCAGAATTAGTCTGATTTGATGTGGAAGGATAATCCTCATCTTCTCCACAATCTTCGGTTTTTACCTGCTTTGGATTTTTGCATGCTTCATCAACCACAACATCAATACTTTCAATAATTTTCCCAAGTCTTTTATTATAACACTTATATCCTTTACTTTGAGAAGAGTAACCAAGGAGAATGCCTTCATCTTCTCTGGGTTCAAATTTCCAAGTTTTTCATCAGTCCTTTTGATGTAACATTTGCTTCCAAAAACTTTGAAGTATTTTATGGTAGGAGTCTTACCATACCAAAGTTCATGTGGAGTTTGAGTGTTGTTTACCTGAACATTTGCTTTGTTGAGAATAGTGACGGCAGCGAATGCAGCTTCACCCCAGAAGGTTGCAGGAGTTCCAGACTCATCTAGCATAGCACGATCCATTTGTTGAACAATTCTGTTCATCCTTTCTACCACTCCATTTTGCTGAGGAGTCCTTGCAGTGGATAATTGCCTTTTTATTCCATGTTCTTCACAAAAGTCAAAGAATTCATCCGAGGTGAATTCCCCTCCTCGATCAGATCTGAGACATTTGATTATGCGATCTTATTCATTTTCAACCAGGGCTTTGAAGGCTTCGAATTTTTCAAATGATTCATCTTTATGCTTTAGAAGCCCTATCCAACACATTCTGGAAAAATCATCAATGAACAATATAAAGTATTCCTCTCCACGAGGTGACTTTTTCCTTAATGGACCACATAAATCAGTATGAACAAGTTCAAGAGGCTTACTAGCCGATCCTTCCTTTTCAGGGAATTGCAACCTGGTTTGCTTACCAAATTGATATGATTTTCATATTGCATTTTCTGGAATGCTGATATTAGGAAGATCACGAACAGCCTGGAATTTGTTTGCTTTTCTTATTTGAGAGAATCTTAGATGCCCCAATCTTCTGTGCCATAGCCAGTGTTCATCATTTTTTCTTAGATAGCACTGTTGTTGTCCTCCCTTGAGTATGTATAAGTTGTTTGGAGTTCTTATACCTTTGATCATGATTTCTCATGTATCAAGCTCACGAACAACACATCCATTTGATCGAAATACAACTTCATTTCGTTGATCACACATTTGACTGACACTCAACGGGTTATGCTTTAGACCATCAACATACTTAACATTAACAGCTTTAACTTTTTCTTTTAAAAGAACAGAACCTTTACCTTTTATGACAGCAGGAGTGTCATTTCCAAATGGACCTTCTTTTCCTTTTCTAAGGCATTATATGATGGAAGTTTTTATTTATCACCTGTCATGTGTTTCAAGCATCCACTGTCGATGTACCACTGATTTTCTTGTCCTTCTACATATAGGGCTATACCACATATTTCTGTTTGCAGTTCTTTCTTTCTCCATATTTTGGGATTTAATGAAGTTTGCTCCTTCTGAGATGTTTGCTGAAATTTACTCCTACATTCAGATTCTTCGTGACCAAAGTTGTTGCAGATAGATCATTCTATTTCATTTGCAAGAAGAGAAAAGTTATTGTAGGTCAACTTCATGATCCTTGTCTCATTCCTTTGGTTTCATGCTTCTCTAGTCATGATGGTCTTGTAAGCAACACATTGAGCAGCTTTGTGTCCAAAGTTATGACATGAAAAACATTGGCCATTGAAGAAGTTCCTGCAATTATCGAATCTACTGACCTGGTGATTGTAGTTGCTATTCATTCTTGAAACAGATTGAGTATGATTTACCTGAGGTTGGTTGTAGCTTCTATTTATCCTTGAAGTAAATTGAGCCCGATTTACCTGGTGATCTGCTTTATGCCTTTGCTGTCGATTGTCAAACTGTTCACTGCTCTTTGCTGCATCAAGATAGCTTTTAGTGGAGGTTGACGACTTTTGTGCTTGGGATGCTTCTTCAATATATCCAAGAACTGTCTTTATCAGAGGAGAACGCTGCACTTTTATAATTTCATTTAGGGTTTCTGATCATTTATCAAATCTAATATTGAGAGCTTTTGTTTTCTCAATATCCTTTCTTAGACCCACAATTTCACATTCAAGTTTTTCATTGTGTTTTTCTCTTTCAGCAAGTTGGTATGTCAAAGTATCTATAACCATATTCTTTTCTTCTAAACAAATTTTGAGTTTAGAGATTTCTTCATAAAGGTCATCTTCATCTAAAGCATCCAAAAAATCATCATCTTCAAAAGCCATCAGAATTCTATAGTCATTACTATTTTCATATTCATCACTATTTGATAAACCATCGCTATCTTCATGCGTATAGTAGCTCTTCTTACTTACACTTTGTTTTCTATTCCATTTTGTTGATTCCTTACCTTTATCAAGCTTATCTTTATGAGGACATTTGGCCGCATAATGACCGACTCTTCCACAAACAAAACATTTGAAAGGTAGTTTACCTATGAATCTTCCAGAACCCTGTTGAAGGTTCTTGACAAAGTTTACTTCTTCCTCTCCTTCTGAAATATGTCCTGATTCATTGATTTCTTCTCTTCCTGAAGCTTTGAATGCGGCTTCTCTCATATCTGATGGACCTCCTTTTCTCATTTCGAAAGCAGTTAGGATTTCGTGCAGCTGTGTCATAGTAATACTCTGAAGATCCTACTTTTCTTCTATGGCAGAAACTTTTGATTCAAACTTAGTAGACAAGGATCTTAAAACCTTTTCAACTAAAGTAACTTCTTTTATCTCTTCACCCAAGTTCTTCATGCAATTAACAATCTCATCTATACGTAAGAAGTAACTAGCTATACTTTCATCATTGTGCATTTTGAGAGTTTCATATTGAATTCTGAGAGATTGCAGTTTTGCACGTTTTACCTGATTGTCTCCTTCATAGCTTAGAACGATCTTGTCCCATATTTCTTTGGCGGTTTTGAGCTGCATAACTTTGACAAATTCTGATTGTGACAGACTCCCCAATAATGTATTGACAACCTTGGCATTGGTTTCATATTTCTTTTTACCTGCCATATCTGTAGGAATTGCTGATGGAAATGTATATCCTCCTTCCACGATTTCCCAGACATCTGTTCCAAGAGATTGAAGATAGGTTGTGGTTCTTACCTTCCAATAAATGAAGTTTCTCCCATCAAAGATTGGTGGTCTAATGGATCCCTCTCTTTCGTAGTTACTCATGATGATAGATCTTCCTTCAAGCAATCAAGCTTCTTTTGAAAGACCTACTCTGATACCAATTGTTCGAAATAATACTGAGAAGGGGGGGGGGGGGGTGTGGGGGGGTTGAATCAGTATTAGCAAGTCAATAATATTTCATTTCCATAACCAGATTTATATACGCTACTTTAGTTAATGAAACTTGCGTCTATACGCAACTGCATTTAAGGAAACTAGCATATACCCTGCAAACTTATAACTTAGTTAATTCATCATATGTTGATCTTTAATTTGTGCATCAGAACCATATAAACAGTAACCAGGTGCAGTAAAAACAGAACAAACAATCACACACATGAACACAAGATATAAGGTGGAAACCCAATGTGGGTGAAAACCACCTGCTGCAATCGTCTCTATCTTCTTTTAATAAGAAACTTCTTTTTACAATTTTTGTACTGGTGCAGTCTTATACCAGTATGTAGGCTTCTACCTGCAGAAGGCTACAACCTTCTCTCATTCTCCAGCTTCTCCTGGAAGGGAGCTACAACCCTCTAGCTCTTGTACTAGCTGATGTGTTTACTAGTACGTAGGTGCTGGCCTACAGAAGGCTACAACCTTCTCTTTTCTTCTAGGGACCATGTTTCATAAATTTCTAGACTGGATCCATCAATAATCAATCAAACATCAAATATATCTGAATCAACCAATCTCCTTTGCACCAACCAAAATAGAATCAATCAATCACTTCTTAGAATGTTGTAACCAAAATACAATAACAGTAACCAGAACACGAGCCAGAACCCAAAACACTACAACAACAAACAGAAGTAGCTAAAGCATATTTTATGAGGTATACGCTACTTCAATGTGCTGAACCTATGTACATACAATGTTTTCTCAAGGCGAACCTGCGTATAGATCTGCAAATCAAATTTAAGATGTATACGATGTTTTGATATGAAGAACCAGCGTGTATACGTGCCTTGGCTAAAGTGAACCTGCGTACAGATCTGTAAATGATTATTTAAACTTTACAACAATTCCAGACATCAATTATACCCAGATCATCATATTTAAAGATTACAACATGTGCCAGTTATTCAGATAAAAAATCACAAACCACACAAAGATGCTTCTCTTCAAGCCTTAAGATCTTGACCCATCATTAGATCTTATTCTTCATCAAGTGCTAAGGTTCATCCTTGATTTAGATCTAGCTATGCACCATAACCCAATAACCTGTATTCTGGATCTTACCCTTCATCAGATATTCATTCCTTGAGTACCCTTGCCTAATGATCTTCTCCTCCTTTTATAGTCTTAGGCCTTACTCAATACCATGGACCAAAACCACTTAGAACCAATACCTTGGACCAAATACCTGGGGTCAACACTTCAGACAAGATACCTTGGACCAATACCATGGATCAAAATACCATGGACCAAATACCACGGACCAAAACTAAGTTTTCCAACATGTACGTGCCTTTCCTTTCATGAAAGTGTGTGTGTACTCTATACACACCTTTTGGTCTGCGAACACATGTGTACATGCAGCTTGGTCAATGAGGAACCTGCATATACCTCTCTTTCTTCATTCTGAGAGTCTGAACTGTGATCTGTCATCTAAGTGAGTTGCCATCAAGGACAACACCTGTGTCATAGTGCCAAAACTGTGTCATAATGCCAACAGGCACTCAATTTGGGTTAATCCCTTTTGGGTTCTTTCTCAGATTCCCTCTATGTTTCTTCCTGATTTGTCAATTTCCACTCCAATATGACCTTCGCATTAGACCTTTCATATTGTCTAAGTGGCCCAAGCTTATTGGTTAGGGCCACCATGAGGAGTCTTACATTATGGTTCATATCTACGACTTATGCTTCTAATCATGCAAACCTCTCCTTTATGGGATCATGATGTTTATTGATAGATTTTTTTTCCATGGCTAGTGCTTTATAACTTTCATCTTTAAAAATGTCGATCAACTGTAAATCCCAACAATATACCCAGAGAATTTTTTCTTTGATACCAATATGATATGTAAAATTTTGTGGATAATCCACTGGACAATTCATCACGACATATCTACTAAAAAATATTAGAAAATCGAAAATCTAAACTATAAGGTTTTATTTCTCTTTAAATTTGTGGATTTATTAATTACATTTTATTGCATACACATGCAAATTATAATTATGCATAAAATATAAAAACAATGAAATAAAACTCACAAACCATAAATTAACACAATAAATAACCTAGAAACGCCTTTCGGAAGAAAACCCAATAGGAAAGTGAGGTCGCTCAGCTCTCTTTCTCTGACTGGAAATGGATGTAAGTACAAAGAAGTGAGTCTTGTGGCTCGTGGGTTTCTACAATGCACAAACTCTCTTTCTTTTCTCTTTGCATATCCACTCTCAACTACTCTACTTATCTATGGAACAAAATGCACTCCAAAAGAATGGAACCCCTTTTCCTCCTAGTGGTCAAGTTATAACATAACTCGATAGCCTCCTAATAGTTAGGTTTGACTCCCTCAATTCTTAACTAGAGTTAGAATATGGACTCTTCCAGAGTTTTCTTCATCATGATCAAGTGACTAGTCCATTCTCCATGAATAATGGGGGCTAACATGGCATCCTATTGAATTGTGGTGGTCAACACAAAAATGCCAACTTTTGAGTGCCATGGCTTGTACATACAGAGTCTAATTGAGGAAATTATTACATTGCTAGAAAGTTATTTGTGTGTATAATAACACTAAAAAGTACAACATTCAAACATCAAAATTTTATCACCAAAAAAGTTTCTTTTAATATCTTACACTACCTCCAAAAAGTTTCAAACCCTAATTCACCACACTCAAACACATTGGTAAAAATAATTCTATAATTTTATTCCTCTATTTTTTTCACTCTAAAAACATCAAAATAGATGAAAAATAATATAATAATTCAATCCCAAACATATTAATACTTTTAATACATTTTTACTTTGTATTGAAATAATTATACTTTGATACTGTGACCAACACGGGCTCTGCAATCTGAACTAGGGTTTTTGTGTTAGGGTTTTGTCGCTGGTTACCATGGCGAGGCGTGGAGGAGGGAGTTTAGCTCCCTCATACAGTCAAGTGGGTGTGGACAGAAGCAATAGAGTTGGATCGCATTGCTTCAAGAAACCAACGGAGGTGGCAACAAAGGCTATGAATACAGAAAAATCGGAAAATATCATACCTCATGGATAGGAAGAGAATCATGAGGAAGCTAGTAAGGAGAAGAGGATAGAGGTTAGCAATCAGAAAGTTGCTCCTATGAGTACAACAGGGGTCTATAAACCCAAGTCGACCACTATTCCTCGGGTCATTTTAAGTGACCCAGCACTACAGGTGCACAGAGATCACATGGCGGAATATGCGATTATTTGCAAATTTATGGGGATTTGGCCGACGGAGAAGGCTTTGTAAGCATGGATAAGGAACCACTGGAAACCAAAGGGGGAAATCGAACTTCACCTTAGGTCCAATGACTTCTTCATGGTGGTGTTCACAAGCTTAGAGGATAAAGACAGAGTGTTCGAGGGAGGACCCTATTTTTACGCTTCTGCAGGCCTTTACATGTGACCATGGGTGATGAATTTTGTCCCAGAACGAGAAACTTTCACATCGGTACCAGTATGGATAAGACTCTACTCTATTCCATTATATTATTGGCTGTCGAAGTCTCTAAAGGCTATCGGAAACAAGCTACGGAATTTTATAAAGATCTCAAATGCTACTCTAAGAGACAAATACACTTCCTTCGCCCAGATATGTGTGGAAATGGACTTATCTGGGGCACTTCTAGATGCAATAATTTTAGAAGTGTATGATGAGGAATGGGTGCAAGCAGTGGACTATGAACACGTCCCATTTAGGTGTCATAAGTGCCATGAACATGGGCACCTATACAGGGACTGCCCATTAAACAAGCTGGAGAGCAATAAAAGACACTACAGGAAAAGATCCCGAGGGTTTTACTAATGTTGGGGGTAAAGGGGAAGGAGGCAAGAGGTACCAAAAGAAAATTAATGAAGACAGACAACCGAGCCACAATAGTTTCAATATCTTAGAAGAAGAAGTTAGAAACAACGGGACAAAACAAGAATTGGAGAATATTCCCACTGAGAAGGAAAGGGATGCTAACATGGAGGATATACCAGAGAATAATAAACAAAAGGATGATATGCTGAGAATTATGGAGCTCGGTAGGGACCATGAGATGACTCCAAGTGAGGCTGGAACGGAAGACCATGAATTGCAAGAGATTCTAGAGAGGGAGAATTTAGATCTAGAAAAGTTTGTGGAGCAGGGAATCGCCAAAGGAGTAGACTCTCTACCAAAAGAGGAGTTTTATAGGGTTCAATAGCTCTTCCTCTGGAGATCAAAAACGAAGGGTTCTGGAGTCAAAAGAAACCATGATAGCCAAGAGAATAGAGGGGTGAAAATGATGGAAGATACATCGATGCATTCTTCCAAGAACCCGGGTAGGAAAAGAGGAAGAAAAAAACAAAATGAGCTGTTGACCGAATGTGGGAAACTTATGATTAACTCAGGTAAGATGAGAGATCTTACCAGTTACTCCTTTACAAACCTTTCTTAATGAATCTTACAACCTGGAACATTAGGGGTCTAGGAAGTAAAAGGAAACAAAGAAATCTTAGCAGTAGAATAAAAGAAGAAAAACCAGATATGGTTTTTATTCAAGCAACAAAATGTTCAATGGACAAGATCAGAGATACACAACAAATGGTTAATCAAGTATGAGTATCTAGAGGTTAAACTGGACAAATAGGCAGGTGGGATTCTTACGTTATGGGATCCTCAGAAACTTGGAATCATGGATGCTGAAGCTTCTAGGAACTATCTATCGTTGGTGATTCAACCTTTGGGTGATAAGGAGATCTACATGATCATTAACGTCTATGGTCCTCAAAAACTAGAAGACAAACTTAAGCTTCTCACCTCCCTTGAGGAGATGAGAGAGAGATATCTTGATATGCCATGGATTCTGGTAGGGGATTTCAATATGATCAGATCTCTTACAGAGAAAAAATGTGGTACCAGAAAACTAGGCAGAGACTCCATTGCCTTCCATAACTTCATGAATAACATGGGGCTAGTGGACATTGAAACAGTAAATGGCACTTTTACTTGGAACAATAAGAGGGGAGGGGCTTCTCAAGTCGCCTCTAAACTAGATAGATTCATAATCTCAGAGGACCTCCTTCTCACAGGCCTTGATATGTCAGCTTTAATCCTTCCCTTCGGAGGTTCGGACCACTCGCATGTCCAGCTTGAAGCTACTTTTATGGGTACACTGAGGAACAGACCTTTTAGGTTTGAAAATGTTTGGATTTCTCACCCTAACTTCACCAGCAATATTAAAAAATGGTGGATGGAAGATATGCCCATTCAAGGCACTAAAATGTTCATGTTACAGCAGAGACTTAAACACATCAAATCTAGGCTTAAAGATTGGAACAAAAAAGAGTTTGGTAATATTTTTAAAGCCAAAAGAGAAGTTGAGTAGAAACTCTAGGGGATTAATCAGATCATCATCACAGAAGGTTTTACTAAGGAACAAAAAATTCAGGCTGACTCTCTTCAAAACGAATGGGAAGATCGGTGCATGCAAGAGAATATTTTCTAGAGATCGAGGGTGCAGTGGATTAGAGAAAGACAAAGAAACACAAAGTTTTTTCATAGATCAACCTTGGATCACAGATCACATAACAGAATTTCAAAACTTAAAGATTCTCAAGGGAAAGAGCTCGTCTCTCACAAAGAAATGGAATCTATCATAGTTCAACACTTCCTTAGCATAGCAGAGGAGCCTCTCATCGACAGATCTCGATTCATTAACAAATTCACAAAGTTCATTCCTAAGCTTGTAACTAGGGAAGACAACCACAATCTTAACAGGCCAGTGTCTGAAGAGGAGGTCAGTGAAGTTATCAATGAGATGCAAAATGGGAAAGCTCCTGGCCCTGATGGTTTCAATGTGGACTTCTTCAAAGCTTGCTGGAAAACAGTCAAACAAGATATCCTTGATGTTGTGGAAGACTCTAGAAGATCCAAAACTGTTTTGAAGGCTCTTAATGCCTCTTTCATAGCTTTGATTCCAAAGCAGGAAAAAGCTATGACACCAGACAGATTCAGACCCATAGCCTTATGTAATGTGGTGTACAAAATTATTTCCAAAGTGATCACTAACAGACTCAAGCCCCTTCTTCCTGCTCTCGTCTCAGAGGAGCAAACTGGATTTGTGGAAGGAAGACAGATTCTCAACAACATCATACAAGCTCACGAGGTGGTACACTCTCTTAAGAGCAATAAGCAAGCTAGTATGATCATGCAGCTTGACCTAGTGAAAGCTTATGATAAGCTAAGCTGGTCTTATATCAGGGCAGTGCTATGAGCTTATGGCTTCAACCACAACTGGATAGGATGGGTTATGGCCCTTGTATCCACAGCTAGCTTCTCCATTCTGCTTGACGGCTCTCCCTCTAGAACCTTTATGCCTTCTAGGGGTCTCAGACAAGGGGATCCACTCTTCCCCTTCCTCTTTGTTCTCATGATGGAAGGGCTAGGCAGAGCGATCAAAATGGCAAATGCTAAAGGAAGAATCCAGGATCTAAAACTTACCCTAGTTGGTGCTGCTTCTACTCATCAACAATTTGTGGATAACACAATGTTACAGGGTATTCCCACAGTCAAGGAAGCCAAAGATTACAAAAGAATCCTAAATGACTTTTCTTTGGCCGCTAGTACAAAGGTAAGCCTTGACAAATCAAAGGTTTTCTTTTTTAACACTAACATTGCTATTCAGAGGAACCTCACCAGAATTCTTAGGTTTCGAAGGGATGAGTTACCTTCCAAGTACCTTGGAATGCCTCTTACGGACAAACCTCTAAGCAAGGGAGTGTGGGAGTCGGTAACTAATAAACTTTAGGACAAAGTCAGGAAATGGACCTGTAGGTCTTTGAATTTGGCAGGGCGTCTTGTGCTTACGAAGGCTGTCCTGTAGGCTATACCCATTTTCATGTTTTCATCTCTTCCTGCTCCTAAAGGAGTTATGCAACAAATCAGGAGTATTCAACGAGATTTTCTTTGGGGCAAAGGGGAAGAGAAAAAGAAGTGGGCTTTGGTAGATTGGGACAAGCTCTACAAACCTAAGGCCCATGGTGGTTTGGGGCTTCATGACCCTGAAACACTCAGCAAAGTTTCGGGAGCCAAACTTTTATGGAGGTGGCTCAAGGAATCAGCAACCCCTTGGGCCAAGCTTTGGAAACAGAAATATGCAAATAATTGGCAGGGGAGGGATCATATCCGAATGTCAGGGGTCATCAAGGCTCCCACATTTGGAACCTTGCTTGGGAGAATAGAGCCATTGTCCAGCAGCATAGTTTCTGGGAGATCTGAGCTGGGAACCTTGCACGGTTTTGGGAGGATAACTGGCAGCAGGAACCAAATTTGTTTAGAGAAGAAATAACCGCTCTCAAGAATGACACTAACAACAAAGGTTTACTTATGGTAAGTGACTTCTGGGATTAGGTAAGGGACAATGGTAAATGGAGAATGTGGAAGGATCTTGGTTATAGTGAAGAGAGTCCTTTGAAGGCCCAGTCGGATTCTCTTGCTCTTGACTTAGAACAGAGGAAGATTTTGGTGTCATCCTCATCTGACAAACTGAGATGGGGAAGAAACACCAAAGGTACCTTTAACCTCAAAGAAGCTAAACGAATGGCCCTAGGTTTTGATTATCAAAACCCTGATCAGGTTTGGAAGGACCTTTGGCAGAACTCGCAATGGATGAAAATCAAGTTGTTTATGTGGCTGGTTCAACGAAAGAAAATTATCACATGGGAGAATCTTCTGAAAAGGGGATTTGTTAGCCCATCCAAATGACAGCTATGTGGCTTACAGGAGGAGATGATGGAACACTTACTCAACCTTTGCCCATTCACCTCTACCTTGTGGGATTGGGTGGCCTCAGTCTTCAAGAAAACTGACAGGGACAAGCTCAACATCACCAACACTTTGAAGAATTGGAGGAAAGACTTCTCAGACAATGAAATCATCAATAAAGCTTGGAATCTAGTTCCAGGCTTTATTATCTGGGATGTCTGGAAAGAACGCAATGGCCGAATTTTCAAGAAAAAAACAGGCTCAACCCAGAACATCATTACCCAAATATTATGACAGCTCAAAGATACAGTTGGAGCCCTTATGTGGAAACTTCCTGAGGACCCTCCTTTGCCCCAGGATGCTTGCATACTACTGCAGTTAGGCCTCCATTCTCTGGTTCCCTAGGGCACTAACAAGGGTGTGAGAAAAACAACTACTGGTAAAGATATCTGGCAGCCTCCTCCTCATGGTTTTTTGAAAATCAATATAGATGGAGCCTCTAAGGGCAACCCAGGGATGGCTGGATTTGGCGGTGTCATAAGAGATGAGCAGGGGTGCATAAAGGATATCTTTCACAGTCATTTGGGGACTGCCACTAATAACATGGCAGAGATCATGGCCTTAGAGCAGTGCCTGGAAATCCTGATCGAGTCAAATTTACACAACGCCATCATTGAAGCTGACTCTGAATTGGTCATTAATGCGGCCAAGAAGATGTGTAATGGAATAGAACCTAGAAAAGTGTCGAAACATTGGAGGCTATCATAGGTCTTTCAGTGTATTCATTCCCACTTGCGGACCCTTATGACTGTTAGCTTCATTCATGTGCAAAGAAAAGCCAATATGTTAGTTGATCGTCTGGCGAATGAAGGAGTGCTATGTAAGGAAAGCTATATTAGGTACGATTGGGATTCGACACCCTCGGGTAAACTGCGTGATGACTGTCAACGACAAGCAGCCAAAGATATGGAGTACTTCCAGACCATGAGTAATGAGCAGGAGGAAGACTAGCGGAAGTAGGAGAGTGCCGCAGTAAATCCTAACCGTCGATCCCACAATCAATGCTTAAGTCAGAGCTAACTACAGGGGATGAGTATTTGGTAAACAACAGGCTAGTTGAAGGGCCGCAGACCATAGGTTTTGATGGCCTTCGTTATCGAATGGCTATCAGGTTTGAAAATGATCGGAGGTTAAGTCTACAAGCGAACCCAAAGATTTATAGATCAATGGTTTATAATCTTTATCGGCTCCGTAAAGCAGGTAAATGTCATGCTAGTTTCTGATCTGATATCATTGAGGACTGTCGGATCAAAAGGGGCTTGATCGAATGGATATCAGGTTTTAAAAGTGATCAGAGGTTAAGTCTTAGAGCGGACCTGAATTTTTATAGACCAATGGCTTATAATCCTTATTGGATCCGTGAAGCGGGTAAGAGTCGCGCATGTTTTCGGTGCGATATCATTGAGGACCGTCGAATCATTTGAGTTCTTAATCGAAAGGATATCAGGTTTCAAAATGGGCGGAGGTTAAGTCCAAGAGCAGACCCGAAGTTTTATACACCATTAGTTTATTTTCTTTGTCAGCTCCATAAAGCAGGTAAGGGTCGCATAAGTTTCCAATGCGATTTCTTTAAGGACCGTTGGATCATTGGGGTTCTTATCGAATGGCTATCGGGTTGTAAAATGGTCAGAGGTTTTATGTGTAAGGTTTTGGGTTTTGTTGACCATGTTGACTGTTAATCATCAACGGGTCTGTCTTTTGTTGGTCTTTACACTTGTAAAGATGTGTACCATATGTAATCTTTTTATTGGTTAATTGAAGGCTCCACTCTTACTTGACCAAAAAAAAGAAATAATTATACTTTATTAGTGATCGGAGAATCCACAGTTTGAACATCTTTATACCAACGTCTCAAATCCCAAGTGGGATCCATCATCAGGGTTGAAGAATGATGATAAAAGAAGAGCAATAAGGCAGAATAAATACTAATGAGGAAGAAGTTAAAGGAAAAACACAGAGTCGGCTAGAATTTTTAATATAATTTTTATTTCTTTTATATTTATTCATTATAATTTAAATTAATTATTAAAATAATTAATAATAGAATTTTTAATATAATTTTATTTCATTTATATTTATTCATTATAATTTTAAATTAATTAATTAATTATTAAAATAATTAATAATAGAGTTTTATTGTTATACATATTTCTTTAATAACTAATATTTAAAATAAATTATTGTTATTCATATTAATTATTATACATAATTAATATTTAATAATAATAAATTAATATATTAATTAATATATTAATTAATAAAATTAATAGTATTAGATCATATTAACTAATTAATATATTAAATCTTATTAATAATTAATATTTATAAATAATTAATATAATAATTAATATGATGGCTAATAAATTAATATAATATAAAAATACTAATAATAACCATAATCCAAAATCTAAACTATAAGGTTTTATTTCTCTTTAAATTTATGGATTTATTAATTACAGTTTATTGCATACACATGCAAATTATAATTATGCATAAAATATAAAAATAGTGAAATAAAACTCAAACCATAAATTAACACAATAAATAACCTAGAAAACCCTTTCGGAAGAAAACCCAACAAGAAAGTGAGGTCACTCAGCTCTCTTTCTCTGACTAGAAATGGATGTAAGTACAAAGAAGTGAGTCTTGTGGCTCGTGGGTTGCTATAATGCACAAACCCTTTTTTTTCTCTCTGCATATCGACTCTCAACTACTCTACTTATCTATGGAACAAAATGCACTCCAAAAGAATGGAACCCCTTTTCCTCCTAGTGGTTAAGTTATAACATAACTCGATAACCTCCTAGTAGTTAGGTTTGACTCCCTGGACTCTTCTAGAGTTTTCTTCATCATGATCAAGTGCCTAGTCCATTTTCCATGAATAATGGGGGCTAACATGGCATCCTATTGAATTGTGGTCGTCAACACAAAAGGTCAACTTTTGAGTGCCATGGCTTCTACATACAGAGTCTAATTGAGGCAATTCTTACATTGCTAGAAAGGTATTTATGTGTATAATCATACAAAAAAGTACAACATTCAAGCATCAAAATTTTATCACCAAATTTTTTTTGTTTAATATCTTACACTACCTCCAAAAAATGTCAAACCCTAATTCGCTACACTCAAACACATTGGTAAAAATAATTCTATAAATTTATTCCTCTATTTTTTTCACTCTAAAAACATCAAAATAGATGAAAAATAATATAATGATTCAATGCCAAACATATTAATACTTTTATTACAATTTTACTTTCTATTGAAATAATTATACTTTATTTTTATTATTATTATTTAATTACAACATTTCATTTAATACTTCAAACAACATGCTTCATTATAACATATTATTCATAATATAGGTAATCTGAATAGAGCCAACAGTTTTTTGAAATTTAATTTTAAAGTTAACACCAAACTAATTTTAAAGCTAACACCAAACATCTCTCAACACACCGTTAACATTTTTAAATTTATATTATATACTTTTAAGTAATTACAAATAACATTTATAATTATATATTCCTACATCGTTATTTTATTTTGAATTTAAACATAAATAATGGTATTAAGTAATACAGAGCCCACTCACACAAATAGGAAGATACAGTACTAGAGAATTGGCTTTTGGCTTTTAGATTCTATTGAGATTAGAAGTATGGACCCCACTCGGATGTAGAGCATCTATTGGGCTCCTGACCTTTTTATTTTCATTATTCCTTATTTGTTAAAACATTAAAAATTATTATAACTTAATTATAATAACAATTATTAATTGCACTTTATCTTATCTAAACATGTCATTTCACATAACCTAAAAACATTGTATAGCTTATTTCATGTCACTTTGTTTGAATAAATATTTTGTCTCATAATATACAAATACATATAAATGAAGCTGCAATGCATAAAGCATAACAATTACCATTTGTCTTTTCTAAAGCACTGTCTATATAAATAGAAATTTCATTGTTCAACAAAGTATTTGAGTAATCATGTTCAAAATAGTTTTAGAATTAATGTCTTTTAATTATTTTTTTCAAATAATTAATAATTTTTTAATAAAAAATTAAAATGGAATGTTTTTAAATTTAATATTTTATAATAGTTCACATCAAAAAGTCTAATTTAATTATAAAATAAATGTGTAAGGATTACATTTCTACTCTATTTTCATGTTGCAAATAAATGCATAAGGATTATATTTCTTACCTAATCCAAAATAATAATATAATTAATTACAAAATTCATTAATATATTTAGAACATTTTTATCTTTATGAGTTTTGCAAATAAATCAACATTCAAAGAATTACATTTCTTACATAGTCCAAAGTAACATAATTGATTATAATTTTTCTTCCCTTTTCTCATGTCTTAACCACTTTTGCCTCCTTTAAAAACCGAATGTAAATTTATCCAAAATAAAATAAAATTATATAACTAAAAAATAATCAAATTATGAATAAATACAATATGAGTAAAAAAAAAAAAAAATTATTAAACACAATCAAATTACTTTCCATTTTTAAACAACAACCAAAAAAATTTTAAATTTCCAAGAAACTAGATAATAGGTAACCCATGAAAATAGACTATATATAATAAGAAATGTAAATTAATTTTAAATTTATAAATTATAGAAAAAACCTAACATAAATATAGGCGATCTAATTAAACACATAACTAAAAAAATAATGTGAGGTAAACAAATAATAAAAGAGAAAGTATAATAATAGCACACACTTCAAAAATATATTAAAAATCAATAAAATAGTTTAAGTAAGTGATAGTTTCATATTTAAAATATAAATTTTTATGGCATGTTTTTGGAAAAAGAGGTTGAAATTATTAAAAAAAAAAGCTATAATGGTGAAATTATAGAATTTTAGGTGTCTTAGAAATTTTTGAAGGTGTTGAATCTATTTCTACTTTCAAAATCCAAATTAAAACACTTTTAAATAAAGATTTTGCAAAACAAAAAACATCTAATTCCTATAATAATAATAAAATTACACTTTAAACAAAATTATAACTTCATTAAACAACACAAAAATCAATTATAATATTAACTTACCAATATTTTATTTAATATATTTATATATAAAAAATAATAAAATGTTTAATATATTTATATAAAAATGAGTAAAATTTAAAAAAGCATAAATAAAAAGTTATAACGCAAAGAAAAATCCTTATTACCTTCATTACTCAACCCCATGCCTATTAGAAGATGAGAATGAGTTAATAAAGGTAATTATAACCATCGTCAGATGTCATTGACACGTAAGAACGAAAGCATATCTATGTAAGACTCCATCAATATTATTCAATTCCAGAAAGGATGTGGGCCCTTCCCCCTTCACATTCTAACATGTACAGATTTCTAGATGATTTGCAGAGTTGGGAAAGTGGAGCGCTGAGCACCCACCATGGTGTAAATCTCACCAAGAAACCTATGTGACAAAAGGTGTGTGGGCAGCTTTGTACTGGAAGTAAATTGTGTACCAAGAGGGCATGTGATCTGTCTGAATAATCCATTAAAGTCAAGTCTCCATTGTGATAGAGTGGACTTTTGGTACAAAAGTTGCACCTCATTCATACCAGTATTCATGCAACCCAAAATTATGGCCATGCTTTTATATGTGCTCTATCTAATCCCATCTGCTCACCCCTCCTGCAGATTTCCTCCTCCAGTCTTGGGGCAGTCTCTGCTACCCTGTAATTAATATATCCATACTTTGTTTTAATCAGCAGTTTTCATTATTCATAGTCAGTTATTCTGGTTGCCTTGGCCCCAAGCAAGCAATGGATCTTGTGATCAGAATTGCAGGCAAAGGAAAAGGCAACATCGTAAGCAGCAGTGGTGTTTTTGAGGTGGAAGCTCACTTAAATCTTATGAGTGGCTCCTTGTTCCATTTTTTGGATCAGTTGTTTCAAGATAAGCAGCAGACAGTGAACAATTGTTTGTTGCAGGAAACACTTGATCGATCGCTCCCAGAGGCCACGGCCTTGTAGTAATTGCCTTTCTGCAATCCCAAACTCTGGAGACAAATCAAACAATGGAGGACAAGTTTGGGAAAAAAGATTCACAGGTTTCAAACTGCCTCTTCGTTGTTTTCGAATTCTGGGGAGATTGTCTCGTTGGCATTGCAAGAAAGAGCCATTACTTCAAGGTGTGCCAGAGACCGTGGAAGAACTGTTTTAATGGACATCCGTTTGCCAGAGTCAAGGTATGTGTAATAGTCTTACAGTACACCCTCGCGACATGGCAATTTATATTGCAGAGAAGGAAACTTGTTCTTCCATGGAGGATTGCAAGAGAATCTCAACCAGAGGGCTTGCCTGCCTCCCTGGACAATGAACGTCCAAAATCTGGACAATACATTTATATCCCAATTTTATGGCTATGGGCTTTTTCATTTGTGTTTTTTGAGGGATTTGTGTTTTCAGGGATGTTAGATCTCTTTTGTGATTCATAATATAGAGATAATATTTTTTGAGCCATATTAAATTAGGGATTTAACTTTTATCTATTAGATTTCAAAACAATATTTTGAAATTAAATTTAAATAAATTAGTACATAACTTTCTACTCAATGTTATCTCAAGTTGCACAAATTTTTTCACAATTCACTTTCACCAAAATTGATCAGTATGTGCTTCCGGGTATAGCTTGTCATTGTAGAATTCAGTTTCTGCATTTATAGATTTGAGAGGCAAAATTATTTTGGCGTTAGAGAGGAGAGCATATGTGTAAGTTGTCTATGAGTTATAGTTTCTTATTATCTAAAAGTTGGTGATCCACAATGCTGTAGTCTAATCAGACTAGTTTTTTGCTCCTGAAAATCATGAAAAATCTGGCAATATTTTGATAAATTCTGGCAGAGATTTTTGTAAAACCAGGTTAAATGTTTTAAACTTCAAGATTTTGGGTGCCCCAGAGGTTATTGATGGTGTTAAATCCATTGCCGCCTTCAAAAACATGATTTAAACACTGTTTCTGCAAGATTTATTGACATTTTTTTTACCTGGATTCCTGCCAAAAATGATCATCCGAGCAATTCCTCCTAGACTTCATCTACAACTATATATGTAATATAATACAAAGTGTGATATGACCTTGTGTGTACAATCTCTGGCTCTCTTCAGATTTCTAACAAGTTGACAATTTATTTGGTTTTCTTTGTTTGCTTTCAAAGTGGTGTTTAGCGTGGTGTCTAAATTCATTAAATTCATTATTGAAATTGAATTATTCGCAATTTCTCTATTTTATTTTGTTTATTTATTTATTTATTTTTCTTTCTTTCTTTCATTCATTCGGAATTAAAAAAACTTTATATTCCGTGGTAATTGCTCTTATTTATATTTATTAGACACGAGCATAATGTAATTTTACTATGGGTTGTATTTTCATAATACTTGTTAAATCAATAACTTTAAATAAAAATTATTTCATTAATTTTGAATCAGAATTGTATAATAAATTATTATTGTATTTAATTTGTTGTTTAATTTACTTCAGATTTTAAAATTAAACTAATTTATATATTATTTTTATATTTAAAATTTGATTAAAAATTTAAATTAATTATTGAAATTATAAATATTAATGAATAATTGAAATTTAAATATTAATCATTAAAGTTAGTCAACTCAAAAATCTTAATTGTCTTTGGAAAAACTAAATAAATATATAATTTCTATGATAAAAAATTATAATTTAAAAAAATATATATCCAAATCATATTACATAAATATAAGACTTCATATATTTTTATATTTATACTTTTTCAAAAAATATAATATTTAATTTTTTTTATAAAAAATCAATATTATATATTTTAATTATTTTACTGAAATTAAGTCACGTAACTTTTAGATTGATATTCTTCGAAGGTGGTAAAACCTATCAACTCAGGTGTCCAAACCAACAGTGAGGACAGCCATCTCTGGCTGCTATCCGCGAATGCTGGGTTTGACTCATCACTGTTAAATAGGAAAACCACGCCACCTGGCATAACCTACTAGTGGTCCGTAATCGGGAGCAGGTTCTCACTCCTGCCAGATGCCTCTGGGTCTTGGGCCGTTAACCTGTTTCCTTACTAAAACATTCCTAAAACATTACTAAAACATTCCTTACGGTAAATCATCGATTCAAATCTGATTTTATTAAAATAATATATTTATTATTATTTAAATTATAATATTAATTTTTTAATTAAAAAAATTAAAATTTATTAAAAATTCTATATATCTCTCCCTCATTGTAAAAATAATATATATTATAATACATTTCTCATTATAAAAAAAATAATATATATTATAAGAACAATATAACGAATTCTCATGAGCTCCATAGTGAAACAGGTCATTGGGAAGTTCCTAAAACGGCATGGATGGAAAGGATCTGCCATATATGTGAGAATATGAACACCGATGATGAAAACCACTTCCTCTTAGAGTGCCCCGCATACAACCACATTAGATCTCAGTTTCACAATCTTTGTTACAACACTGACCTTCCTAGCCTTTTACAATGTCAAAATTATAGTGAGCTCGAGAGGCTTCTCTCCAAACTTTTTGAGCATAGGAATAAATCTTAAATCAAAATAATAATTAGTTTTCTTTAAGTCTGATAGACCAATATTTGGTCTCAACAGACGTTAACCACCACCATCATCATCAACAATATAATATTATTTCAATATCATAAATTATACAAATTTATACATTAATCCTATCTTATTCATTTATTACGCGTACTTATACATTTATAATATCATATTTTTTTGCAATTTAAAAAAACTCAATCGCATCTCAAACAACAGTTCCATAAACATTATTGTCATCGTTTGGAATTTTCCTTGAAATGGAAAGAATATTTTTTAATTTATATTATATGGTAT